>JAIOJX010000001.1:52172948-52640448 GCA_022376925.1 Tragulus kanchil | reverse complement strand
ACAACTATAACCATTTTGACAAGTTCTAATTGTGCAAAACAGTTTATCATCAGGAAAACCTGACTGTAACAATGTTATATATTAGAATGAGAAAGACTAGAAATCCCTACAAAAAAATTAGAAACACCAAGGGGAACATTTCATGTAAAGATAGGCACAATAAAAGACAGAAACAGTATGGACATAAAAGGAGATTAAGAAGAGGTGGCAAGAATATGCATAAGAACTACATGAAAAAGATTTTAATGAACCAGATGACCACAATGGTGTGATCACTCACCTAGAGCCAGACATCTTCAAGTGCAAAGTCAAGTGGGCCTTAGGAAGCATTACAATAAACAAAGCTAGTGGAAGTGATGGGATTCCAGCTGAACTATTTCTAATAGTAAAAGTTGATGCTGCTAAAGTGCTGCACTCAATTTGCCAGCAGTTTTTTAAAATTCAGCAGTGGTCTCAAGGATAGGAAAAGGCCAGTTTTCATTCTAGCCCCAAAGAAGGACAATGCCAAAGAATGTTCAAACTACCACACAATTGCACTCATTTCACATGCTAGCAAAGTAATGCTCAAAGTCCTCCAAGCTTCAACAAGAGGCTTCAACAGTACATGGACTAAGAACTTCCTGATTTACAAGCTAGATTTAGAAAAGGCAGAGGAATCAGAGATCAAATTGACAACACCTGTTGGATCATAGAAAGAGCAAGAGAATTCCAGAAAAGCATGTACTTCTGCTTCACTGACTATGCTAAAGCCTTTGACAGATAAATGTTGTGTCTAGATGTGGTAAAATCAGTTCCAATCAAGATTAGCATTTCTGCTCTGTTCTTTACCATCGTGGTGACATATCTGCCTCCATGCTAGCATGGTATACTTTATTTAGATTTGTCTAATTTGTTTAAAAGATTTTTTTTTTATGTAGGCTATTTATAGAGACTTTATTGAAGTTAATACAATATTGCTTCTGTTTTATATTTTGGATTTTTGGCCCTGAAGCATGTGGGGGTCTTAGTTTTCCTACCTGGGATCAAACTCACACCCTTTGCAGTGGAAGGTGAAGTCTGAACCACTGGACTACTAGGAAGTCCCAGATCTGTCTCTTTTTTTTGTTAGTTCCTACCAAGTTAAACGTCTACTGTCTGATAGAATTTGAGGATGTATAGACAACTATAACCATTTTGACAAGTTCTAATTGTGCAAAACAGTTTATCATCAGGAAAACCTGACTGTAACAATGTTATATATTAGAATGAGAAAGACTAGAAATCCCTACAAAAAAATTAGAAACACCAAGGGAACATTTCATGTAAAGATAGGCACAATAAAAGACAGAAACAGTATGGACATAAAAGGAGATTAAGAAGAGGTGGCAAGAATATGCATAAGAACTACATGAAAAAGATTTTAATGAACCAGATGACCACAATGGTGTGATCACTCACCTAGAGCCAGACATCTTCAAGTGCAAAGTCAAGTGGGCCTTAGGAAGCATTACAATAAACAAAGCTAGTGGAAGTGATGGGATTCCAGCTGAACTATTTCTAATAGTAAAAGTTGATGCTGCTAAAGTGCTGCACTCAATTTGCCAGCAGTTTTTTAAAATTCAGCAGTGGTCTCAAGGATAGGAAAAGGCCAGTTTTCATTCTAGCCCCAAAGAAGGACAATGCCAAAGAATGTTCAAACTACCACACAATTGCACTCATTTCACATGCTAGCAAAGTAATGCTCAAAGTCCTCCAAGCTTCAACAAGAGGCTTCAACAGTACATGGACTAAGAACTTCCTGATTTACAAGCTAGATTTAGAAAAGGCAGAGGAATCAGAGATCAAATTGACAACACCTGTTGGATCATAGAAAGAGCAAGAGAATTCCAGAAAAACATCTACTTCTGCTTCACTGACTATGCTAAAGCCTTTGACTGTGTAGAGAACAAAAAACTGTGAAAAATTCTGAAAGAGATGGGAATACCAAACCACCTTACCTGCTTCCTGCGAAACCTGTATGCAGGACAAGAAGCAACAGTTAGAACTGGATATGGAATAATGGATGTTTCCAAATTGGGAAAGGAGTATGTCAAGTCTGTATATTATCACCCTGCTTACTTAACATGTATTCAGAGTACATCATGCGAAATGCCACTCTGAATAAAGCACAAGCTGGAATCAAAATTGCTGGGAGAAATATTAATAACCTCAGATATGCAGATGATACCACTCTTATGGCAAAAAAAAAAAAAGAGGAACTAAAGAGCCTCTTGATGAAAGTGAAAGAGGAGAGTGAAAAAGCTGGCCTAAAACTCAACATTCAAAAAACAAAGATCATGGCATCTGGTCCCATTACCTCATGGCAAATAGATGGGCAAACAAGAGAATTTATTTTCTTGCACTCCAAAATCACTGCCGATGGTGTCTGCAGCCATGAAATTAAAATATGCATGCTTCTTGGAAGGAAAGCTATGACAAACCTAGACAGTGTATTAAAAAGCAGAGACATCACTTTGCCAACAAAAGTTTCTATAGTCAAAGCTATGGTATTCCCAGTAGTCATGTATGGATGTGAGAGCTGGACCATAAAGAAGGGTGAGTGCTGAAGAATTTTGTAGTGGTAGAGAAGCCTCTTGAGAGTCCCTTGACTAAGGAAATCAAACCAGTCAATCCTAAAGTAAATTAACCTGCTGAAAGTGCTGCCCCAAAGCAGCAGTTTTTAAAATTCAGCAGTGGTCTAAAATAGGAAAAGGCCAGTTTTCATTCTAGCCCCAAAGAAGGACAATGCCAAAGAATGTTCAAACTACCACACAATTGCACTCATTTCACATGCTAGCAAAGTAATGCTCAAAGTCCTCCAAGCTTCAACAAGAGGCTTCAACAGTACATGGACTAAGAACTTCCTGATTTACAAGCTAGATTTAGAAAAGGCAGAGGAATCAGAGATCAAATTGACAACACCTGTTGGATCATAGAAAGAGCAAGAGAATTCCAGAAAAACATCTACTTCTGCTTCACTGACTATGCTAAAGCCTTTGACTGTGTAGAGAACAAAAAACTGTGAAAAATTCTGAAAGAGATGGGAATACCAAACCACCTTACCTGCTTCCTGCGAAACCTGTATGCAGGACAAGAAGCAACAGTTAGAACTGGATATGGAATAATGGATGTTTCCAAATTGGGAAAGGAGTATGTCAAGTCTGTATATTATCACCCTGCTTACTTAACATGTATTCAGAGTACATCATGCGAAATGCCACTCTGAATAAAGCACAAGCTGGAATCAAAATTGCTGGGAGAAATATTAATAACCTCAGATATGCAGATGATACCACTCTTATGGCAAAAAAAAAAAAAGAGGAACTAAAGAGCCTCTTGATGAAAGTGAAAGAGGAGAGTGAAAAAGCTGGCCTAAAACTCAACATTCAAAAAACAAAGATCATGGCATCTGGTCCCATTACCTCATGGCAAATAGATGGGCAAACAAGAGAATTTATTTTCTTGCACTCCAAAATCACTGCCGATGGTGTCTGCAGCCATGAAATTAAAATATGCATGCTTCTTGGAAGGAAAGCTATGACAAACCTAGACAGTGTATTAAAAAGCAGAGACATCACTTTGCCAACAAAAGTTTCTATAGTCAAAGCTATGGTATTCCCAGTAGTCATGTATGGATGTGAGAGCTGGACCATAAAGAAGGGTGAGTGCTGAAGAATTGATGCCTTTGAACTGTAGTGGTAGAGAAGCCTCTTGAGAGTCCCTTGGACTGCAAGGAAATCAAACCAGTCAATCCTAAAGTAAATTAACCCTGAATTTTCATTGGAAGGACTGATGCTGAAGCTCCAATATTTCTGCCACCTGATGCAAAGAGATGATTCATTGTAAAAGAGCCTGGGGCTTCCCTGGTAGTCCAGTGGATAAGGACACTGCCTTGCAGTTCAAGGGGCGCTGGTTCGATCCCTGGCTTGGGAAGATCCCATGTGCCACGGAGCGGCTGGACCGATGTGTCCAACTACTGAGCCGGAGCTCTGGAGTGCATGCACCCAGAGCTCGTGCTCTGCAGTGACAGAGGCCACTGCGACTGGAGGCTCACATGGGCCAAAGAACAAAGACGGATGATAATAAATAAATGAGAGACCAATAGAAGTGGCCAGAAAAAAAAAAAAAGAGTCTGATGCTGGGAAAAATAAGGCAGAAAGATAAGGAGATGAGGGGATGACAGAGGATGAGATGGTTGGGTGACATCCCTGAGTCAATGGACATGAGTTTGAGCAAGCTCTGGATGATGGTGAAGAACAGGGAAGCCTGGAAAGCCTGGAGTGCTGCAGTCCAGGGAGTCGCAGAGATGGACACGACTGAATGACTTCTGAACTGATGTGTGTGTGTGTGTGTGTGTGTGTATCTATGTATGTGTGTATGTGTGTGTGTATATATATATATATATATATATTTAATGAATGATCTTAATTTTAAAAGACTACTGCAGTTTCCCTAAATCTGTATATATTTTCTAAGTCACAAACTGTCTCTGATGAAAGTAGTCAGTAGTGCAATGATGTATAGGGACAATAAATAATTTCCCCTATTCCAAAAAGGTCCATTTACAAAACTTCTTGTACCATATTCCTAAGAGAGATGTGTAATAAATTCTTTTAAATTGATGCATTGTAATTTTGGAATCAGCAGTCATGGATTTTGCAATAGAATAATGGGAGCTACCTAGTGAATATTTAGCACTATGATGTATTCTTATATGATTTTAGTTGTACAGAGTTCCAAATACCAGATAATGAGCTTTCTCACCTGTTTCTTTTACTTGAGCAATTGGAAGTCAGCTTCAGGGTGAGTGCTGAAGAATTGATGCCTTTGAACTGTAGTGGTAGAGAAGCCTCTTGAGAGTCCCTTGACTGAAGGAAATCAAACCAGTCAATCCTAAAGTAAATTAACCCTGAATTTTCATTGGAAGGACTGATGCTGAAGCTCCAATATTTCTGCCACCTGATGCAAAGAGATGATTCATTGTAAAAGAGCCTGGGGCTTCCCTGGTAGTCCAGTGGATAAGGACACTGCCTTGCAGTTCAAGGGGCGCTGGTTCGATCCCTGGCTTGGGAAGATCCCATGTGCCACGGAGCGGCTGGACCGATGTGTCCAACTACTGAGCCGGAGCTCTGGAGTGCATGCACCCAGAGCTCGTGCTCTGCAGTGACAGAGGCCACTGCGACTGGAGGCTCACATGGGCCAAAGAACAAAGACGGATGATAATAAATAAATGAGAGACCAATAGAAGTGGCCAGAAAAAAAAAAAAAGAGTCTGATGCTGGGAAAAATAAGGCAGAAAGATAAGGAGATGAGGGGATGACAGAGGATGAGATGGTTGGGTGACATCCCTGAGTCAATGGACATGAGTTTGAGCAAGCTCTGGATGATGGTGAAGAACAGGGAAGCCTGGAAAGCCTGGAGTGCTGCAGTCCAGGGAGTCGCAGAGATGGACACGACTGAATGACTTCTGAACTGATGTGTGTGTGTGTGTGTGTGTGTGTATCTATGTATGTGTGTATGTGTGTGTGTATATATATATATATATATATATTTAATGAATGATCTTAATTTTAAAAGACTACTGCAGTTTCCCTAAATCTGTATATATTTTCTAAGTCACAAACTGTCTCTGATGAAAGTAGTCAGTAGTGCAATGATGTATAGGGACAATAAATAATTTCCCCTATTCCAAAAAGGTCCATTTACAAAACTTCTTGTACCATATTCCTAAGAGAGATGTGTAATAAATTCTTTTAAATTGATGCATTGTAATTTTGGAATCAGCAGTCATGGATTTTGCAATAGAATAATGGGAGCTACCTAGTGAATATTTAGCACTATGATGTATTCTTATATGATTTTAGTTGTACAGAGTTCCAAATACCAGATAATGAGCTTTCTCACCTGTTTCTTTTACTTGAGCAATTGGAAGTCAGCTTCAAAGCTTTGTCTAATGATTCTATTTGACACAGAGATGGTAAATCATAGGGCTAGGCCAGGGGCTTTTGCACAGAGTTTCTGTGCTGTATCCTGACACATCCGTTAGGAATATGAGCTAATTAAATACAAAAAGAGGGCAGTCATCTTAGAATGTGATATAGAGTTTCACAACTCACCTTCTCAGATATATGCTTCATTATTTCCAAAGAGCCCAATTAATTGCCAGAACTCCTCTGTCTCCCTAATCAGTCCCAAGCTATTATGTAGCCCATGATGACAAGAGATTTCAACATGAGGGTCCCTACTTCACTGAGTTTGACTCAGGATAATGCGTTTTAGCTTTACATTTTCTGGTCTTATTTTACTGACACTATGCTTAGGTTCTTTTTATCCACAAAGCTGGAAAAAATGTTATCATCCCTCTCTTTTCATTCTTCCTGTAAAAAAAGATAAATTAAACCACTTAAATAATAACTAACTATTTATCTGTCTTTTCAAATATTGAAACACCTAAAATATGCTAGGCTCTGTGCTGAATAAATATATTACTTTGCCTGTTAGGAGTTGTAATTGAGGTAACTGACACAGTAACTGATCCTCTTAATACATGGTGGCATAATTATCAAGTTAGATTTTTGTCAGTTTCTGGTGAAAACAAAAAGTGCTCCATGGAGGTGGCGACACCAAAGCTAGTGATATTGTGTTTCAGACTCAAGTTTGTCTAATTGCAAAGTCCCTTTTCATTCCATCATGGTGTAAAAATAGAGACTGTACAATGCTAAACTAGCAATTCAATGTTGCTAGTTCTAAGAATAGTATGTTTCTATTTTATATAAGGTTGTTGAGATAAGAAGAATGAAAATAATTCATAATTGCTGCCAAAATTATGTTAAAATTGTATATAATTGCTTTCTGTTCTTGCAAAATTTTGCAATAGTCAAGAGACATTCAAGTGGTCAAAAGGGAATAAAATGAAAATTTAGAACCCATCAGCTTTAGTTACAGATTCTGGAGTAAGCTTTGGTAACCTATGTTTTAAGGAGAAGATCAGCCTTTAACTGGTATTTCTAGGGACTTATTTCAGTAACACAGTTTCAGGCCAAAAATTATTCAGCAAGCTAACAAAGTCTTTGGTAACTGCTTCCCATACATTCTTTTCCTAGGCAACACATTTACCTTCATATTGTCAGCTACCATCTGTGATGACACCCAAATCAAAAAAAAAAAAAAAACCCAGGCCACATGCTTTTTCTACACTGAGCCCTTTATCTTCAGATCTTATGAATATTTTCATGTCAAGAGGAAAGCTTATCTTTTGTGAAAAAGCTATGCCAAAGAAAAGGGAAGCTGATCAGCGTCCAGGGAACAGAATGTAAAGGTTGACAGGCATGTAGCCAAATAGTACATTTAATCTGAGGGAGTCAGGACAAGAACTGGGATTCACCAGTGGTTTAAAGGAGACATTTCCCTGTTTATTCTGTATTCTGATGAGTCTTCTATAGTGGAACAATTGCTCCATTTTACTTTACAGTCGCTCAGTTGTGTCTGATTCTTTGTGACCTCATGGACTGTAGCCCACCAGGCTCCTCTGTCCATGGGATTCTCCAGGCAAGAATACTGGAGTGGGTTGCCATGCCCTCCTCCAGGGAATCTTCCCAACTCAGGGATTGAACCCACATCTCCTGTATCGCAATCAGATTCTTTACCATCTGAGAGAGTAGGGAAGTCTCCCTGTGATTTGAGGCATATTGCTAAAGTTGTTTTGGCCTCCTACAACAGCCAAAATTGTGTTTCAGACTCAAGTTTGTCTAATTGCAAAGTCCCTTTTCATTCCATCATGGTGTAAAAATAGAGACTGTACAATGCTAAACTAGCAATTCAATGTTGCTAGTTCTAAGAATAGTATGTTTCTATTTTATATAAGGTTGTTGAGATAAGAAGAATGAAAATAATTCATAATTGCTGCCAAAATTATGTTAAAATTGTATATAATTGCTTTCTGTTCTTGCAAAATTTTGCAATAGTCAAGAGACATTCAAGTGGTCAAAAGGGAATAAAATGAAAATTTAGAACCCATCAGCTTTAGTTACAGATTCTGGAGTAAGCTTTGGTAACCTATGTTTTAAGGAGAAGATCAGCCTTTAACTGGTATTTCTAGGGACTTATTTCAGTAACACAGTTTCAGGCCAAAAATTATTCAGCAAGCTAACAAAGTCTTTGGTAACTGCTTCCCATACATTCTTTTCCTAGGCAACACATTTACCTTCATATTGTCAGCTACCATCTGTGATGACACCCAAATCAAAAAAAAAAAAAAAACCCAGGCCACATGCTTTTTCTACACTGAGCCCTTTATCTTCAGATCTTATGAATATTTTCATGTCAAGAGGAAAGCTTATCTTTTGTGAAAAAGCTATGCCAAAGAAAAGGGAAGCTGATCAGCGTCCAGGGAACAGAATGTAAAGGTTGACAGGCATGTAGCCAAATAGTACATTTAATCTGAGGGAGTCAGGACAAGAACTGGGATTCACCAGTGGTTTAAAGGAGACATTTCCCTGTTTATTCTGTATTCTGATGAGTCTTCTATAGTGGAACAATTGCTCCATTTTACTTTACAGTCGCTCAGTTGTGTCTGATTCTTTGTGACCTCATGGACTGTAGCCCACCAGGCTCCTCTGTCCATGGGATTCTCCAGGCAAGAATACTGGAGTGGGTTGCCATGCCCTCCTCCAGGGAATCTTCCCAACTCAGGGATTGAACCCACATCTCCTGTATCGCAATCAGATTCTTTACCATCTGAGAGAGTAGGGAAGTCTCCCTGTGATTTGAGGCATATTGCTAAAGTTGTTTTGTCCTCCTACAACAGCCAAAATTGTTCCATATCACTTTTTCCCTATTGCTTTGCTGTCCCTATAATTCTAATCACAGAAATCTAATCTTTATGCAAATTTCTTGATTAAACAACAGGTACTATTAACAGGAGAAAGAGGTTTGGAAGTAATGAAAATGCCCAAGGACCAATTTCAACTTTTCATAATTTTACCCAGACCCTACTTGATGTACTTTTTATAAGATCAGTAGGCTAATGTTCATAGAATCCTTTAAATTCTTTGGGCAAAAATATATTTAAGCAGTACAATGATGATAGGAATAGATAGCACCCATATGGAATACTCATACTAGGGAAACCCTTGCACAGTCCCTCTTTACCTATCTATAACATTTCCTGTAACTTTTACTCATGGCAATATCTGCCTAGTGGAGAAAACAGAAGTCAGGATAATATTCCCTTCACAAGCACTCATTACAAAGATTTAGTTCACTGAGAAATGTATCAACATATTAAATCTAAAGTTTGCCTATCAAAGCTAAATATTCTAGGTCACTATACTTAAAATGCATAGTCTGAATAGAAGGTTGGAGAGGAGCTATTGTAGGAAGGTTCTTCATGGGAATGTTTTTGCTTTCTGGCAAGCTACTACTTGTTCCAAGTATGTGCCTTCACTAGTTATTTATTAACAACCACCAGTTCATGCTCCAAACATTCAAAGTTCCTCTTGGAAGAACAACCATTTCTCCCTAGTGTTACTTTTTCCCCCTACTGTTTCTATGCAGTCACAATTTTTGAGATATTTTTGGTCCCACTGCCTTCTCTTATGTCCCTTTCTATTGTGTGAATGGTTACTCACCTAAATTGACTTTCCATAGAAAGCATTATGTAGAGTGGTAGCCACTCCAAAATTCTGTGACTCCTCCCTTGGTTACCCCAATTTTGTTCCCCATCACTTATATGGGTTATACTCTTAAAAATCTGCATTATGGAAACTAGGCCATATTCTATGAAGACATTCTCCAGTAGCCAAGACAGATCCATGATCAGCCCAAATAATTTGTTACTTATTCCTGAGCAATACCAGCTTATAAATTGAATTATTATAGTAAATAGTGGATATTTTGTTAAATAAAACTAAAAAACATGAAATGGTATAACAAGTATCTGATTATTTTTACCAGACAAAATATCCTTTGATATTTAAGCCTATGATTAATTTTTAAACATATTCAGATGTATGAAGTAAAAAAATCTTTATAGTTTCATCTAATTAAATTTTCATATTCATAAAATAGACATGCCCCCCATAGATGAAAACCTACCTCAAATCAATTGTTTACATCAAAAATATATTTCACAATCTCCTTTATTAATGTATAAGGCATTTAAAACTACAACTTCGATGATTAAATAATGTCAGAAACAGACTCAAAGATTTGGAAACTCTTGATGATGAGTTGGTGAAGGAAGTCCATTAATACCTGCAAAAATTTCTTCCAGGGCAAGATAATATAGTTGAGGAAAAAGTCCTATCTCCATCCTGGAGACTACTGTGTCAGATTGAATCCAAATTCGCAAGTCTCAAGAACCAAATCACAGTTCAAACTTGGAGTATCTAGACAGTCCAAGGAAGCTTTCTGTGCTAGTAGAGATGTAACTTTCACTGTTTCTGCTAGTCTTGATATTCAGTCTTGAGATACAACACAGGAGAAGATCTTAAAGCAGAGAAATCTAGACCTGAGTTGAAATATGGAAGACTAGAAGTAGATATTCTGCTTCCACACACGTTATATCATTCCAGAATGACAAGTTATGTCTCTACCAAGTATCTTTTTCTGTAGGAAAACTTAGATACCAGAAACCCATACAGTGAAACCAGCTGCTAATGCAACCTGACCACAGAGGGCAAGAACATGTTAGGAGTTCCTAGTACACTACTAGGTCTGTCTCTCATTGGTTCTGAATCTGGGTGGGGCTGATTATGTCAATAATCAGGAATTGTAAAATCACAGAACATGTAGTGACTGACATCAGTGTTATTAACTGAGCTAGGTGAAATATTACAGAGTACTAAGGCAGACTCTAACTTCAAGAAGTGTAAAGTATACAAACTAGAAGTAACAATAAAAACTTATTCCTGAGCAATACCAGCTTATAAATTGAATTATTATAGTAAATAGTGGATATTTTGTTAAATAAAACTAAAAAACATGAAATGGTATAACAAGTATCTGATTATTTTTACCAGACAAAATATCCTTTGATATTTAAGCCTATGATTAATTTTTAAACATATTCAGATGTATGAAGTAAAAAAATCTTTATAGTTTCATCTAATTAAATTTTCATATTCATAAAATAGACATGCCCCCCATAGATGAAAACCTACCTCAAATCAATTGTTTACATCAAAAATATATTTCACAATCTCCTTTATTAATGTATAAGGCATTTAAAACTACAACTTCGATGATTAAATAATGTCAGAAACAGACTCAAAGATTTGGAAACTCTTGATGATGAGTTGGTGAAGGAAGTCCATTAATACCTGCAAAAATTTCTTCCAGGGCAAGATAATATAGTTGAGGAAAAAGTCCTATCTCCATCCTGGAGACTACTGTGTCAGATTGAATCCAAATTCGCAAGTCTCAAGAACCAAATCACAGTTCAAACTTGGAGTATCTAGACAGTCCAAGGAAGCTTTCTGTGCTAGTAGAGATGTAACTTTCACTGTTTCTGCTAGTCTTGATATTCAGTCTTGAGATACAACACAGGAGAAGATCTTAAAGCAGAGAAATCTAGACCTGAGTTGAAATATGGAAGACTAGAAGTAGATATTCTGCTTCCACACACGTTATATCATTCCAGAATGACAAGTTATGTCTCTACCAAGTATCTTTTTCTGTAGGAAAACTTAGATACCAGAAACCCATACAGTGAAACCAGCTGCTAATGCAACCTGACCACAGAGGGCAAGAACATGTTAGGAGTTCCTAGTACACTACTAGGTCTGTCTCTCATTGGTTCTGAATCTGGGTGGGGCTGATTATGTCAATAATCAGGAATTGTAAAATCACAGAACATGTAGTGACTGACATCAGTGTTATTAACTGAGCTAGGTGAAATATTACAGAGTACTAAGGCAGACTGTAACTTCAAGAAGTGTAAAGTATACCAGAAGACATAAGAAGACAATTACAGCAAAATTTAGATACTAAGATACAGATATATTCAGGGTACCACGGGAAGATACAGGAGGGAATAATTAACTCTGTATGTTAATTACTTAAACTAAACTACCAAACTCTGCAGTTTTAGAAAGGGCTTCCTAAATGAAACACTGTCTCAGTCAGGTGTTTATGTGTTAACAGTTTGTCTAGCAGACCTGAGGTAAAGAATCTGAGGAAGGGGTATCTTACAGATGTCATTCTAGGCAAAAGAGTCAGAATGTACAAAGGTATGGGAAAATGAAAGCAGAAAAAAAGACTGAGAGATGGGATTGGAGTAAAAACCAAGATATTAAGTCTCAGAGAAACAATTTTTCATGACAGAGTTATGACCTCTTTACTCAGGTTTTATACTTGATGAGATGAGGAAATATTAATATCTGGGCAAGAACACTTCTAAACCATAACTAATGTGTTTCTTAGAAAGCGAAGCAAAATTAACTACTTAATGAAATCCTGTAGACTTTTATAATGCATGTAATAATTTTGGTGATGCTCCTAGGAAGTTGTAGAACCTAAAACTATACCTAGTGTGCACCGAGCCAGTGCTACAAATTTGTAGGACAATTTATATGGCTAATCAGCAGGAAATGTGACTTGAATACTAAAAATATACAGTAATATTAGGTAATCAACATCCACAATGTTATGACAATATAACAAAATATAAATTCTCCTCATCCGAAATAGGGCCATGCATTGTTCACAGTATTGACTGAAAGAAATCTTATGTTCATCAAGTTCCATAAAGAAAATTATATAATAAATTGCATTTGGTTTGGTAAACAGTCATTTCCCCTAACTAAAATCAAGCTTTGCTTATCCTTGCCAAGTTTTCCAGAGAATACAATCAGCTCTTTGTATCTGTGGGTTCTTTATCCACAGATTCAACCAATCATAGATCAAAAATAGTTTTTTTTAAATTCCAGAAAATTTCAAAACACAAAACTTGAATTTGCCACACAACAGCAACTAGTTACATAGCAAGGAATTGTAAAATCACAGAACATGTAGTGACTGACATCAGTGTTATTAACTGAGCTAGGTGAAATATTACAGAGTACTAAGGCAGACTGTAACTTCAAGAAGTGTAAAGTATACCAGAAGACATAAGAAGACAATTACAGCAAAATTTAGATACTAAGATACAGATATATTCAGGGTACCACGGGAAGATACAGGAGGGAATAATTAACTCTGTATGTTAATTACTTAAACTAAACTACCAAACTCTGCAGTTTTAGAAAGGGCTTCCTAAATGAAACACTGTCTCAGTCAGGTGTTTATGTGTTAACAGTTTGTCTAGCAGACCTGAGGTAAAGAATCTGAGGAAGGGGTATCTTACAGATGTCATTCTAGGCAAAAGAGTCAGAATGTACAAAGGTATGGGAAAATGAAAGCAGAAAAAATGACTAGAGATGGGATTGGAGTAAAAACCAAGATATTAAGTCTCAGAGAAACAATTTTTCATGACAGAGTTATGACCTCTTTACTCAGGTTTTATACTTGATGAGATGAGGAAATATTAATATCTGGGCAAGAACACTTCTAAACCATAACTAATGTGTTTCTTAGAAAGCGAAGCAAAATTAACTACTTAATGAAATCCTGTAGACTTTTATAATGCATGTAATAATTTTGGTGATGCTCCTAGGAAGTTGTAGAACCTAAAACTATACCTAGTGTGCACCGAGCCAGTGCTACAAATTTGTAGGACAATTTATATGGCTAATCAGCAGGAAATGTGACTTGAATACTAAAAATATACAGTAATATTAGGTAATCAACATCCACAATGTTATGACAATATAACAAAATATAAATTCTCCTCATCCGAAATAGGGCCATGCATTGTTCACAGTATTGACTGAAAGAAATCTTATGTTCATCAAGTTCCATAAAGAAAATTATATAATAAATTGCATTTGGTTTGGTAAACAGTCATTTCCCCTAACTAAAATCAAGCTTTGCTTATCCTTGCCAAGTTTTCCAGAGAATACAATCAGCTCTTTGTATCTGTGGGTTCTTTATCCACAGATTCAACCAATCATAGATCAAAAATAGTTTTTTTTAAATTCCAGAAAATTTCAAAACACAAAACTTGAATTTGCCACACAACAGCAACTAGTTACATAGCAAGGACATTGTATTTATAACTTCTTATATAGCATTTACATTGTATTAGGTATTATAAGTCATCTAGAGATGATTTACCCTTACAGGAGGATTATATGCAAATACTACACCATTTTATGTAAGGGACTTGAGATTTTGGAACCAGTCTTAACTCTCACTCCCAATACCAAGGGATGACTGTATTAACTAGTAGCGTACTTTATCTGTAAGTCTTTTGTTGTTGTTGTTATTATTTTTTTTTTAATTTTTTACAGAGTTTTGTTGTTTATAGACATCTATGTTCCCAGATCAGTCATGTGTGTATCCCTGGGTCCCCTCCTCACTCCCAGTCCCTCCCATCCCAGCCCTCCAGGCTGTCGCACCGTGCCTTTACTGGATCTCCTTTTCCTGCAGCACAATGACAACAGCTATCTTTTTCACATATGATAGTATACGTTTCCATGTTACCCCCTCTATGCCTCCCACCCACTGTTCATTCCCCACAATGTCCATATCTGTTTCTACTTGGTAGCACTGACTTGGTGGTGGTGGTTTAGTCGCAAAATCATGTCTTTGTGCCCCCATGGACTGTAGCTCACCAGGCTCCTCTGTGCATGGGATTTTCCAGGCAAGAATACTGGAGTGGGTTGCCATCTCCTCCTCCAGGGGATCTTCCCAACCCAGGGATCGAACCTTGGACTCTTGCATAGAAGGCAGATTCTTTATTGACTGAATCACCATGGAAGTCCCTAAAATTGCCTTATTTGGGGCTATCTGACCATAAATTTTCATTCTATCTCCTTTAAAATCAATTTGTAGTGTTTAGAAGAGCTAAAGAGATACCCGAATGATGACTTGAAAAAGATATTCTACATCAGGCAATCAGGCCCACCTTTCTCCTTGATACTTTTCCTCAACTCTAAGCTAAAGCTAAAAGAATGAGTAACAAAGACATACTAAATAGCTAAGGGAACTTTGGTTAATGTTGTAGCCTAGATGGGAGGAGAGCTTGATGGGGAAATGGATATATATATATATATATATATATATATGTATGACTGAGTCCCTCTGCTGTTTATTTGAAACTACCACAACATTATCAACCAGTTATACTCCAATATAATATAAAAATAAATAAACAAATAAGAGAATACCTTAAAGTAACAGAATATGTAAAAATAGTGGAGACTGGTCTTAGCATTTCACAGAGGTCCTATAATACCAAACAAAAAGAAATCTAAAACCTTACCAGAAAGTAGTAAGTAATAAGGATGCATGGTAGTACAAACTTAAATGTTTATAAAAACTACATTTATGTGACTAGACTGAGAAACAATACTAAAGTTTGGCAATGCAAATGGCCACAAACTATAAAGAAGCCAAAAGACAGCTGATTTGGAGTCTTAGAATTGCAATTCTGGAATCACAGATTCCAGAGGAACACAGAATAGTGTCTCACCAGAGGAAATGGATTGGGGTTTTTATGAAAAGCAAAAAGCTCATGGAGGCTTATATAAGTTGCTTCCCAAGAATCCAGATTGGAGGATAAATTTGTCCTATAAATACAATTGGGTCATTGAACATACCTCATCAATTGCTACGGAAAGGTATGTTTTCTCTAGTTCAGATAAAGCACAGTTCTCAGCATTTTTCCTTCCTTTTGGCAACTCAGCAACTATTCAGCAGTTTTATTTAGACTGTTAAGCAAAAATTCAGCATAAGCAGTGAACATCAAGGCCCTCAGGGCACATCTCAGTCATCGCTGACATTGCTCCTTTCACAATCTCAACCTAAGTTCTGTCTCCTCAGTTCCAATGAAAAAGTGATAAAAGGAGACCCTGACTCACTCTGTCTTGCTTTCAAATTTCCTGATCAGACAAAGTAAGCTGGAAGATTAGAGAATTGCATTAATCTAAAAGATTGACAGTAGAAAAGGTATAGGATACTATATCGTTGCTATATATTTCAAACAATGGGGGAACAAACATTTTTAAAGGCACAACCTTCCTGGAAATTCACAGAACCACATAATTTTCATGTTTATTCCTATAAATAGACAAAAATTAAGAATGGATCTACTTCTGTTATTAACTGCAGGCTGACTGTTTACCATCTGAGCCACCAGGAAGCCTAATCAACTTCTACATCTCAATATAAAGTTCTTCCTTCCAGTTCTTTAAATCCTTCATTCATAAATATCACATTCTATGACATAATTACTGATGTCCTTGACATTTTGTCCAACTCTCTTCCTTCCTCCAAACCTTACTTTCTTCCCTTTCCCTTCTCTGAAGAGCCTTATCCTATAAACCTGGGGAGAGTTAAGTTTATCATACTCAGTATTTCCAGAATATCATGTGTACTACCTTGGTATGGCACTTAGCTCATTGTACTGAAATTTGTTTGCATGTTTGTCTTTCCATTATACAGTGAATTTCTAGTTATTAACACAGAAAAATTCTCAGTAAATCACAATACAGATTGAATTAACAGGGTGAAATCATGGCTTTTTGATATGTATATTCAAATCCAAATTATCAACTGCATCACTTTGAGTGTTAACATCACCAAACCTCAGGGGGTTTTGACTTTGATCTGTAACTAATTCATAAAGTTATTCTTATACTAGTTTCTTTTTATCTAATGTATTTAAGATTTTTAAACATATTATGAAATACATAAATGTGGCATTGCAGTAGGTTTAATACAATAAACTCATCCTGGTAAAGGCTGAAAATCATTGAATAAACTTCAATGCATATTTCTAATAAACATTTTTCAAAGATGGAAATAGAAAAGTTATTTCTTACCATATTCTAAGAGCCAGTATAATAATAATGTTTGGATGTAGAATTACTCATATAAAAACATTAAAACATTAAAGTTAAAAGTCAAGTATTAACCTATACTATTTATGATAAATGAGACATCAAAAATCTATGATAAAAGAAAACATGTTAGATAAATTTAGCTTCTCACCTCATTTTACAAATAAAAAGAAATTCTATTAAAGATTAAAAGTTGACTATTTAAAACCTATCCAAGTAAAAACAAGAAGAAATTGAAATGATATTTACCCAAGAAATTGAAAAAGTATTTATCCAAGTATTGGATATTTACTTAACATCTAAGATAAAGAAACCATAGATGATTACACAAACGAAAAGACTGAGAGACTATAATGTAACATTTCTGACTATGGCAACATTTTTTAAAATATCAAGTAGAACATCACTAATTATCAGAGAAATGCAAAACTACAATGAGGTATCACCTCATACAGTCAGAATGGCCACCATCAAAAAGTCAACAAACCATACATGTTGAGAAGTTGTAGATAAAAAAGAGCCCTCCTACGCTGTTGGTGGGAACATAAATTGGTACAAACACTGTGGAGAACAGTATGGAGGCGCCTTAAAAAAACTAAAAATAGAACTGCCATATGATCCATCAATCCCTCTATCTGGGCAGATATTCAGAGAAAACCATAAATCAAAAAGACACATACACCTCAAAGATATACCTATGATGGATTTGGGATCATATATAGGTGTAAACAACAAAACTATAAAAGCAAAATAAAAAAAATACATGTACCCCAATGCTCATAGCAGCAGTATATGCAATAGCTAAGACATGGGAGCAACCTTAATGTTTTTGCCAGAAGAATAAATAAGGAGGATGTGATATATCATGTAATATTGCTCAGTCATTAAAAAGAATGAAATACTGTCATTTGCAGCAACATCAGTGAACCTAGAGATCATCATACTAAGTGAAGTAAGTCATACAGATAAAGATAAGTATCATAAAATGTCACTCATATGTAGAATCTAATTTTAAAATGATACAGGAACTTCCCTGGTGGTCCAGTGGTTAAGAATCTGCCTGCCAATGCAAGGACATGGGTTTGATCCCTGGTCTGGGAGGATTCCACATGCTACAAAGCAACTAAGCTGATGTGCCACAACTACTGAGCCCTCATTCTAGAGCCCACGAGGTGCGACTACTGAAGCTGGTACGCCCTAAAGCCCATGCTTCACAACAAGAGAAGCCCCACAATGAGAAGCCTGAGCAGCCCAACAAAGAGTAACCCCAGCTTGCTGCAACTAGGAAAAACCTTCTCACAGCAACAAAGACCCAGCACAGCCAAAATTAAATAAACACATTTTAAATATTCAAAAAATGATAAAATTGAACTTATTTACAAAACAGAAAGACTTACAGATATCAAAAACAAACTTATGGTTACCAAAGGGGAACAACAGTGGGGAGGGGTAAATTAGGAACTTGGGATTAACATACACACACCATTATATATAAGATGGATAACCAACAAAGATCTACTGTATAGCACAGGGAACCCTACTCAATATCCTGTAATAACATATATGAGAAAAGAATCTGAAAAAGAATGAATATATGCGTATATATAACTGAATCACTTTGCTGTACACCTGAAACACAACACTGTAAATCAACTATACTCCAATAAAATGTTTTTAAAATGTATATTGGGATAAAATACTTGCAGCAAGCAATAAACATAAGCAAAATTACAAGATAAAGCAATAACTGATATAAACTATTTGAGCTGATTATGTTAAAATACACTATTATAAAATATACCTATAGGTTTATTTAGAAGAACAGTGTAAATTCATTCTCTAGATACTGGGAAACGAATATGAACATTATTTTCCATATTATCATTCAAGCTTCTATTAAAAATCATTATTTCCATTCTCTGTATTAATAACATTATCTGTGTGCAAAATTTTCTACAATTTCTTTAAACTATGTCAGATTATAAAATTTTAAGATGTGTCAATTAGACAGAAATTCATGTGGATATCAGGCTTTAGTCCTTCTAAAATTCTCTCTTCGTTAAAAGCAACAAGAAAATTATAACAATTGTCAGAATCTCAACTAATTTGGGACTCTGGAAGTTACCTAAAAGTTCAAAGCAATCCAAGGAGTGTTTATTAAAGAAAAGTAACTGAACTTTGCTAAGAACAGCAGCTTCTGTAGCATTTTAACTTGCCCAGTTTCATGACTCCTCTCAGGCTACAGGGTAGCTTTGAAAATCAAGAGCCTGCAATCTCAGTGCAAACCAGCAGCCTAATATTCATCAAAGGGAACAGAGTTAGCACATTCCTTTAGAGCCTCATTTCCAGAGAACTGTCATTATTTGACATGTCTGGTGAGTACCTGGAACTTATTTACTAGGAAAAACCTTCTCACAGCAACAAAGCCCGCCCTTAAATAAACACATTTTAAATATTCAAAATGATAAAATTGAACTTATTTACAAAACAGAAAGACTTACAGATATCAAACAAACTTATGGTTACCAAAGGGGAACAACAGTGGGGAGGGGTAAATTAGGAACTTGGGATTAACATACACACACCATTATATATAAGATGGATAACCAACAAAGATCTACTGTATAGCACAGGGAACCCTACTCAATATCCTGTAATAACATATATGAGAAAAGAATCTGAAAAAGAATGAATATATGCGTATATATAACTGAATCACTTTGCTGTACACCTGAAACACAACACTGTAAATCAACTATACTCCAATAAAATGTTTTTAAAATGTATATTGGGATAAAATACTTGCAGCAAGCAATAAACATAAGCAAAATTACAAGATAAAGCAATAACTGATATAAACTATTTGAGCTGATTATGTTAAAATACACTATTATAAAATATACCTATAGGTTTATTTAGAAGAACAGTGTAAATTCATTCTCTAGATACTGGGAAACGAATATGAACATTATTTTCCATATTATCATTCAAGCTTCTATTAAAAATCATTATTTCCATTCTCTGTATTAATAACATTATCTGTGTGCAAAATTTTCTACAATTTCTTTAAACTATGTCAGATTATAAAATTTTAAGATGTGTCAATTAGACAGAAATTCATGTGGATATCAGGCTTTAGTCCTTCTAAAATTCTCTCTTCGTTAAAAGCAACAAGAAAATTATAACAATTGTCAGAATCTCAACTAATTTGGGACTCTGGAAGTTACCTAAAAGTTCAAAGCAATCCAAGGAGTGTTTATTAAAGAAAAGTAACTGAACTTTGCTAAGAACAGCAGCTTCTGTAGCATTTTAACTTGCCCAGTTTCATGACTCCTCTCAGGCTACAGGGTAGCTTTGAAAATCAAGAGCCTGCAATCTCAGTGCAAACCAGCAGCCTAATATTCATCAAAGGGAACAGAGTTAGCACAGTCCTTTAGAGCCTCATTTCCAGAGAACTGTCATTATTTGACATGTCTGGTGAGTACCTGGAAGAATTGCCACCAATTCTTCTAAAACTTTTTCAAAATTAAAAAAAATGGGGCGTGGGATTCTTCCCTGCTCTTTTTATGAGACTGATATTATCCTGATACCAAAACCAGACAAAAATAGAAGAAGAAAAAAAAAAAAGCTATAAATCAATATCCTGTATTTACATAGATGCAAATATCCTCAGAAATGAGCAGGCTTCGGAGGATGGTGATGGACAGGGAAGCCTGGCATGCTGCAGTCCATGGGGTCGCAAAGAGTCAGACAGGACTGAGTGACTGAACCGAACTGATACTCAACAAAATACTGGCAAACTGTATCCAGTAAGATACGAAAACGGTTGGACACCAATAAAATAGGTATTATCGCAGAAATGCAAAATTGGGACAGTGTGCTTGGGAGGTCCCGTGAACCTGTCTCTTGTTTCAACAATGGGCAGAACAGACCCAGAGACACACCCTCTTCGAGCCGCAGGCCACCCTCCAACCTTTTTTCTGGTCCTAACCTTTGGAACCAGCCGCCCAGCCATTCTAGGCCTCCAGACCAGCCAACACCATTTTTTGAGCTTAACTCCCTCTTACCAATCAGCCATGATTCCCCACAATTATTTCACTGAGATGGAGGCTGAAGTCAATCACAGAGTCAACCTGCATCTGGGCCCCCCCTAAACCTACCTGTCTCTGAGCTTCTATTTCCACCGCGAGGATGTGACTCTGAACAGCCTGCGTCGCTTTTTTTCAAGTTGGCCAAGGAAAAGGAGTAGGGCAACCGACGTCTCTTGAATATGCAAAACCAGCGTGGGGTAGGCTCCCTCTTCCAGGACATGCAGAAGTTGTTCCAAGATGAAGGGGATAAAAACTCTGGACAACAAGGAAGCTGCCACTGCCCTGGAGGAGAACCTGACCCAAGCCCTGTGGACCTGCCTGCCTTGGGTTCTGCCCACGCACACCCCACCCCTGTGATTTCCTGGAGAGTGACCACCTGGAGGAGTAGCTGAAACTCATCTAGTAGATGGGGCCACCTGACCGACCCCATCCCCCACCCCCTCAGGCTGCTAAGGCTGTGCTGGGGGGCGGGGAGCTGAGCCAGTAGCTGAAACGCACCAAGTAAATGGCAACCACCTGTCTAACCTCCGCAAGGCTGGCTAGGCCCCTGGTTGAGCTGGGCGAATATCTCTTTCAAAGGTTCACCATCCAGCATGACTAGGGGCCTCTGGACCCCAGGGGTCTTTGGGGAGCCCCTCTGGAGTCAGGGCTGCTGCCTGAAGCCCCTCTCTGCAGCCACCAGGAAGCTTTTTAACCATCCCGCGGCCCTCGCCCAATCCTTGCACAAAGGGAAACGATAAAGCTTCTTGCAGCAAAAAAGCAAAATTGGTTCAACCTGTGAAAATCAATCAATACAATACAGCTTATTAACAGAACAAAAGAAGAAAAAGGGTTCTACCCTTAATAGAACCAAAAAACATTTGACAAAATCCACCCCCCTTTTGTGATAAAAAGGACAAACTAGAAATAGAAGGGAATTTCCTTAGTCTGATCAAGGACTTTGTGTAAAGTCAAGGATACATGTATATAAGTTTGTTGTGTTCATTTGAATTACAGACCTTTGATTCCTATTGAAAATGGAGGATCTCAGTACCTAATGAAATGAAACTTCAAATGTTCAGATTCACCACGAAATTTTCTTAGTGGCTTGGGCAAAATGCTGTTTAAATTTCCTTCTCTTTTGAATACTAATATCCTTCAAAAACCTAATAACAGTCCCCATTAACGTGCTTATTTTATGCAGCTAAAGCAGAACCCTTTTTTGTGTGCCTGGATTATTTTTTCAATTCCCAACCTGACCCTAATATAGAGAGAATTACCTCTATCCCATTACAAAATGAAAAATACCTAATATCAACTATACTAGGGTAGAGCCCATAATACAAATAACAAAAGTTCTTATTAATGTATGCTTGGTTAGGCAGAGAGCAGCAGGAAAACACTCATCATTTTTTCTTTGTCCTCCTCCATGTGAGCTTTTCTTTTGTCCAGGTTTGTTTATTTGATCAGCTTTCTATCTTATTTCTCACTATACTATAAAATCATGAGAACCAGTATGCTTGATGGGGCCACCTGACCGACCCATCCCCACCCCTCAGGCTGCTAAGGCTGTGCTGGGGGGCGGGGAGCTGAGCCAGTAGCTGAAACGCACCAAGTAAATGGCAACCACCTGTCTAACCTCCGCAAGGCTGGCTAGGCCCCTGGTTGAGCTGGGCGAATATCTCTTTCAAAGGTTCACCATCCAGCATGACTAGGGGCCTCTGGACCCCAGGGGTCTTTGGGGAGCCCCTCTGGAGTCAGGGCTGCTGCCTGAAGCCCCTCTCTGCAGCCACCAGGAAGCTTTTTAACCATCCCGCGGCCCTCGCCCAATCCTTGCACAAAGGGAAACGATAAAGCTTCTTGCAGCAAAAAAGCAAAATTGGTTCAACCTGTGAAAATCAATCAATACAATACAGCTTATTAACAGAACAAAAGAAGAAAAAGGGTTCTACCCTTAATAGAACCAAAAAACATTTGACAAAATCCACCCCCCTTTTGTGATAAAAAGGACAAACTAGAAATAGAAGGGAATTTCCTTAGTCTGATCAAGGACTTTGTGTAAAGTCAAGGATACATGTATATAAGTTTGTTGTGTTCATTTGAATTACAGACCTTTGATTCCTATTGAAAATGGAGGATCTCAGTACCTAATGAAATGAAACTTCAAATGTTCAGATTCACCACGAAATTTTCTTAGTGGCTTGGGCAAAATGCTGTTTAAATTTCCTTCTCTTTTGAATACTAATATCCTTCAAAAACCTAATAACAGTCCCCATTAACGTGCTTATTTTATGCAGCTAAAGCAGAACCCTTTTTTGTGTGCCTGGATTATTTTTTCAATTCCCAACCTGACCCTAATATAGAGAGAATTACCTCTATCCCATTACAAAATGAAAAATACCTAATATCAACTATACTAGGGTAGAGCCCATAATACAAATAACAAAAGTTCTTATTAATGTATGCTTGGTTAGGCAGAGAGCAGCAGGAAAACACTCATCATTTTTTCTTTGTCCTCCTCCATGTGAGCTTTTCTTTTGTCCAGGTTTGTTTATTTGATCAGCTTTCTATCTTATTTCTCACTATACTATAAAATCATGAGAACAAGTATGCTTGCCTTCTGTGTCATCTCCATCTCCCCTAGTATGTGTTAAGAACTTAATATTTATTAAATACATATTTCAATGCCACATCAGTAAAACACCTTAAACTTATTTTGAAATAATGGAGAGAATAAACCTATAAATACATAAAATATACCAGTTCTCCTAAAGTTCATTTCAACATATATCTATATTACTAACAAGTCATATTAATAATTTGAATAATGTATTACTCTGGAAAGGACATATCTATTATGCAATGTAGTAGTTACTTCAATACTTGGTTGCTGAAACACATTGTCATTGATTTTGTGTTTTATAAAAAGCAAACTTGTGAAAGGTATAGGGCAATATTTTAATTGTAAACCACAACTTTTTAGTCATATATATATGTGTGTGTGTGTGTGTGTGTGTGTGTATATATATATATATATATATATATATATATATATATGTAAAGAGAGACACAGACAGTTTGTCTTTATCTATGCAATTGTAATTCGGTTTTGTCAATATTGCTTCCCAGTCCCCTTTAATAAGCTTTAGAAGGAGTTTCTGTTTTCTGTTCATTAAAATTTCACAATAACTTTTAATCTATTTTCATTATTCTGCAGAGTGAATTGTCTGAATACAGGATAAATAAAAAACAAAAAGCTTTAGTAAACCTTAGGATGTGGGGATGTTTGAAAATTGGGCATGTGAAAAGTACTGATTAAGTATTGATTTTGACCTATGATGTAAAAGAAGGGCGGCAATGGAGGCATCCAAAGTTAATACCTGGAATTCATTTGGAAATGTATTTCCAAGCCTTGGGTGTTTACTGCAAGTAATCAAGAGGCTCATAACTTTAGACAGCAGATGTGAGCATGAGTTACAAGTTCACAAACAGTAGTTGCTAAGGTGTTCTACACATGGCTATAGATGGTATCTCTTTGAACTGTTCTAAAACCAGGATTCCTACCCTGTGCTTTAAGAAATCTGCCAAGTATCTGGCAGCATGTTGATACTAGTATCAATACCTATTAACTTAGACTTTATTAGATTATAATAAATATTAATATATAAATTTAAGATCAAATAAATTGATTTCACAGATTGTGTCCTATATCTTTAGCTTAAATCTACTGTAGAAATGTATCCCACCAAATAGTAAATTAAACAGTAGCAACCAAAGAAGTTAGAAACATTGATCTAAAAATTTCTAATCATAAATTATTTAGCCAGGGATAGGTCAGTCATTGGTGGGAATGCTAATCTTTAATAAAAAGGGCATTTCAGTATTTATGAGTATGCTATTAAATATTTAAAGGATTACTATTAAAAATTTTATTCAAAAGGACATTTTATATGTAGTTTGTTCTTTAGTGAACATTAGAATGATGGGGTGGCCATGATACTTATCATTCAAATATCTAAAAGAATTATCAAAAATTAATCCTGGGGCTTCCCCTGGTGGTCCAGTGGGTAAGGACACCGCCTTGCAGTGCAAGGGGCGCCGGTTCGATCCCTGGCCTGGGAAAATCCCACATGCCGCAGAGCGGCTGCACTGATGTGTCCAATTACCGAGCTGGAGCTTTGGAGCGCATAAGCCCAGAGCCAGCGCTCTGCAACGACAGACGCCACCGTGATGGGAGGCCCACAGGAGCCAAAGAACAAAGATGGATGAAAAATAGAGAAACGAAGGACCAATAGAAGTGGCCCACCCACTCCCCTCCCTCCCCAACCCGACCCCCACCCAAAATAAATAAATAGATAAATCTTTTAAAAAAAAAATTAATCCTGCTAAAATAAATTTATCCTGCTAGTATCATCAAGATGATTAATAATTATGAACACTAGATACATTTTTAAATATATTTTCTCCTATTGACTTAACAATCATGTTTACATAAATGACACAGTCAAACAGGCTTTTTCCCCTCTTTGGAACATAAAGTACCATATTATGGGTGTGTTTAATGTATTAAAATGAAGTTGAAAACAAAAAAATCTAGAGGCATAAATTTAAAGCCAAAATAGCATCTTACTCCCTTACCTGCATTGTTTCTTTTTCCTCCACTATTATGGGAAGGTGGGCCTTCCAGGTGTCTCAGTGGTCGCCAATGCAGGAGATGCAGGTTCGATCCCTGGGTCAGGAAGATCACCTGGAGGAGGAAATGGCTAGTATTTTGTTAAATACTCCAGTGTTCTTCGCCTGGAAAATCCCATAGGCAGAGTCCATGCGGTTGCAGAGTCAGATATGACTGAGAATGAAAAAGTACCTAATATCTATTATACTGGGATAGAGCCCATAATACAAATACAAAAGTTCTTATTAATGTATGCTTGGTTAGGCAGAGAGCAGCAGGAAAACACTCATTGCTTTGTTTGTCCTTCTCCCTTTTCCACCCAAGGTCCATAAAAGTGCTGAGTCTTCCATTCTCTGGAGAAAATATCAACAGAGAAATGGAAATCTTTTCCATATTCCCCTAAGAAAAGACTTGAAGTCAACTTGAAAGTTACTAGCTCAATTGCAAGTCAGGTGGAAAACTCCAGAGTAGATGGGTTATAGGACTATTTCAGGGTAGCAAATCCAGGGTGTTTTTCAAAAGATATTAAACATCATACTGAACCTTTCAGGTGTTGGGTGCTGGTGGAACTGCAGGTTCATGAATTTTTACAGGTAGAAAAGTTCTCAGAGCTGAGAGGCTTGAGATAGAAAAATGCATAAAGCAAAATTTGTTCAGCTAAAAGAACAAGGCTGACAGAGTCTGTCTCAAGCTAAGTTTGTCTCAGAATGTGGTGGTAAGATTGCAAAGCCATGGAGCAGTGAGTCTCAGGATGATTCTTCTCTGCCTATGCTTTTAGCAAATACCTAGTGATACATGTTAGATAGTTTCAACTGGGATAACCTTGGATAACTGGCACAAGTATATGCAGCCCATCTAGGGTCTTCTAGCAATAGAATTGCCTCTACTGTAGCATAAGTCTAAATTTATATTATTTAGAGTACATTATGTAATTCAGAAGTTTATGTTATTTATTTCATAAGGGTTGACAAAATTAGGAGTGGAACTGGAGAATGTTTGTAACCCATGATATATCTTGGCATCCATGTCAAGAGAATTTTCTCTTTTTATTTAAATTGATGAAAAATTATATTGTTAGAGATACAAGGTTTGAGTAAGAGATGGGTTTATCAGTTATCAGTTTTCTAGATCATTTAGGCTACTAATAATTACAGCCAGTTCACCAGGAACAGAAGACCAGCTTGAAAGAGGTCTTCCTGAAATGATTCACGCAAAAATGCATCAAGCGACAAGCCCTTTGACAGAAACTGGAACTTCATGGCACAGCAGCTAACCTTCACATGGGCAGGGAGGTTGAACATCCTGCATAGTGCTGCCAGGAAATCCCTATTTTATACTAAGAGGGGGCTGGCTGGTTGCATATGTAGGATGTCCCATCTCCCCGCCCACATCGTCGAGACACAGACCAGACCGCCCACGTCTTCAGGACATATACCAGAAACACTACTTTCTCTCACTGAAGAACCATAATATCTACGTGTCAAAGAAGTACAGATGCTGAGCTATATCACTAGAAGGGCATTCTGACAGATCTTCATTAAAGGTTAGAGTCTGTGTTCCATGATCTTGCCTCATAAGAGACAGTGGGTGTATGAGTGGATCTGGAAGCCCAGGGCCAATAGAAAATATTGAACCATGTTAGCCTGCAGATGAAGGGCCTGCACAGTCACCAGCAACTCCACTAGCCATACAGGTAATGCCTCCAGAATTGTACCTTCTCCTCTCAGCCACTACACCAACATAGTAGAGTTTAGAAGCTGGACACATTTATTCAGGGTAAATTCACTCAGAGTAGATAGAGACAGAGAGAATTTACTTCCTACTGCAGAGAGAAGTAAAGGCTATAGCCTAAAAAGCAGCCCAGAATTTCAGGTCTGAGGGTCAAAGTTACATTGTTTTTAAAGTGTCTCAACTTCACAAGCAAGAAATTTGGGAGCAATAGCCCAGAGAAGATTCAGTAATTCTAAATCAAGTTCAAATGGGTAGAAACACAGTCTAGTATCAGAGAAGTATCAAGATGCAAGGGATTGGGTGTGATTCCAAAGGAAAAGTTAGTGGAGCTCCCCAAAAGCATTTAGGAGAAATAATTGATGTAAGCTTCAGTATCTGGTGATACCCAGGGAACTCCATCAAAGGCAAGGTGATAGGAAACACCAAGAACGGGGCTGAGTCCTCAAAAACATGGGATCAGAAATAAAATAGTAAAACAAAGTTCAGTCAGTCATATAGGCCAGACTCTTCTACTTCTGGATTCCATAGGAGGATAATTTCAGAATAAAAATAAGTCCATATATTTATTGCATTTATTTATTAAATACAATATATTTAAATGGAATAAAAATCACTTTATTAAAACATTGTTATGCTTAATTTCTCAACTTTCTCCATAGACTGCTGAAAATTTCACTATGGATCTATGTATGGAAGTTACTGATAGATAGGAGATGTTGCTGACAATCAGTTCTGTCAATAACATCAACTTAAGCTGATGCCTTTAAGTTGAGGACCACATAAACATGGCCATTTCAAAAGACTTTGGTGTTCTAAAAAGGCTTTATTCACTATGCATTCAAATCTGGGTTAAGTTTCCAGTAAACTGTCCTGGCTTTGGCAGTCTTCAATGAGTGCAAGTGGGCCAATGTTAGGCTGAGGAGAAGGCTGACTTAGGTTCTGCTTCTTATTTGAGAAGTTCCCCTTCTGTTAATTTCAAGAACATTCAGTCTTGATTAAGAATGATTATGGAAGCTGCTTTGATGTCTGTGTTTATAAATTTCTGTCTTGTGCAATTTTTAAATTTAATGTAATTGAAATGCATTTAATGCATTACTGTTTATATTTAGTTTTGGTTTTTGTAAGCTATCAAATTTAAGGTGTATTCTGCTTTTCTCTATATAATTAACTAAAGCTTTAATTAGGAATGGTTCCTGTATTTTATATTCTATGAAGTTATTCTTAAAAATAAAGTTCATAAAATTTCTTTACAAATGTTGATTAAGAGATTATATAATTTTTGTGATATTAAATTGCCATTACATTCTTGGATTAATTTTTGTTTTGCTGTGATGCATTATTTATTTTACTCTTTGCTGGAATCTATTTGTGAATCATTTGTTTGTAATTTGGAATCTATATCAATGAATTATATTTGTCTCATTTTTTTTCAGTATTTTGTGACTTTTGATATTGACACTATATTATTTTATGAAATGAACTAGAGAAATCTTAAGACTTTTTTATGGTTGTGTATCTTTTCATATACGGTAACTTAAAGACATCAATTACAACTTCTCATTTCCATTATAGCTTTGAATTAATTTACAGTCCACCATTCCACATGTCTTAGTCATATTATCAGAATATTGGAAAACAGTTATTTTCTCTGTGGTGGGATTATGATATGCAGGGTATGCATATTCCTTATAAAATAACAAATATTTATTGTGCTGGGCAAAGGTTTTCTCCAACAGTTCATAGAAATAAAGCCCTTTTATTTTTTTATTTGAACAAATGAACTGAAAATTTACAGTACTATTATTCAGTCTTTGTCATTACTGTCAATATTGGTGGTAATATCTATGAGCTTTGGAGTTATTAGGGCTAACATAATATTTGAATGAATAAATGAATGTAGGAAAATGCCTTATGAAACACTATACAATTTTTGCCTCTGAGAACAAGATTGTACCTCATTCAACTAATTGGCCTCCCTCATGAAAATTATGCTATTTGGTCCTTTTTCTATGCAATTTCCATCAAACTTTTCACATATTTATTGTATGGAATGTGCCTGATCACAAAAAGTTATCTAAAGAAAATATACTTTAATTCCATTCAGAGAACTTGAAAAAACCACTCTTAAAAAGGCAAATATGAAACTAAATTTGCACTGAAATTCTAAATATTTTGAATTGAGATGTCTATAGTGAAACCCAGGGAAATTTTTTTAAGGTATCTTAGGGAATAATTATTCAGAGAAAGATTTTTGCAATTATTTTTAATGTTATTTATTTATTTATTTACTTGGGTAGGGGTTGGGGAGGGAGGGGGGCGGGCGGAGCACTTCCATTGGTCTTTCATTTATCTATTTTCATCCACCTTTGTTCTTTGGCCCGTGTGGGCCTCCCATTGCAGTGGCCTCTGTTGTCGCAGAGCACCGGCTCTGGGCGCATGCGCTCTAGAGCTCCGGCTCCGTAGTTGGACACATCAGTCCAGCTGCTCCGCGGCCCGTGGGATCTTCCCAGGCCAGGGATCGAACCGGCGCCCCTTGCACTGCAAGGTGGTGTCCTTACCCACTGGACCACCAGGGGAGTTTTTTGCAATTATTTTTGATAATGAAGTATATCTAGAAATCAATAATTTATTCTGATAGAGCTATCTTTGGGATAGTTTTTACTTTAGGTGCATGTTCACTGAGTTTGTTTTTGGACTTTGCTGTCTTGTATGTTTGGAAGTAGGTTTCTTGAAAAACCTATACCAGGAATATTGTCCTCTATTATAAAAAGCAATTATATTTATTATTTAATACAAAATAGTGTATGGTGATAGGAGGTACCATAGTGCTCAGGAAAAAATGTCAGATTTGGAGACTTGAAGAAGTCTGAAACTTTGAGACAGTTTCCTCACACTGGAGGATAACAGAACTGACACTGTAGTTGTACGGAGCAGACCTAAAACTGAAGTACCTAATACAATGCTTGATATATGATAGGTACTGTAGAATAGTTATTACCATTTTGGGATTATTAAATGTGTAACTCCTGAGAACTGACCAGATAGATTTTCAAAGTAGATATGTATCCTAATGAAAATATATATGGCATATGATGAAGTTTTGCTAAAAAGTCTTTGATGGTGTGGCTCATGACAAACTGTGGAAAGCACTTAAAGAGATAGGAATACCAGACCATCTAACCTGTCTCCTGAGAAACCTGCATGTGGGTCAAGAAACAACAGTTAGAATCCTGTCTGGAACAACCGGTTGGTTCCAGATCAAGAAAGGAGTATGACGGCTGTCTGCTGTTACCCTTTGTGCTTAACCTATACACTGAGCATATCATAAGAAATTCTGTCAACCAAGAATTCTCTATATGGCAAAACTGTAAACTATCCTTCAAAAATGGAGAAATTAAGATTAAGGCACAGTAAAGTCAACAAACTTGATAAAGCTAGAAATACTATGTAAAGAAGCATTATTCAGCTATAAATACTATGAAAAAAAAAGAGAGGAGATACAAATTTCTAAAATTATAAATGAAGTGATGAGGGGGCATTATGACTGAACTTAGAAATTAAAATAATTATGAAATAATAAATGAACAATCGTAATCCAACAAATTACATAGCCTAAACAAAATGGACAAATTCCTAGAAACATGCAAACTACTACAAGTGACTCAAGAAGAAATAAAGACTCTGAATAGACTTTATAACTAGTAGACATTGCATCAACAATCAAAAACCCTGCCAATAAGACAAGTCCTGGACCAGATGCCTTCACTGGAAATTTTTATAAATCATTTAAGGAAGAATTAATATTTTTCAAGCCCCTACAAATTAAGCAATGAGGGAACAATTGTAACTCATTATATGAGTTCAGCATTATCCAGCTTCCAAAGCCAGATAATGACCTTACAGGAAAAGACAAGTTGAGACCAATATCGCTTCTGAATATAGATGTAAAAATCCTCAACAAAAGCAAAGCAAACTAAATTTGGCATCATATTATACACCATGACCAAGTGGGACTTTTCCCAGGATTGAAAGATGGTTCACCATACAGAAATCAATGTAATACATCATATTAATAGAATGAAGGTAAGAGAAATACATAATCATTTCTATTGATGTGGAAAAAGCATTTAACAAAATCCATCACTTTTTCATGATAAAAACATGCAACAAACTAGGAATAAAAGGAAACTTCCTCAACATGGTAAAGGGCATTTATGAAAAAAAACAGTTAACATTCAGTTCAATTATGAAAGAATGTCTAACCTGTCTCCTGAGAAACCTGCATGTGGGTCAAGAAACAACAGTTAGAATCCTGTCTGGAACAACCGGTTGGTTCCAGATCAAGAAAGGAGTATGACTGTCTGCTGTTACCCTTTGTGCTTAACCTATACACTGAGCATATCATAAGAAATTCTGTCAACCAAGAATTCTCTATATGGCAAAACTGTAAACTATCCTTCAAAAATGGAGAAATTAAGATTAAGGCACAGTAAAGTCAACAAACTTGATAAAGCTAGAAATACTATGTAAAGAAGCATTATTCAGCTATAAATACTATGAAAAAAAAAGAGAGGAGATACAAATTTCTAAAATTATAAATGAAGTGATGAGGGGGCATTATGACTGAACTTAGAAATTAAAATAATTATGAAATAATAAATGAACAATCGTAATCCAACAAATTACATAGCCTAAACAAAATGGACAAATTCCTAGAAACATGCAAACTACTACAAGTGACTCAAGAAGAAATAAAGACTCTGAATAGACTTTATAACTAGTAGACATTGCATCAACAATCAAAAACCCTGCCAATAAGACAAGTCCTGGACCAGATGCCTTCACTGGAAATTTTTATAAATCATTTAAGGAAGAATTAATATTTTTCAAGCCCCTACAAATTAAGCAATGAGGGAACAATTGTAACTCATTATATGAGTTCAGCATTATCCAGCTTCCAAAGCCAGATAATGACCTTACAGGAAAAGACAAGTTGAGACCAATATCGCTTCTGAATATAGATGTAAAAATCCTCAACAAAAGCAAAGCAAACTAAATTTGGCATCATATTATACACCATGACCAAGTGGGACTTTTCCCAGGATTGAAAGATGGTTCACCATACAGAAATCAATGTAATACATCATATTAATAGAATGAAGGTAAGAGAAATACATAATCATTTCTATTGATGTGGAAAAAGCATTTAACAAAATCCATCACTTTTTCATGATAAAAACATGCAACAAACTAGGAATAAAAGGAAACTTCCTCAACATGGTAAAGGGCATTTATGAAAAAAAAAAAACAGTTAACATTCAGTTCAATTATGAAAGAATGAAAGATTACTCTTTAAGATCAGGAAAAAGACTAAATATCTGCTTTCACTACTTACACTTAACATTGCACTGGAAATTCTATCTAGAGCAATCAAACAAGAAAGAAAATAAAAGGCAGAGGAAAACTGGAAAAAATAAAATAAAATTACCCCTTTTCACAGATGACATGATACTACATATGGAATATCCTAAAGAACATAAAATATAAATCTAATAAATGAACACAGCAAAGTTGGAGGATACAAGATTAATACATGAAAATTAACTATAGCTCTATACACAAGCAAAATTAAGAAAATAATTCCTGGGCTTCCCCTGGTGGTCCAGTGGGTAAGGACATCGCCTTGCAGTGCAAGGGGCGCCGGTTCGATCCCTGGCCTGGGAAGATCCCACGTGCCGCGGAGCGGCTGGACTGATGTGTCCAATCACCGAGCCGGAGCTCTGGAGCGCACGCGCCCAGAGCCAGTGCTCTGCAACGACAGATGCCACCGCGATGGGAGGCCCACAGGAGCCAAGGAACGAAGACGAATGAAAATAGAGAAATGAAAGACCAATAGAAGTGGCCCGCCCACTCCCCTCCCTCCCCAACCCGACCCCCGCCCAAAATAAATAAATAAATAAATCTTTAAAAAAAAAAAAAGAAAGAAAATAATTCCATTTACAAGAGTATCCAAAAATTTCAACTGGTAAGAGCATCAAAGACAGAAGAGAATGAATACTGATAGAAGCTACAAAATGAACGAACCTTAAAAATACTGTGCTAAATGAAAGAAGACACAAAAGGTTGCCTACTGTATGATTCCATTTATATGAAATATCCAGATTAGCTAAATTCAGGAGATAAAAAGCAGATAAGAAATTGTCAGGGCCTGGAGGGGTGGGAACAGGTGGGGCAGGCCAGAATGGGAAAATGGAGAATGACTGCTTAACTGGTAGCAGTTTCCTTTTGCAATGAAGAAATATTTTGTAACTAGAAAGAGGTGATGTTGCATAATGTTGTGAATGGACTAAATGCTTCTGGATTGCACAATTTAAAGTGATTAACTTTATAATATGTAAATTTTACCTCAACAAAAAATAACATGTAACACTAAATGCATTATCGTCATCATCATTACTATAGAAACAGCAAGCTTGCCAAATTCTACTTCCTTTTAAAAATGTATATTATGAAAAAAAATACACTAAACCTGCAGTTAGTATAGTTTGCATAACATGTTCTTGTTTTCCTTCTGTTCTCTTTCAGATTATGTCTGGCCACTACCTAGATATTTGTGCCCCGTCTGGATTTCTTTAGATGTTTTATTTTCTACAGCGTCCATCATGCACCTCTGCGCTATTTCGCTGGATCGGTATGTAGCAATACGTAATCCTATTGAGCACAGCCGTTTCAATTCACGGACTAAGGCCATCATGAAGATTGCTATTGTTTGGGCAATTTCTTTAGGTAATTATCTTTCTTGGCCAGTAGAATTGCAGCGGCTATGCTCAATACTTTCGGATTATGTACTGTGAACAACGTACAGACGTCGACTGGTAACATTTGCGTTTAATCGGGATTCTTCTAGTTAATAATTATTCTTAACCTATTTATCTGATATTTAGGTTAACAATAATGAAAGAAATGTAAAGTATATGAATATGCAAAAGTAAACTTTCCATTTATGCTGCTAACTTACAAGTCAAACTGCCCTTGAATTCTGCAACACAGACATAACCTGTGAGATATTTAAAACGATTTGAAGATGACAAAGATATATGGCAAAGTCAAAATTTTTAAAATAGAGCATTTAATGCTTAGAAAAAAATTAATCCATCCAGAATATTAATCTTAACATTTTATTCTAATTCTGTATCTTCAGTGGAAAATTTTATAGTGCAATACAAATATTCACAAAGATTTGCAAATTTATATTGTTATTCAACCTAAAATATACTCGTTTGTTCTGTTTTTAAATATCTCCTTGAATTCTTGTTATACAAAAAGAGAAACATCTATTGGTTTCTTCAAAGATTTGGGGGAGTTTGAAGGGAGAGAAATGATCATCTTATTGCTTATTTTTAAAATATTCATACATTAGCAGTGCTAATATTCAAGTCACAATATCTAACCAATTGGTATATAAGGGCTTTTACAATCCATTTTTTCCCTATTTTTTCCCTCTTCTAGTTGGAACTTACAGTTAGTATCTCACTAAATAATTCTTCAAAGTTACATTTCTGTAAAAGATTCTGGTAGGGGTTTCCCTGGTAGATCAGTAGTAAAGACTTTACCTGCCAATGCAGGAGACATGGGTTTGATCCATGATCCGGGAAGATCCCACATGCTACAGGGCAACTAAGTCCGTGAGCCACAACTATTGAGTCTGTGCTCTAGAGCCTTGGAGCCGTAAATTTTGAGCCCACATGCCGCAACTACTGAAGCCCCTGTGCCCTAGAGCCCGAATTCCATAGCAAGAGAAGTCACCGCAACAAGAAGCCTGCTCACCTCAACTAGAGAGTAGCCCCCACTCCCTGCAAGGAGAGAGGAGCCTGCAGCAGCAGTGAAAACCCAGACTAGCCAAAAATAAATAAATAAAATGCATTTCTCTTAAAAAAAAAGATTCTGGTAAATTTTATGAGATCAAGATCATTTTACAGATATCATTTAAAGATCTTTGACTCTGGGTTTACTGATAAAATAAATTTAAGTTTCAAAATTGTTCTATTGTAGGTGAATACACACAGACACACACACACTTTTAGATATAAAGCAATGAAACATCTCCCAGAAAGAAAAGTGAATCTATATACAAAATTTGAACTACATGTTCAAAGGTTTACAGATTTACTGTCCAAAAGATGCTAGCTTTTATGGTGCTTACAAAGGAAATGCACAGTTAATTAAATCAGAATATTAGAAGCATCGGCTTCTAACAATTACAGACTGGGTAATTTGGACTGATGGAGGCTTCCCAGGTGGAACTACCCTACCAACAAGGAGACATAAGAGATGCAGGTTCCATCCCTGGATCAAGAATATCCTCTGGAGTAGGAAATGGCAACCCACTGCAGTATTCTTGCCTGAGAAATCCCATGGACAGAGGAGCCTGGTGGACTACAGTCCCTAGGGTTGCAAAGAGTCCATGACTAAGCAAGCAAGCACAGCCCATACATTGTGCTAAAGACAACAAAAATATGGAAAAAATACTATAATCATTGGTGAAGTTAATAAACAGTGAGACATTCAGAAAGACAGAAAGCCACAAAAATGAATATGGCTTTTGGGTCCTATTTGCTAATGAGGCGTTTGCAAACCTGAAGGTGTGATAATAGGTTGAGAAGCTCATTCTAGTTTCATGAGCCTGTCAAAGGTCAACAAACTCGAGCTTAGTTTTTGGATCTCAAAGCCCTGTAAACTAGAAATACAGATGAAGCAGGATTAAACCACTGTTGACGTGGAGTTCAGTCCTGGTTCAAGTCACCTATGTAACCAAAAAACCTTGAGCCTGGAAATTGGATTAAGGTGATTTCATACTCTTCACCTTTCTAATTTTCTTGTTATAAGCCAAAAAAAAAAATAAGTTCATTGTAGGCTTCAAACTGTTTCTTTCAATAATTTTAAATTCCTATAACTGAAATACAGTGATGGACACATGAAGAAACAAGACAACATGAACCAGCTATAACATAAAAAGATCGTACAAATGAATGCACAGGTACTCAAGGTAGTTGAATTACCTGACATGGACTCTAAATTGTAGTGAACACATAGAAATTATATGCTTAACTTAAATATTTCAGCAAGAAATTGCAAACTATAAAGAGTGACATTTAAGATACAATAAACTGTGTGAAAATCTGGAGCTTAAGCATTAACATGAAAACTTTAGACAGATTAGACATGGAAAACTGGAAGAAATAGAAAAGAAATGTTTAACTTCCAAATTCATAGAAAAATATTATATAATAATATACCAAATCCAAAAGGAGGAAATAAAAGATTAAAAAAAAGAAACAAAAATCAGGCAAGAAAATATAGAAACACATGCTAAAATGGAAGAATTAAAACCAAATATCCTGGGAATCCATGAATTCATAGTAAGATGGCAGATATAAACCCCAATATCATGTAAGTGACCGAAACACTCTATTTAAAAGCCAAATTCCTTTTTCTAATACTCACTAGGACTGAATTTTACAGATAAATCATAATTTCTTTAATCAATCCCCTGTGTAGTATGAGTACTTAAGTTGTTTCCAATAATTTGTAAATACCAATAATTTGATCAGAAATAATTATATGCATACCATTCTCTCTTTACTCTGTGTGTGTTTCATATTTTGGTAACTTAATTTCAGCAAAAATTCCTGGAAGCAGAGTTGATTTATCAAGAGATAAGTGTGTGCTTGTGTGTGTATACATTTCATTAGGAGTTAACTAGTTTTCACTTCTAAGAGAGTTGATTTCCCCCAAAATCTTGCTAACAAAGTATAGTTTCAAACTTTACATTTTTGTGAATCCAATAGGTGAGAAATGTTATAAGTATAGTTTTAATTATTTTATTATAGCTGAAGTTGAGCTTCTTTTCATGTTTATATATATTAAAATTGAGGGGAAAAAATTGAGAAAATTTTAAATTATGTGTAGGTTTATTTAAAAATACTAAACCTAATATATGTTAACATAAGTAACATAGCCCTATGAAAAGTAGCTATATTTTCCAAAAAAATGAAATTAGTGAGTAGAGTAGCACTGCCTTAAACTTTTTTATCTCTTTTTTTCAAAGCTCTGTTATCTTCTGGCTTAGAAGACAGCTAGATTCTCATCTTTGTTGCTGCATCTAATCCATTGTAATGACCTGCTTTGGTTAAATTATGTGAATAAAACACATAATTTCATTACAGATATATCTATATATCTATATATAGATATATATAGTAAAGTCTTATAATAGTGTTACAGTCATGGAGATTTTTTTCTGACACTACACTAAAATTCAGCAAGTGGTAGCTTCTTAAGTTTAGTTGCAATGTGGGAAACCATATCACTAAAGTTTTCATATGCTGTTACATTAGAATCCACTAATCTATCTTGCATTTTGAAGGATTTCTTATCCATGCTGTATTTAGTAACATCAAACAGGTATTTTGCAAAACATTACTCTGCTGAATTATGGAGATGTTTCAAATGTTAATACAATACATTAATAATTAATAATTCACATGCATTAATAATCCCTACCAATCTTATCAGAAAACACTCTAAATATAGAGAAACTATCAAGCTTTCTTGGATAGATATAAGTGCCTAAAAGTTGCAATATTCACCTGAAATCTCAAGTTTTATCATTAGTAGCAAATACCATTTGTTTTTTGCTTGACACAACAGATTCAACTCATCATTTTTGAGAAAGTATCTGCCAGTTATCCAAGTATGAATAATCCTAGTGTGTCTTGCAGTCATTTTTTCAAATAAAAATGTTATTACATGGGGGAAAATGGCTAGTTTATCCTCTAATTCTAACAGTTGCATAAGTGCTTTTCTGTAGAGCAATCGTCTTATGTCAGTAAGTGCAGAAGTGCTCTGTGTATACTCCATTTCATCACATGGATTATTAAAAGGGTCAAAATTTCATAAATTATCTACTGTTTCATCAAAGACATTCTTAAGTGAAATTGACTCTTTTTTCCCCTGAAATTCTGTGGTGGTAAACAATATAAGGATTACTTGTACAATTTGTTAGCACTAGCTTGACTTCATGCTAAGATACCAGCAGTTTTACTCACCATTAGTTTGCACCATGTAACCACACAGTGAAAACAAGAAATAAAATATTAGTAGTATTATTGGAGTATTTTTTACTTCATAAAACCATTTGAAATTATTTTGGAAACACTGAGGCACTCATGGACCAAATTTAAAAACTATGTTTCCAACTCTATCTTTCCTTGTGACATTTGAAACAATGAAAGATGCTGTCCTCATAATTCTGTCTTCCTTTGCATGCTATATCAGTTTTCTGAGGTTTTCTTTTCTTCCATCGTTCTGTCTGCTCCTATCCAATTTCATTTTCCACTTTACCATCACTCTTCCTAGTGTTCTGTCCTTTCCAATTGCTAACACTTTTCCTGGTTTACTTCACCCACAGAAATATCTTAAAATCTATCTACTGATGGCTTTCAAATACTTGTATTTATTTTTATTAGGTTAACTATCTAGATCTCCAGCTTAAACTGTATAGACATGAATGTTCAGTTCAGTCGTATAGTTGTGTCTGACTCTGCGACCCCATGGACTGCAATACACCAGGCTTCCCTATCCTTTACCGTCTCCTGGAGCATGCTCAAACTCATGTCTATTGAGTCCAGCAATGCCATACGATCATCTTTTCCTTGGCCTTCCTCTTCTCCTTCTGCCTTCTATTTTCATCCAGCATTGGGATCTTTTCCAATGAGTTCTCTCTTCGCATCGAGTGGCCAAAGTATTGGAGCTTCAGATTCAACATAAGTGTTTCCAATGAAAATTCAGCGTTGATTTCTTTTAGGATTGATTGGCTTGATCTCCTTGCAGTCCAAGGAACTCTCAAGAGTCTTCTCAAGCACCACAGTTCAAAAGCATTAATTTTTTGGCGCTCAGCCTTCTTTATGGCCCAACTCTCACATCCATATATGACTACTGGGAAAACCATAGCTTCGACTGTATTGACTTTTGTCTGCAAAGTGATGTCTCTGCTTTTTAATACGGTGCCTAGGTTTGTCATAGCTTCTCCTCCAATGAGCAAGCATCTTTCAATTTCATGGCTGCAGTAACCATCTACAGTGAATTTGGAGCCCAAGAAATTAAAGTCTGTCACTGTTTCCATTGTTTGCCCATCTACTGGCCATGAAATGATGAGATCGGATGCCAGGATCTTTGTTGTCTGAATGTTGAGTTTTAGGCCAGCTTTTTCAGTCTCCTCTTTCACCTTCATCAAGAGGCTCTTTAGTTCCTCTTTGCTTCTGCCATAATGGTGATGTCATCTGTATACCTGAGGTTACTGATATTTCTCTGGGTAATCGTGATTCCAGCTTGTGCCTCATTCAGAGTGGCATTTTGCATAATGTATTCTGCAAAGAAGTTAAATAAGCAAGGTGACAAAATATAGCCTTGGCATACTCCTTTCCCAATTTGGAACCAATCTGTTGTCCCATGTCCAGTTCCAACTGTTGGTCCTTGTCCTGCGGTATGCCATCTCACCAAGACTGTGTTCTTCACCTTTCTCCCATTTCCATTTTCCCCTCTTCCTACACTTCTGTTTCTCAAGTGTGTACTGAAAGTAACAGCATCTCCCATATACCCAAAAAGATGTCTGAGAATAATTTTAGACTTTCTCTTCACCATAGAAACCTGTTCTCAATATTTCTCCTTAGTATTTCTCACATTCCAGTTTTTCATCCAGCATTGGAGCAATGCCATGATCATCTTTTCCTTGGCCTTCCTCTTCTCCTTCTGCCTTCTATTTTCATCCAGCATTGGGATCTTTTCCAATGAGTTATCTCTTCGCTTCGAGTGGCCAAAGTATTGGAGCTTCAGATTCAACATAAGTGTTTCCAATGAAAATTCAGCGTTGATTTCTTTTAGGATTGATTGGCTTGATCTCCTTGCAGTCCAAGGAACTCTCAAGAGTCTTCTCAAGCACCACAGTTCAAAAGCATTAATTTTTTGGCGCTCAGCCTTCTTTATGGCCCAACTCTCACATCCATATATGACTACTGGGAAAACCATAGCTTCGACTGTATTGACTTTTGTCTGCAAAGTGATGTCTCTGCTTTTTAATACGGTGCCTAGGTTTGTCATAGCTTCTCCTCCAATGAGCAAGCATCTTTCAATTTCATGGCTGCAGTAACCATCTACAGTGAATTTGGAGCCCAAGAAATTAAAGTCTGTCACTGTTTCCATTGTTTGCCCATCTACTGGCCATGAAATGATGAGATCGGATGCCAGGATCTTTGTTGTCTGAATGTTGAGTTTTAGGCCAGCTTTTTCAGTCTCCTCTTTCACCTTCATCAAGAGGCTCTTTAGTTCCTCTTTGCTTCTGCCATAATGGTGATGTCATCTGTATACCTGAGGTTACTGATATTTCTCTGGGTAATCGTGATTCCAGCTTGTGCCTCATTCAGAGTGGCATTTTGCATAATGTATTCTGCAAAGAAGTTAAATAAGCAAGGTGACAAAATATAGCCTTGGCATACTCCTTTCCCAATTTGGAACCAATCTGTTGTCCCATGTCCAGTTCCAACTGTTGGTCCTTGTCCTGCGGTATGCCATCTCACCAAGACTGTGTTCTTCACCTTTCTCCCATTTCCATTTTCCCCTCTTCCTACACTTCTGTTTCTCAAGTGTGTACTGAAAGTAACAGCATCTCCCATATACCCAAAAAGATGTCTGAGAATTATTTTAGACTTTTTCTCTTACTTTCCATAGCCAATCAGCATAACCTGTTCTCAATATTTCTCCTTAGTATTTCTCACATTCCAGTTTTTCCATTCCCTCAGTTGCTTTCTTAATTTAAGCTTTTATTGTGAATCATTCATGCACCCACACTTCCTTCTCTCTTATCTCTGCAGAAGAGATAGTTCTTACCATATCTAAGACATACCTTCATTTCCTTAAGTGAGCAGGGCATATCAATAAGGATAAGATCTAAAGACTCTTCTCCAAATCTCCATATTCCAATTACTGAGAGTATTTCTTCAAACATTGCTTTTCTGTCATTTTCTCTGTGCCTTGTTTGATTTCCTATGATCTGGCTTTTACATACTGCCCTCAGGATATCCCTTCTTTCAACAGCATCTTCTCAACATATCAATAATACATATTGATTGATAGTGTTGTTCAAGTGTACTTCGTTTTGTTTTTCTACTAACTTTGTGAACTACTGATTGATCAATTTTTCTAGTTTTATTGATATGTAATTTATATATAATATTGTATAAGTTTTAGGTGTTCAACAGGATTCAATGTATAATATATATTGTGAAATGATTCTTATAATAATGTTATTTAATACATTCATTACCTCACATAGTTCCCTTCTATGTATCTGTGTGTATAGTAAGAATCTTTATGATTTACCCTCTTAATAACTTTCAGATATACAGTAAGTATTGTTAATTATGATCACTCAATGTTGTGCATAAGATCCCAGAACTAACTTACTTTATAACTAGAATTTTGTATGCTTTGACTAACATATCCCCATTTTCCTACTCCCTGGTTTCTGGGAACCACCAGTGTACTCTTTGTTTCTATAAATTTTCATTTTTAGATTCCACATGTAAGTGAGATTATTTTTCTTTCTCGCTCTGTGACTTTTTTTCAGTTAATGTCCTCAAGGCTCATTAATGTTGTTGTAAATAGTAGGATTCCCTTCTTTTTTTAAGGCTAAATAATATTCCATTATATACATATCACATCGTCTTTATCCATTTTTCCACCAATATACAATTAAGTTGTTTCCATATCTTTGCTATAGTGAATAATACTGCAATGAACATAAAAGACAGTCTTCAAGTTAGTGATTTCATTTCCTTTGGATTTATGCCCAGAAGTGGGATTGCTGGCTCATATGGTAGTTCTACGTTTAGTTTTTTTTGAAGAGTCTCCAGACTGTCTTCCATATTGGTTATATCAACCTATATTCCCATCAAGAGTGCAGCAGGGTTCCTTTTTCTCCACCTCTTTGCCAACACTTGATGTCTCTCTTTTTTTGGTTTGGATTGTTCTAATAAGAGTGACATATCTCATTGTTGTCTTGATTTACATTTCTCTAAAGATTAGTGATGCTGACCACATTTTCATGTACCTATTTTCCATGTACATGTCTTCTTGGGAAAAATGTCTATTCAGGTCCTCTATCCAGTTTTAAAAATTTTTAAATAAGCTCTTTGAGATAATTTTAGACTCACATGTGATACTAAGAAATAAGACAGATCTTTTATACTCTGTTCCCAGTTTTCCCCATGGTAACATCTTTCTTAACCCATTTTAATTAGGTTATTTGTTATTTTGGATATTAACCATTATTGGCTATACAGTTAACAAATATTTTTTCCCACTGTATACATCGTACTTTCACTCTCTTGGTTATTTCTATTGCTGTGAAAAAGCTTTTTAGTTTGATGTAGTCCCACTTGTTTATTTCTGTTTTAGTTGTTTGTGCTTTTGGTGTTACATCAAAGAAAAAAAATCTTTGTCAAGATCAGTGTCAAAGAATGATTTCCCTACATTACCTTCAGTAAATCTTAAAAGTTTAGGTCTTACATTTAAGTCTTTAACTCATTTCAAGTTTAATTTGTGTGAGTGTTATAAGATAAGGATACAAATTCATCTTTTAGCATATGAATATCCAGTTTTCCCAGCACCATTATTTTGAAGAGACTATCTTTTTCACAATGAGTACTCTTGGCTCCCTTGTCAAATATTAGTTGACTATATGCATGGATTTATTTCTTGGTTCCTGACTCTGTTCCACTAGTATATGTGTCTGCTTTTAAATCAATGCTATCATGTTTTGGTTACTCTAACTTTTTAATACTGTTTGAAATCAGGAAGCATAATGCTTCCCTCTTTGTTCTTCTTTCTCAAGATTGCTTTGACAATCTGTGATTTTTTGTGTTCTTTACAGATTTTAGGATTTTTTTATATTTTTGTGAAAAATGCCATTGAAATTTTGATAGGGATTGCATTGAATCTATAGATGGATTTGAGTAACATGATCATTTTAACAAAATGAATTCTTCTCATCCTTGAATATGGGATGTCTTTTCATTATTTGTATCTTCTTCAATTTCTTTTACCAGAGTTTTAGAGGTTCCAGGGTACAGATTTCTTGCCAACTTAGTTTTTTTTTTTCTGAGTATTTTATTGTTTTTAATACTATTGTAAATAGGTTTGTTTTCCTTACTTCTTTTTCAAATAGATTACTGTTAATGTATAGAAGTGCAACTGATTTATCTATGTTGATGTCATAGCTTGAAACATTACTAAATTAGTTTATCAATTCTAATAGTTTTTTGACAATCTTTAGAATTTACTATGTACAAATTTGTTTCTGTAAACAGAGTCAATTTTACTTCTTCTTTTTCTATTTGAATATCTTCTTTTCTCTTGCCCAATTGCTCTGGCTAGGACTTCCAGTACTATGCCGAAAACAAGTAGTGACAATGGGCCCCTTTGTCTCATTCCTAATCTTTGGAAAATATTTAAACCTATCATCACTGAATATTATGTTAGCTCTGAACTTTTCATATATGGCCTTTATTTTGTTAAGATACATGTCTTCTTTTTTTAAAGATTTATTTATTTATTTTTGGCTGTGCTGGGTCTTCATTGCTGTGTATCAGATTTCTCTAGCTGTGATGAGCTGGGGCTACTCTGTAACTGCAATGTGCAGCCTTCTCATTGTGTGACCTTTAGGTTTAGTTGCTCTGAGGCATGTGGGGTCTTCTTGGACCAAGAAGTGAAACTGTATCCCGTACACTGGCAGGTCATGTTTTTTTGGTTTTACTTTTTTAAATATTAGTTGACTATATGCATGGATTTATTTCTTGGTTCCTGACTCTGTTCCACTAGTATATGTGTCTGCTTTTAAATCAATGCTATCATGTTTTGGTTACTCTAACTTTTTAATACTGTTTGAAATCAGGAAGCATAATGCTTCCCTCTTTGTTCTTCTTTCTCAAGATTGCTTTGACAATCTGTGATTTTTTGTGTTCTTTACAGATTTTAGGATTTTTTTATATTTTTGTGAAAAATGCCATTGAAATTTTGATAGGGATTGCATTGAATCTATAGATGGATTTGAGTAACATGATCATTTTAACAAAATGAATTCTTCTCATCCTTGAATATGGGATGTCTTTTCATTATTTGTATCTTCTTCAATTTCTTTTACCAGAGTTTTAGAGGTTCCAGGGTACAGATTTCTTGCCAACTTAGTTTTTTTTTTTCTGAGTATTTTATTGTTTTTAATACTATTGTAAATAGGTTTGTTTTCCTTACTTCTTTTTCAAATAGATTACTGTTAGTGTATAGAAGTGCAACTGATTTATCTATGTTGATGTCATAGCTTGAAACATTACTAAATTAGTTTATCAATTCTAATAGTTTTTTGACAATCTTTAGAATTTACTATGTACAAATTTGTTTCTGTAAACAGAGTCAATTTTACTTCTTCTTTTTCTATTTGAATATCTTCTTTTCTCTTGCCCAATTGCTCTGGCTAGGACTTCCAGTACTATGCCGAAAACAAGTAGTGACAATGGGCCCCTTTGTCTCATTCCTAATCTTTGGAAAATATTTAAACCTATCATCACTGAATATTATGTTAGCTCTGAACTTTTCATATATGGCCTTTATTTTGTTAAGATACATGTCTTCTTTTTTTAAAGATTTATTTATTTATTTTTGGCTGTGCTGGGTCTTCATTGCTGTGTATCAGATTTCTCTAGCTGTGATGAGCTGGGGCTACTCTGTAACTGCAATGTGCAGCCTTCTCATTGTGGTGACTTCTCTTATAGTGCATGGGTTTAGTTGCTCTGAGGCATGTGGGGTCTTCTTGGACCAAGAAGTGAAACTGTATCCCGTACACTGGCAGGCAGATTCTTAACCTCTGGATCACCTAGGTAGTCCTGAGATACATGTTTTCTATACACAATTTCTTGAGAAGTTTTATCATGAAAAAGTTTTGTAAAATGCTTTTTTTTTTTTTTTGCATCTGTAGCGAGGATGGTATGATTTTTTATCCTTGATTATATTAATATGGTATATCACATTTATTAATTTGTGTATTTTCAAACAACTTTGCAGTCCAGCTATAAATCCCACTTAATCATGGTGCATGTTCCTTCTAACGTGCAACTGAATTCACTTTGGTATTCCAGACCCTGGAATATCATGGGGGTTAGTAGGGGTGCCAAACCCTGCACAGTCAAAAACTCATGTATAACCTTAGAATCAACACTTCATACCTGCGCTTCTACATGCACATATTCAACAACCCCAGCTGCACAGTACTATATATTTTTTAAAAATTATAGAGATAGGGCTTCCCTGGTGGTCCAGTGGGTAAGGACACCGCCTTGCAGTGCAAGAGGCGCCAGTTCAATCCCTGGCCTGGGAAGATCCCACGTGCCTCAGAGCGGCTGAACCAATGTGTCCAACTACCCAGCCAGAGCTCTGGAGTGCATGCGCCCAGAGCCGGTGCTCTGCAGCAACAGACGCCACCGCGATGGGAGGCCCACACAGGCCAAAGAGCAAAGATGAATGAAAATGAATGAATGAAAGACCAATAGAAGTGGCCAAAAAATAATGTTAGTTTTAGGTGTACAACAGTGATTCAAAATTTTATAGATTATATTCCGTTTAAAGTTACTAGACATACTATGTTCCCTCTGCTGTACAATATGTTTTTGCAACACATTTATTTTATACAAAGCAATTTGTACCTCTTAATCCTCTACCCTGTCTTGCCCCTCCACAATTCCCTCTTTCCACTGGTATCCATTAGTTTGTTTTCTGTATCTGTGAGCCTCTTTCTGTTTTGTTATACTTATTTACCTGTTTTATTCTTTAGATTCCACATATAAGTAATAACATACATTGTTTGTGTTTATCTGACTATTTCACTAAGCATAATAACTTTCAGGTTCATCCAGGTTGTTGAGTAATATTTCAGTGTATGCATGTGTGACACATTTTTGTTATTCATTCATCTTTTAACAGAGCCTTAGGTTGCTTCCATATCTTAGCTATCATATATAGTGCTGTTGGAAACAGCACATGTCTTTTTGAAATAGTGTTTTCATTTTCTTTGGATAAATACCCAGCAATGGAATTGTTGAATCACATGGTAATTCCATCTTTAGTTTTGAGATGAACCTCCATATTATTTTCCACAGTGGCTGCACCACTGTACATTCCCACCAACAGTGTACTAGTGTTCCCTTTTATCCATATACTCACCAATGCTTGTAATTTTGCACCCTTTTGGCAATCGCCAGTCTGAAATGTGTGAGGTAATATTTCATCGTAGTTTTTACTTATATTTCTCTGATGATTAGCAATGTTGAGAATCTTTTCATGTGGCTGTTTGACATCAACAGCTTCTTTGGGAAAATGTATCTGTAAGTTTCCTTTTTTTAAATTGTTTTTTAATATTGAATCATATAAGACATTTATATGTTTTGGATATTAACCCCTTAACAATTATGTTATTGGCAAACATTTTCTCCCATTCAGTAAGTTCCTTTTCATTTTGTCAGTGGTTTACTGGGCTGTGAAAAATTTTAAAAGCTTTTTTATGTTTAATTAACTAAATACCATTGTTTCTTTTTCTGGGTTTTGTTTTGTTTGGCTTTTTTTTTTTTTTGCCTTATGAAGCTGATTCAAAACAAACTGCTGGGCTTTGCTGGTGGTCCAGTGGGTAAAGAGTCCGCATTGCTGTGCAAGGGGCACCAGTTTGATCCCTGGCCCAGGAAGATCCCATGTGCCATGGAGCAGCTGGACTGGTGTGTCCAATTATCAGCAGGCGCTCTGGAGTGCATGCACCCAGAGCTGGTGCTCTGCAACAAGAAAGGCCACTGCAATGGGAGGCCCACACATGCCAAAGAATAAAGATGGATGAAAATAATAAATAGGGCTTCCCCGGTGGTCAAGTGGGTAAGGGCGCTGCCTTGCAGTGCAAGGGGCGCCGGTTTGATCCCTGGCCTGGGAAGACCCCATGTGCCGTGGAGAGGCTGGACTGATGCGTCCAATTACCGAGCCGGAGCTCTGGAGTGCATATGCCCAGAGCCAGTGCTCTGTGACAACGGAGGCCGCCGTGATGGGAGGCCCACAGGAGCCAAAGAACAAAGACGGATGAAAATAGACAAATGAAAGATCAATAGAAGTGGCCCACCCGTCCCCCTCCCTCCCCACCCCACCCCCCAAAAAATAAATAAATAAATAAATGTTAAAAAAAAGAAAGAAAATAATAAATAACAAGGAAAGAGCTCATGGCATGAAGTTAAAAAAAAATGCAATGATTCATGTCAAAAAGTCTTCCTATGTTCTCTTATAGGAGATCTATGGTTCTAGTTCATAAATTTAGGTCTTTAATTAATTCTTACTTTATTTTTCTATGGTGTGAAAAAATGTCTAATTTCATTCTTTTATATGTAGTGGTCTAATTTTCCTAACACTATTTATTGAAAAGATTCTTTTTTCCACTTTATATTCTTACCTCCTTCACTGTAGGTTAATTGACCATAACTGTGTAGCTTTATTTCTGGATTCTGTTCCTTTGATTATGTCTGTTTTGTGGCAGTACTATACCGCTTTGATTACTGTAGCTTTATAGTATACTTAGAAATCAGGAAATGTGATAGATACCTGCAGCTCTGTTCTCTTTCTCAAGATCATTTTGACTATTCATAGTCTTTTGTGTTTGCATTCAAATTTTTAAATTATTTGTTTTGAAAATGCCATTGGCATTTTGATTGAGATTACATTGAATCTATAGATTGCCTTGAGTAATATGGTCACTTTAACAATGTTAATTCTTCCAGTGCATTAACAAGGTATATCTTTCCATATGTTTGTGTCATCTTCAATCTCTTTCATCAGGGTCTTATAGTTTTCCAAGTACATATCTTTTATCTCCTTAGTTAGATTTACTCCAGGGCATTTTACTCTTTTTGATGTTATTATAAATAAGATTATTTCCTTAACTTCTCTACCTTCTCATTCGAGTCATCTATTCTTTCTCCAAGTTCTTTGATTATCTCCGTAATCATTACCTTGAATTATTTATCACATATTCATATGCTAACACAAACTTTCATTCCTTGGAGAAATCCTGCTTGGTCTTTATGTATACTCATTTTTTTAAAAAATATTTATTTATTTATTTATTTTGGGCGGGGATCGGGTTGGGGGGGGAGGGGAGCGGGCGGGCCACTTCCATTGGTCTTTCATTTCTCTATTTTCATCAGTCTTTGTTCTTTGGCTCCTGTGGGCCTCCCATCACGGTGGTGTCTGTTGTCACAGAGCACCGGCTCTGGGCGCATGCACTCCAGAGCTCCGGCTCAGTAATTGGACACATCAGTCCAGCCTCTCCGCGGCACGTGGGATCTTCCTAGGCCAGGGCTTGAACCGGTACCCCTTGCACTGCACGGCGGTGTCCTTACCCTCTGGACCACCAGGGGAAGCCCTGTATACTCATTTTTATATGTTGTTGGGTTTGGTTTACTAGTGTGTTGTTGAGGATTTTTGTACTTATATTAAGAAAATGTACTGGTCTGTGTTTTTTCTTTTTATATGTCTTTGGTTTTTATCAGGAATAAAACTGGTCTCATAAAATGATATGGGAAATATTCTTTCTTCTTCCATGTTTTAGAAGTTTTTCAATGATTGATGTTAATTCTTCACATATTTGATAAACTTCACCAATGAAGTCATCTGAGCCTAAGCTGTACTTAGTGGAGTTTCTTTTTTTTTAATGGCAAAGGAAGCTCTTTACTTGCTATAAGTCTATTCAGATTTTCTCTTTGTGAATTAGTCTTCATAACTTGTGTATTTTTAAAACTTCATATATTTTCATGCAAATTGTAAATTTTTATTCTAATTTATGAAAAATACCATCAGTAATCTGATAGGTATTGCATTGAATATGTAGATTGCTTTGGATAGGATAGTTATTTTGACAATATTGATTCTTCCATTGAAGAAAATGGTATGGCTCTCCATTGACCCTGAATAGCCAAAGTAATCTTGAGAAAGGAAAATGGAGTTGGAGGCATCAGGCTCCCTGACTTCAGATTATACTACCACACTACAGTAATCAAAAACTTTGGTATTGGCACAAAACCAAAAATGTAGATTAATGGAACAGGATTAGAGGTCCAGAGATAGACCCATACACCTATAGTCAACTAATCTATGACGAGGGAGGCAAGAATATGTGCTAGAGAAAAGACAGTCTCTTTAATAATTGGTGCTGGGAAAGCTAGACAGCTAAATGTAAAAGAATGAAATTAGAACACTCCCTAACACTGTACACAAAATAAACTCCAAGGACATTAAAGACCTACATGTAAGGCCAGACACTATAAAACTCTTAGTGGAACACATAGGCAGAACACACTCTCACATAAATTGCAGCAATATCTTTTTGGATCCACCTCCAACAGTAATGAAAAATAATAATAATAATAATAATAATAATAATAATAATAATAATAATAAAAGGGACCTAAGCTTCAAAGCTTTTGCATAGCAAAGAAAACCACAAACAAAATGAAAAAACAATCCTCAGAATGGGAGAAAATATTTGCAAACAAAGTGACCAACAAAGGATTAACCTCTAATATATACAAACAGCTCATGCAGTTCAATATCATCAAAAATGGGTGGAAGATCTAAATAGACATTTCTCTTAAGAAAACCTATAGGGCTTCCCCTGGTGGTCCAGTGGATAAGGACACCGCCTTGCAGTGCAAGGGGCGCCGGTTCGATCCCTGGCCTGGGAAGATCCCACGTGCGGCGGAGCGGCTGGACTGATGTGTCCAATCACCGAGCCGGAGCTCTGGAGCACGTGCGCCCAGAGCCGGCGCTCTGCGACAACAGACGCCACCGCGATGGGAGGCCCGCAGGAGCCAAAGAACAAAAGACAGATGAAAACAGAGAAATGAAAGACCAATAGAAGTGGCCCGCCCACTCCCCTCCTTCCCAACCTGACCCCCGCCCAAAAATAAAATAAATAAATAAATCTTTAAAAAAAAAAAAAAAAGAAAACCTATAGATGGACAAAAGGTACATGAAAAGATACTCAACATCACTCATTACTAGAGAAATGCAAATCAAAACTGTAATGAGGTATCACCTCACACCAATCAGAATGGCCATCATGAAAAAGTCTACAAACAATAAATGCAGGGAGGGTGTGGAGAAAAGGGAACCCTTTCTACATTGGTGGTGGGAGTGTAAATTGGTATAACCATTATGGAGAAAACTATGGAGGTTCATTAAAAAGCTAAAACTAGAACTATCATATGATTCAGCAATTCTACTCCTGGGCATATATCCAGAGAAAATCATAAATCAATAAGATACATGCATCTGAATGTTCATTGAAGCACCATTTACAATAAATAAAATATGGAATCAACCTAAATGTCCATGGTAGAGGAATGGATAAATAATGGATGTGTGCATGTATGTGTGTGTGTGTAATGGAATATTACTGAACCATAAAAAAGAACAAAATAATGTCATCTGCAGCAACATAGATTGGCCTATATATAGACTGTCATTTTGAGTGTAGTAAGTCAGAGGACAACTGTCATATCACATGTGGTACATGTGGAATCTTAGAAAAAAATGGAACAAATGTGCTTATTTACAAAACAAAAATAGAATCACAGATGTAGAAAACAGTGTTATCAGGGAGATGGGGAGGAGGGATACATTGAGAGATTGGGATTGACATATGCATATTATTATACATAAAATAGATAACTAACAGGGATTGTTATTGGGCTTTCTTAGTGACTCAGAGGGTAAAGAATCTGCCTGCGATCCAGGAGAGCCAAATTCAATCCCTGGAGAAGGGAATGGCTACCCACACCAGTATTCTTGCTGGGACAATTCCATGGACAGAGAAGCCTGGCAGGCTACAGTTCATGGAGTTATAACGAGTTGGACATGACTGAGAAACTAACATTTAAGGATTGTGACAGCACAGGGAATTCTAGTCAATAGTGTAATAACCTATATAGGAAAAGAATCTAAAAAAGAGTGTATGTATGTATATGTAAAACTGATTCATTTTACTGTGCACCTGAAACTAACACACATCATAAATCAATTATACTCCAATAAAAATATTTTTTTAATTTATGTGGATTTTTTGATTATCTGGCATACAGTTATTCATAGCATTTCCTTATATTCCACTTTATTTCTGTCATGTATCCTCTTCTATTCAAGTTTTTAGTACTTTGTACCTTCACTCTTTATTAAGTCTAGTTAAAGTTTTATTGATGTTGGAGGTTTCTGCCCCTAAAGTCAACTTTTGTCATTTTTCATTTTATCTTGGAGGACTCCTAATAATATTACTTGTAGGGCACATTTGCTAGCAACAAATTCTCTAAGCTTCTGTTTATTGGAAACATTTAACTTCACTTTCATTTTTAAATAACAGCTTTGTTAGACATATTGTTGGTTGATAATATTTTTATTTCATGACTTTGAATATGTCATCCCAATGCCTCTTGGCCTCCATGGTTTCTGGTGAGAAATCAGTAAAACTTAGGGATTTCTTTTATGTGACACACTGCTTTTCGTCTACTGCTTTAAAGATTCTCTTTCTTTGGATTTTGAAAGTTTGACTATGATGTTTCTAGTTATGAACCTTTGTGACTTTAGTATCCTTGGAGTTCTTTGAGCTTCTTGGACGTGTAGATGAATGTTTGTCTGCAAATTTAAGAATGTTTTACCATGATTTTTTCAAAAGTTCTTTCCAATCCTTTCTGTTTAACTTTTCTTTTTGGGACACCCACTTTGCATATGTTGGTAGATTTGGTGGTGTCTCACAGGTTTCTGAGGCTCTCTTCCTTTTCCTTTATTTATTCTTTTATTCAGAATGTATTATCTTATGTTTTATGATTCTCTGCCACTTCAAATCTGTTATTGAGTTTCTGTACTTAATTTTTCATTTCAGTTATTTTGGTTCAGAGTTTCTATGTAATATTATTTTATAATTTCTATGTCTTTACTGACATTCCTCTAGTTCTTCTAACAAAGCTTATTTCTTTAAACATATTTAAAATGCCTTAAAATCTTTAGTAAGTTCACTGTGGCTTCCTCAGAAACAGTTTCTATTAATTGCTTTTTTCCTTGTATATGTCATACTTTGTTTATTTGTATATATCACAATTCTGGTTACAACCTCTATATTTTTTGTTTTTCATTACAACCCTATAAACTGCAGCATGCCAGGCTTCTCTGTCCTTCACTATCTTCCAGAGTTTGCTCAAACTCATGTCCATTGAAGTCAGTGATGCTATCCAAAAATCTCATCTTCTGTCGCCCCTTTCTCATCTTTCCCTCAACCTTTCCCAGCATCAGGGTCTTTTCCAATGAGTCAGCTCTTCAGATCAGGGGGCCAAAATACTGGAATTTCAGCTTCAGCATCAGTGCTTCCAAGGAAGGGTCGATTTCCTTTAGGATTGACTGGTTTTATCTTTCTGTTTCAAGGGACTCTCGAGAGTCTTCTCCAGCACCATAGTTTGAAAGCATCCATTCTTTGGTACTCAGCCTACTTTATCATCCAACTCTCATATCCATACATGACTACTGGAAAAATCATAGCTCTGACTATATGGACCCATGTCAGCAAAGTGATGTCTCTGTTTTGAACACTGTCTAGCTTCTCTTCCAAGGAGCAAGGGTCTTTTTTAAAATTTCATGACTACAGTCACCATCTGGAGTGATTTTGAAAATTTCTCAGCGCAAGAAAATGAAATATGTCACTGTTTCCATTGTTTACCCATCTATTTGCCACGTGGTGACAGGACCAGATTCCTTGATCTTTTTTTTTTTTTGAATGTCAAATTTTAGGACTGCTCTTTCACTCTTGTTTTCCATCTTCATTGAGAGGCTCTTTAGTTCCTCTTCACTTTGCATCATTAAAGTTATATCATCTGCATATCTGAGGTTGTTGGTATTTCTCCTGGCAATTTTGATTCCAGCTTGTGAGTCATATAACCCAGCATTTTGTATGATGTACTCTGCACAGAACTGAAATAAGCAGGTGACAATATACAACCTTAACTTACTCCTTTCCCAATTTGGAACCAGTTAATTGTTCCCTGTCCAGTTCTGTTGCTTTTTGTCCTGCACACAGGTTTCTCAGGAGGCAGGTAAGGTAGTCTAGTATTTCCATCTCTTTAAGAATTTTCCACAGTTTGCTGTGATCCACACAGTCAAAGGTTTAGCATAGTCAGTGAAGCAGAAGTATACTGTTTTGTAATTCCCCTGCTTTTTCCACAATCCAGCTGATGCTGGCAATTTGATCTCTGGGTCCTCTGCCTTCTCTAAATCCAGCTTGTACATTTGGAAACTCTCGGTTCATATACTGCTAAAGCCTAGCTTGAAGGATTTTGAGCATAATCTTGCTAGCATGTGAAATGAGTGCAACTGTATGGTAATTTGAAAAGTCTTTGGCATACATTTTAAATAGTGTCATTTAACAACTTTAGAAATCAGTTTCTCCCAAGGGTTCAATGTTGTTGCTGTTTGTAATTGTTGCTGATATTTTTTTGTCACTTTTCTATACTAATTCTGTAAAGCAGGCATTCTTTGCTGTATATAATCAATAAATTTTTGCCAAATTAGTTTCACAGTCAGTTAATGATAAAGAGGGATTTTCCTAAGTGTCTGGACCAATAAGTCTCCCAATCTCTGTCATGAGGGCCTTTATTCCTGCTTGCACAGAGCCTCAAGTTTAGCTTTAGTTGAGCATGTAGGGATTTCATAGATTTTCAAGTCTCTGCATAGCTCTACTCATGCATATGGCCTTCTGAATTCCCAGAAATATTTTATCACTTTGAAAACACCCCTATGGAAATCTCATTCCATGGATTTTCCTCATAAGTTTTTTGTTCAGCATGTTTTCTACCTCAAGTTGTATAACCACCTTAATCAACTGCAATACTTAACATTTGTCATTGACTGGTTTTCATAGATAACTCCCATGAAAAGTCTGTTTGCAATAGATGAGCACTACGTTATGTCAAATAATGACCAACCTTGCAAGTGGGATTTCCAGGAAATGGCCAAAGATGTAAAACAAAAAATTCTTTGGAATGGGGTTTTGGAAGATCTCCAACTCCTTTCTGACCTTTAAAGTGTCTGCTAGGCTGTCAATATTCATTGTGATTGCAGAACTGTTATATCCCAAGGATACTGCAGAACTTGGAGGGAAGGAATATGAATACGGCAAGCTTAAATGAAACAAAACACTGTTCTTATGGAAGTAGAACTTTTTTCTTGAATAATGCTCCCTGAATTACTGAAGGCCTTTGGCTTATTTCCAGAGTTCTGATAGGGTGATTTTTACAATATTTTCCAATGTTCTCATTGTTTTTATATATAACAGCATTTTTATCTCTTTATTCCACCATTTCCAACAATATCACCTCCAGCTGTATCATCATTCTTTAATCTCTTTTTATCTTTATCATTAAGTTAGATATCCTATAGATAGAATATAGTTGAGTCTTGTTTATTCATCTAATCCTGCAGTCTCTACTGCTCACATTTATATCATTTTTACATTAATATAACATTATTACTGGTATGGTTGGATTTATATCTAATCTTTCGCTATTTATTAATATTGTTCCATTTGTTTTCTTGCTATTATTTTCTTTTTTTGTTCTATCTTTTTTCAATACTTTGTCACTTCAGGGTCTCTTTTATTAACTCTCATTTTCTGATCAGTAACTGCTGCTTTAAGGTTCTTTTTTTATCTAGTACTTTTAATTGTATGCCCAGCATTGTGGATATTATGTCATAGAAGCCCTTGATTTTGTTAATTTTCCCTCATAAGTGTTCAATTTTATTCTAATTGAAAGTTAAATTATCAGCACATCACCTTGATACTGTGTCCGACTTTGGGGAACAAAGGCTATTTCACTTTACTCTTACTCCTAGAGATCATTTCTTATTCTTGGGCATGGCTTTACTTTAGTCTCAACTAAAGGCTCTGAGTATTTTCCAAAGGAGTCCACAATAATTCTATAGTCTCTAAAATCTCTGTTTTCCTGCTTTCCAGTGTCTGTTATATGCTATGACCCCAAGAGGCTTGCCTAGGTCACTGCATTCTCAGGAGTTGGCCAAAGCCATGAGAAGAAATTTTTATGAAAGTATTAAGGAATCCCCAGTGTGTCTGTCCATTCTCTCCTGACATAACAGACAAATTTATGTCTCCATTCACCTCTGAAATGTTATTTCTGTCTCAATTTCCCAGGAAAAGTGCTACACTTTTATTGGGATCTATTTCCTTAAAACATAAAATTGTTCATCATGAGGAAGCTCATGTGAATGTCAGTTCAAATATGGGCTTCCTTTCTCTTAAAGATTGTAGCTTTCCATTTTAACTTATCCAGTGAATACAAGCAATTGTTCAATGCATTTGGTGTACCCTTGTATTCTTTTTGTTGCCAAGGTATAATTGACATACAATAAAAAGTACAGATTTTTTTATGTATAGTGATTGATGAATAAGAAAAAAACATAATTTCTATGTAGTCACCATAAAAAAAAAAACACACCAAGATTTAAAATAATTCTACCACTCAATAATTGTCCCCCAGTCACTTTCTAGGCAACATACCTGTAATTGGACAGCCATTGTTCTTATCTTTATTACTCATATTTAGTTTTAACTTTCACAGATATTCAAATATAGGTAAATAAACACAGACTTATTTTATGTGTCTATCATCTCTTTTCAAGGTAATGATTTTGAGATATATCCATTTTGTTGCACTTATTAATAACTTGCTCTTTTTTATTGCTAAGTAACTATAATCACATGAATATGCTACCATTTGTTTGTTCAGTTATCTCTAGATGGCTATTTAGCTTCTTTTCAGTTTAGGATTATCAGGAATAAAATTAGCATGAAAACTCTTTTTCAAAGTCTATTTTAGGTTTTTTGTTTTGATCCAGCAATCCCACGCCTAAGTATTTACCCAAGAGAAATAAAAACATTTAGGAGTGCCAGAGTAATCACATCTATAGGTAGTTAATTCGTTCTTGCCTAAGCATGAGGTGGGATTTCTAGGTCAAAACAAAGATACAAGTTTATCCTTATTTTAAGAAAAAGCTATAAAACAACTTTTCAAAGTAACAGTACTGTTCTGTATTCTCACCAGCAATATATGTGAGCTCTAGCTGCGTCATGACTGCATTGCAACTTGGTAATGACAGATTTATTATTTGTTAGCTAACTGTACACTTACAAATAAGCTGCCAAGTGGCAGAGTCCCCCTTACATCCCTGATCCTACTTCACTGAATGTTAATATTTGTATACCCATAGTACAATTATCAAAAACAAGAAATCAATATCTTATACAGTATTATTTTTAAAAGTACAGACTTCGTTCAAATTTCACAAAATTTTAAGCTAGTGTCCATTGTTTGTTTTCAAATCTTATTCAAGATTCCACATTGTATTTAGCAGCACTGAGTAGCTCCAGCTGCATGCAACTAATTCCCATAAACTCTCTTTCCATTTTTTTTTTTTAAAGTTTTATTTATTTATTTATTTTGGGTGGGGGTCGGGTTGGGGAGGGAGGGGAGCAGGCGGGCCACTTCTATTGGTCTTTCATTTCTCTATTTTCATCCGTCTTTGTTCTTTGGCTCCTGTGGGCCTCCCATCGCGGTGGCGTCTATTGTTGCAGAGCACCGGCTCTGGGTGTATGCGCTCCAGAGCTCCGGCTCGGTGATTGGACACATCGGTCCAGCCGCTCTGAGGCACGTGGGATCCTCCCAGGCCAGGGATCGAACCGGCGCCCCCAGCACTGCAAGGCAGTATCCTTACCCACTGGACCACCAGGGGAAGCCCTCTTTCCATTTTTATTGTTACAAGTATTTTCTAATTTTCCTTGTTATGGCTTTTTAGATACACCCAAAATTTAAAAGTGGATATTTAATTTCCAAATACATACGTTATTCAAAGTATCTTTTGATATTAAATGATTTCATGACAATGATATTCTCATTTAAGTACTCCTTCTCTGCTATCACCCTCTGTGCTTCTTCAGTCTTTAAATTTTACTGAGGCTTGCACTGGCTAAATCAAAATGTCTTTTGGTAAACATTCCACTGCACTTGAAAATATGTGGCTATTTTCAAGTATCTTTTGATATTAATTTCTAACATTATTCTATAATGATAACAGGACTCTGTATGACTTCAGAACAGACTCTGTATGATTTCAATACCTTTAGACTCTGAAAGTTTTGCATCTTGTTTTATATCTCTGAATATGTTCCAGTGTCTCCTAGTTTATAGTCTATGGGGACTTGAATAGAATTTGTATCCTGCTATTGAGTGAAAGTTATATAAATCTTAATTACGTTGAATTGGTTCATAGTGCTTTTCAGGTCTACTATATCTTTCTACTTTTCTATTTATTCTATTACTTTTTATAATTTGATATTAAAACTCCAACTAAAAATCTTAATTTATCTACTTCTTTTAATTCTGTTGATTTTGTTTTATGTATTTTGGGGCTGTGTTATTAGATGCATATATACTTTCAGATTATTATATAATCCTGTTATATTAAAACACTTATAATTTTGCAATCCCCCTATTTGCCAATGATAGTAATCATATTATTAAGTACTATATCTGAAATTAATATCTACTATAATGTTTTATGCATATCATTTCCTGTAGTACAGATTTCAATTTTTTACTTTCAACTTATAGGTATGTTTATAACTAAAATATATCTCATGTTATATCATATCATCTTTATTCATTCATCTATCATTGCACATTTGGGTTTCTTCCATGTATTGAATATTATAAATACTGCTGCAATGAACATCTTCCCAAATTTAACCCAGAAATTTCTGAAATACTTTTAAAAGAGTAACATTTGCATACAGAAGCCCATAATCTCTTCTCTGGGATATTTTCAGTCAAATGTATTTTGAATTCTGTGTGTTTCTGATTTTAGGAAAGTATTACTTTGCATATACTATATATTGCATAATGTCTCCAATAGCATCCTAAAGAGCAACGTGCAGTCAAAGCATTCAAATGCATCTGCAAGGAAGACTAATAAGGCTTCTAAGGAGTATCACATCAATTTAGGTTATATTGGCTATTGACTGAAAATATTCCAACTTCTCAATACTGACTTTGTTCAGTGCCATTTGGGCTTCCGTATTTCATATGAAAGCCTGTAGAGCTGTATATTGTGGATAAGAATGCTACAGTACTCTGTAGTCAGAGCAGATTTTAGTTCTGAGTCTTACTAGCTGTGTAACAATGTAAACCTCACTTATAAAATGGGAATAATACCTACTACATGAATTGTTGTGAAGATAATTTATGCAAAATGCTTAGCAGAATGTCTAGCCAATTGTAAGAGGCCAAAAAGCACTAGTACTGTAATACTATAAGTCTTATTGAGTATAAAAAAGGTGTGAAAAGCATTTCCTAGTCTTTTAAGACGGTCCCCAGGTCTTTTTGTCTCTGTTATATATAGTCTCTGGGTAGTGTGTGTATTTGGATCCAAGCTATTACAAAATTGAACTCTAGAATAATTAAAAAATGAATAAAATAAAATATACCTTATGTTAACAGCAAAGAATTTAGTCTCTCTTCTTTTTAAACAGCGATTTTAAATTGAATTTAGCCAATGATAGTAATCATATTATTAAGTACTATATCTGAAATTAATATCTACTATAATGTTTTATGCATATCATTTCCTGTAGTACAGATTTCAATTTTTTACTTTCAACTTATAGGTATGTTTATAACTAAAATATATCTCATGTTATATCATATCATCTTTATTCATTCATCTATCATTGCACATTTGGGTTTCTTCCATGTATTGAATATTATAAATACTGCTGCAATGAACATCTTCCCAAATTTAACCCAGAAATTTCTGAAATACTTTTAAAAGAGTAACATTTGCATACAGAAGCCCATAATCTCTTCTCTGGGATATTTTCAGTCAAATGTATTTTGAATTCTGTGTGTTTCTGATTTTAGGAAAGTATTACTTTGCATATACTATATATTGCATAATGTCTCCAATAGCATCCTAAAGAGCAACGTGCAGTCAAAGCATTCAAATGCATCTGCAAGGAAGACTAATAAGGCTTCTAAGGAGTATCACATCAATTTAGGTTATATTGGCTATTGACTGAAAATATTCCAACTTCTCAATACTGACTTTGTTCAGTGCCATTTGGGCTTCCGTATTTCATATGAAAGCCTGTAGAGCTGTATATTGTGGATAAGAATGCTACAGTACTCTGTAGTCAGAGCAGATTTTAGTTCTGAGTCTTACTAGCTGTGTAACAATGTAAACCTCACTTATAAAATGGGAATAATACCTACTACATGAATTGTTGTGAAGATAATTTATGCAAAATGCTTAGCAGAATGTCTAGCCAATTGTAAGAGGCCAAAAAGCACTAGTACTGTAATACTATAAGTCTTATTGAGTATAAAAAAGGTGTGAAAAGCATTTCCTAGTCTTTTAAGACGGTCCCCAGGTCTTTTTGTCTCTGTTATATATAGTCTCTGGGTAGTGTGTGTATTTGGATCCAAGCTATTACAAAATTGAACTCTAGAATAATTAAAAAATGAATAAAATAAAATATACCTTATGTTAACAGCAAAGAATTTAGTCTCTCTTCTTTTTAAAGCTTTGATTCAGTCTGATGATCTTTACCATTTGATTAGAGGGTTTTAGCCAATTTATATGTGTATTGTCAGTGCTTTTGACATGTGTTTTCTATTCATTTTATATCTTTATTGTTTCTCTGTTCTTCCTATCCTATTTACTTTTTTATCATGATATATGTAGTATACCATAAAATTTACCATTTTAACTGTACAATTCAATAGTTTTTAGTGTATACACAAAGTTGTATAGCCATCACCATTATTTAACTTTAGAACACTTTCATGATGCCAAAAAAACCCATACTTAAAGGAGTCATTCCCCATTCCCTCTCTCCCTAGACCCTAGAAACCACTAATCTGCTTTTTATTTCTATGGATTGGCCTACCCTGAACATTTCCTATAAATAGAGGCATACAATATGTGGCCTTCTCTGTCTTTTTTCAGATATCATGTTTTCAATTCTTCCGTGTTATAGCATACATTAGTACTTCGCTTATATTTTTCCTTTCTTAGTTTTTGGCAGTTGATTGAGATATAATTCAAATATGATACAATTCACCTAAAGTATACAATTCAATTGTTTTAATATTTCATAGATGCATATAACCATCATCTCCATTAGTTTTAAAACATTTTTCTCACTACAAAAAAAATTTTTTATTATCCCCACCTCTACCTAGCTATCCCCCATGCTTAGGTAAGAATGAATCAACCACCTATAGATGTGACTATTCTGGCAATAGATGGAATATCATGTAGTTATGATCATATAAAATGTGGTCTTACATGATTGTCTTTTTCATTCAGTAATCTTTTAAGGTTCATCCATATTATGGCAGTTATCCATAACTCCTTCTTTAAGTTTGAATAAGACTCTGTTGTATGTATCTACCATCATTTGTTTTTCCATTCTTCTGCTGATGGGCATCTGAGTTATTTCCAATCTTTTTGAATAATGAATAATGCTGCTATGACCATTCATGGAGCAAGTTTTGTTGAAATGCTTGTTTACAATTTTCTTGCCTATATAACTAGGGGATTCCTGGATCACATTGCAACTGTCAAATTGTTTCCAAAGCTATTGTGCTATTTTAAATTCCCATCAACCCTATAGAAAGCTTCCAATATCTTCACATTGTTACTTACATATTTTGCTGTCTATATATGTGATTATATCCATCCTACTGTGCATAGAGTAGTATTTCATTGTGATTTTCATTTCTGTAATAGCTTATGATGTTGAGCATATTTTCACGTATATATTGGTCATTAGTATTGACATATCTTCTTTGGATAAATATACATTTATACCATTTGTCCAACTTTAATTGGGTTATCTATCTGGTAGTATTGAATAGTAAGCATTATCATATATTCTGGTTGAAAGACACATAGAAGACTTCCATGACTTCTAAGCATTTTCTACCATTGTGTGCGTTGTCCTTTCACTTTCTTGATGGCATCATTTACAGTACAAAAGCTTTTAATTTTGATGAGGCTCAGTTAATCTATTTTTCTTTTATTGCTTATACTCTTGTTATGATATTTAATGAAAGAATATTAAGTCTAGGATTATAAGGTTATACCCCTATGTATTCTTCTAATGTATAATTTTTACCCCTTACGTTTAGGTCTTTGATTCATTTTGATTTAATTTTTGTAAATGGTGAAAGGTAAGGGTCCAATTTTCTCCTTCTACATGTTGACATCCAGTTATCCTAGCACCATTTAAAAAGACAATTCTTTCCTTCATTGAATAGTTTTCTTAGTTTTTACAGGTTGCTACAACAAAATACCATAAATTGGGTGGCTTATAAGCACAAAATATTTGTGACTTACAGTTCCAGAGGCTGGGAACTCCAAAATAATGGCACTGACAGATTTGGTGTCTGGTGAAGTTCCACTTCCTAGATGGCCATCTTTTCACTATAACCTCACATGGCAGAAAGGCAAGGAGCTTTCTGTAGCCCCTTTTATAGGGTACTAATCTTGTTCAGGAGCACTGTGCTTTCATGACTTACTCACTTTCCCAAAGCCCCATCTCCTAGTAGCACTTGGAGTTTAGGATGTCAATGTATGAATTTGAAAAGAGATACAATCATTCAGACTATAGCAGTGATCCTGGCACCTCTGTTGAAAATTAGTTGATTATAGATACATAGGTCTACTTGTGTACTCTCAATTCTACTATGATGATCTATACCTCTATGCTTAACATCTGTACCACATGGTTTAGATCATCATTATTTTGTAGTAAGTTTTAAAATCAGGAAATGTAGGTTCTCATACTATGCTTTATTTCAATATGCTTTTGGCTATTCTAGGTTATTTGCAATTCCATGTGAATTTTAGAAATGGCTCATCAAAGAAGTCAGCTGGGATACTGATAGGAATTGCACTGACTCTTTAAGATCACTTTGGAGAATATTGCCATCTCAACAATTTTAAACCTTCTGACCCATAGACACAAGCTTTTCTCCACTTATTTAAATTCTTTACTTTCTTTCATCAGTGTTTTATACTCTTAAACTTAAAAGTTTCGGATTTCTTCTGTTAAATTTATTCTTAAGTAATTTATTCTTTTCAAAGCTACTGTAAATTGCATTGTTTTCTTAATTTCATTTATTGGATTAGTCATTGCTAGTATATAGAAATATAACTGAATTTTTTATATTGATCTTGTATTATGCAAGTTAAGAACAGTTAACTGTGGGCTCGTCATATATGGCCTTTATTATCTCAAGGAATGTTCCTTCTATATGCAATTTGTTGAAGGTTTTAATTATGAAAGGATATTATAATTTGTCAAACGCCTTTTCTGTGTCTACTGAGATCATCATATGATTTTTATCTTTCATTTTATCAATATGGCATATCACATTTATTGACTTGCTTTTATTTGACAACTCCTGTATCCCAGGGATAAATCCTACTTGGTCATGGTATATTATCCTTTTAAACTGTTACTGCTTTCAGTTTGCTAATATTTTGTCAAGGAGTGGGTAACTTTTCACTTCTCCAGGGGATCTTCCCAACCCAAAGATCGAACCCAGGTCTCTGGCATTGCAAGCAGTTTCTTTACCACCTGAGCCACAGGGGAAGCCCAGGAATACTGGAGTGGGTAGACTATCCCTTCTCCAGGGGATCTTCTTGACCCAGGAATTGAACCGGGGTCTCCTGCACTACAGGTGGATTCTTTACCAGCTGAGCTACAAGGGAAATCCCAATCCATCTCCTTAGTTGTTATTACCTGTTCATGTTTTCCATTTCTTTCTGAGTTCATCTTGTAGATTGTATGTTTCTAACATGATATATATCTATATTTCTTCTAAGTTATCCAATTTGTTGGCATATAATTGTCATGATAGTCTCATTAGCCTACACATTTCCAAGGTATCAGTTTTAATGTCTCCTTTTTTATTTCTGATTTTATTTGAGTTTTCTATCTTTTTTCTTAGTTTATCTAGCTAACAGTTTGTTGGTTTTGTTTATTTTTTGAAAAACCAGACGTTTGGTTGATCTTTTCTATTGTTTTTCTGATTATCAATTTCATTTATTTCAATTCTGAGCTTTGTTATTTCTTTCCTTCTGTTAACATTGGCCTTAATTTGTTCTTATTTTTCTAGTCTTGAGATGTATTTTAGATTATTTATTAAGATATTTCTTTTAGTAATATATGCATTTATTGCTATAAATTTTTCTCTGTCAGTACTGTTCTTGCAGCATATAGAAATATAACTGAATTTTTTATATTGATCTTGTATTATGCAAGTTAAGAACAGTTAACTGTGGGCTCGTCATATATGGCCTTTATTATCTCAAGGAATGTTCCTTCTATATGCAATTTGTTGAAGGTTTTAATTATGAAAGGATATTATAATTTGTCAAACGCCTTTTCTGTGTCTACTGAGATCATCATATGATTTTTATCTTTCATTTTATCAATATGGCATATCACATTTATTGACTTGCTTTTATTTGACAACTCCTGTATCCCAGGGATAAATCCTACTTGGTCATGGTATATTATCCTTTTAAACTGTTACTGCTTTCAGTTTGCTAATATTTTGTCAAGGAGTGGGTAACTTTTCACTTCTCCAGGGGATCTTCCCAACCCAAAGATCGAACCCAGGTCTCTGGCATTGCAAGCAGTTTCTTTACCACCTGAGCCACAGGGGAAGCCCAGGAATACTGGAGTGGGTAGACTATCCCTTCTCCAGGGGATCTTCTTGACCCAGGAATTGAACCGGGGTCTCCTGCACTACAGGTGGATTCTTTACCAGCTGAGCTACAAGGGAAATCCCAATCCATCTCCTTAGTTGTTATTACCTGTTCATGTTTTCCATTTCTTTCTGAGTTCATCTTGTAGATTGTATGTTTCTAACATGATATATATCTATATTTCTTCTAAGTTATCCAATTTGTTGGCATATAATTGTCATGATAGTCTCATTAGCCTACACATTTCCAAGGTATCAGTTTTAATGTCTCCTTTTTTATTTCTGATTTTATTTGAGTTTTCTATCTTTTTTCTTAGTTTATCTAGCTAACAGTTTGTTGGTTTTGTTTATTTTTTGAAAAACCAGACGTTTGGTTGATCTTTTCTATTGTTTTTCTGATTATCAATTTCATTTATTTCAATTCTGAGCTTTGTTATTTCTTTCCTTCTGTTAACATTGGCCTTAATTTGTTCTTATTTTTCTAGTCTTGAGATGTATTTTAGATTATTTATTGAGATATTTTTCTTTTAGTAATATATGCATTTATTGCTATAAATTTTTCTCTGTCAGTACTGTTCTTGCAGCATCCCATAAATTTTGGTAAATTGTGTTCCCATTTTTGTTCGTTTTGAGGTTTTTTCTTTCATTCCCCTTTTGATTTCTTCTTTGACACATTGATGGTTCCAGAATATGTTGTTCAATTTCCACATATTTGTAGATTTTCCAGCTTTTCTGTTTGCTAGTTTCATACCATTGTTCTCAGAAATGATACTTGGTATAATTTTATTTCATGACTTATGATATGACATATCCTGGAGAATGTTCCATGTGTGTTTGAGAAGAATGTGTATTCTGTTGCTGTTGGATGGAATGTTCTATAAACATCTATTAGATTCATTTGGCTTAATGTATTGTTCAAGTCCATCATTTCTTGTTGATTTTTTGATGATATACCCATAACTGAAAATGGGGTATTGAAATCTCCCACTATTATTGTATTGTTATTTCCCACTTCACATTTGTTAATATTTCCATACTATATCTAGGTGTTCTAAGCCTATTATTATAGAATACAGGGGTTTTCTCTGCCTTTATAATATATGAGTACACTTGTTCCACTCTTCTAACTCCGTCTTGTGCCAGAATTCTTAAGTGTCTTTGTCTTCCCTGGTTCTTATCACTCAGCGGGCTGGCTACTGAAAACTTCTTCTATTTTCCAGGAGGAGGCACTATAGCTCAAATTTGTGGTTTCTACCTTACCTACAGATCCTAGCTTACTATCTGAGCATGGTCCCTAGCCAACAGAGGTCTCCCTTACCAGTACATATGGGGGCACACACAGGGAGCTGGTCACAGTGGGTGGACTTGCGGGTCAAGAACTTAGGGCACTGGAGGTGCCCAAAGATCTGGCAAGAAATCCCCAGGTGTGGTACGACCAGAGGCTTATTGGGTGGACATTCTTTTTTTTTTAATTTTTTTTTTTAATTTTGATCTTTCATTTATTTATTTCCATCCATCTCTGTTCTTTTGCCTGTGTAGGTCTCCCATTGCAGTGGCCTCTACTGTAGCAGAGCACCAGCTCTGGGTGCATGCGCTCCAGAGTGCTGGCTCGTAATTGGACACACTGGTCCAGCTGCTTCGTGGCATGTGGGATCTTGCCAAGCCAGGGATCAAACTTACACCCCTTGTACTGCGAGGCGGACTCTTTACCCACTGGACCACCAGGGAATCCCTCGGTGGACTTTCTTAATGCAATTCTTTTAATGCCCTTTAAAATTTTTATATGCCTCTCTCTAGTCTCCTCCCTCCCCCAAATTATGGGGTTCTGGCTTTATTACTCTGGGTGCTGCTGGAGAAACCTGTTTCTCTAGTCACATCTGGCATAACTGGGGTAGCCAAGTGTTCACTCATTGCTCATCTTTTCCCTTTGCAAGAGAGGTCAGTGTTGGGCTGCACCCCACAGGCCTACAAGGCCTATACTTTCCTAGCCCTTTTTCCCCTCAGTTTTAAGACTGAAGAAAGAACCCAGAGTTAGCAACAGAGACATCAATGGTTTAATGGAGGGGGAGCTTACGCATCTCAACCAAGGTCCTGGACAGACACCCCACATTGTATAGCAGACAGCAGGCAGGAAATGGTGGCAGTCTTCGCTCCTAGGGGGAAGGGGAGATTGCCAGTTATAGGGGGAATTGATATAGTTAGGCTTGTTAGTTACCAGGGAAACCAGCAGAGGGGCACGGCAGCTCACCAACCCCTTTGATAAGAAATATCACCAGCTGGGTCCTGGAGCAAGCATGTAGGAAAGTCAGTCATGTGAATAGGGTGTAAGTGAAGCAGGCACTGGTCAGGCAGGGGATGAACAGAGAACAAGAGAACAGCCATCTTGAGTGATCTAAGTATAAAGTCGACTGTTACTTCTTTAAACATCTGTCCTGCTCTTCACTGTCTCACTCTCTCTCTTCTCCATCTGGTATTTCTATTATAGTTATTTCAGGATACTTAATAACATCCTGAAATTAGACATTTTAAATACTATACTGTAGTTACTCAGTACCTGCTCCAATCTCCAGGGTTTGTTTTTGTTATTTGTTTTTGATTTACTTAGTGATTGGTTGGATTACTTTAGTGATATTTATTTCCCCCATGCAGTGTTTAACCTCTTATGTTACTCCCCAGGGACACACAGCCTTTGGTTTGTCCAAAGTCACCCTGGATGACAATGCTTTTGGCAAGGATCTCTTTGTCTCTTTCCCTCAGCCACACACAGCTGTTAAGCTCTACTAACTGCTGACTGTTGTATCATTTCCAACAAGGCCAGGGGGCTCAAGCTGCTCTAAGGACTAATTCAATTAAATTTAGGGTCCTTTACAGCAGTAGTTCTGAGGTCAGTGTTTGAGATTTGTTCTTACTCTAGGCAAGGTCCACTAAATTATGTCTTACCCAATTCCTCTGCTTTCTCCCGGCAAAATCTCTGCTCCATTACCTATCTAGAGGTGGAGATGATAGCATGCTCTTCTCTAAGCAATAATCCCACTTAGGTGCTACCCACTCTGGTGGAGAAGGGTAGGACATACCTTCAAATCTTTTTGATTTGCCTCTCCTGGTGTGGAACTACCATGGGCCAGGGAAAAGGCAATTAGTACCCAGTATTCTCAGCAGTAATAATGCCCTTAGTAAAGTCTCCACTCAATTCAACACTCGATTACCTTCTTATGTGGACATGGTTTGTGATGCCCCAAAACAACAGCAATAGTAACGTCAAAGATCATTAATTACAGATCATCATAAAAAATAAAGTAAGAAAAAATTTTTGAAATATTGTGAGAATTACTGAAATGTGACACAGAGACACAAAGTAAGCAGATGCTCTTAAAAAAAATGTCACTGATAGTCTCGCTTGACACAGGGTTACAACAACACTCAACTCATGAAAAACACAGTATCTGTGAAGAGCAATAAAAAAAAAAAGCACAATAATATGAGGTACACCTGTGTGTTGGGTCACTTGGTATTATACATCTCATACCTTCTTACTTCTGTTTCATCTTTTTAGTCTGTGCCCACTGAGTCTTCTGGTCTTTGAAATTAGCTGTTTTGCCATCCAATGACTTTTTGTTATTCTTATTGAGTTTAATAAACATAATTTCCACTTGATTTTTTCATAGTTGCTATTTTTCTATCCATATTGTTATCATTCCAACCATTAATATATTTTCCTCTAATTCATTGAACATTTTAAATACTTGCTTTGAGATTCAGTCTTTTAAAAAACTATTGAGATATAATTGACATATAACATTATATTAATTTCAGGTATATAATATGATGATTTGTCATTGGTATATATTGTGAAATGATCACCACAATAAGCTAACATCTGTCATCAAACGTAGCTACAAATTTTTTCTTGTGATGAAAAATTTAAGATCTCAGATCTAGTCTTTTAAATCCAGTATCTGTGACCAATAAATATAGTCTAGTTATATTGAGTTCTCTTTTCACCAATTGTGATTCCCACCTTTCTGTTCTTTTGCATACCTGATAACTTTTGATTTAAAATCAGACATTGTTGTACTTTGTGTTAGACTGGAGTTTGTTTTCTCTTGTGAAAATTATTGCTTTTGCCTTATAAGGCAGTTGTCTTGGGCTTCCCTGGTAGCCCAGTGGTAAAAGAATCTGCCTGCAATGCAGGAGACCCAGGTTTGACCCATGGGCTGGGAAGATCCCCTGGAGGAGGGCATGGCAAGCCACTCCAGTACACCTGCCTGGAGAATTCCATGGACAGAGGAACCTGGTGGGCCACAGTCCATAGGAAATGTTACTTCTTATTTAATTTACCCAAAAGCAATAGTAACGTCAAAGATCATTAATTACAGATCATCATAAAAAATAAAGTAAGAAAAAATTTTTGAAATATTGTGAGAATTACTGAAATGTGACACAGAGACACAAAGTAAGCAGATGCTCTTAAAAAAAATGTCACTGATAGTCTCGCTTGACACAGGGTTACAACAACACTCAACTCATGAAAAACACAGTATCTGTGAAGAGCAATAAAAAAAAGCACAATAATATGAGGTACACCTGTGTGTTGGGTCACTTGGTATTATACATCTCATACCTTCTTACTTCTGTTTCATCTTTTTAGTCTGTGCCCACTGAGTCTTCTGGTCTTTGAAATTAGCTGTTTTGCCATCCAATGACTTTTTGTTATTCTTATTGAGTTTAATAAACATAATTTCCACTTGATTTTTTCATAGTTGCTATTTTTCTATCCATATTGTTATCATTCCAACCATTAATATATTTTCCTCTAATTCATTGAACATTTTAAATACTTGCTTTGAGATTCAGTCTTTTAAAAAACTATTGAGATATAATTGACATATAACATTATATTAATTTCAGGTATATAATATGATGATTTGTCATTGGTATATATTGTGAAATGATCACCACAATAAGCTAACATCTGTCATCAAACGTAGCTACAAATTTTTTCTTGTGATGAAAAATTTAAGATCTCAGATCTAGTCTTTTAAATCCAGTATCTGTGACCAATAAATATAGTCTAGTTATATTGAGTTCTCTTTTCACCAATTGTGATTCCCACCTTTCTGTTCTTTTGCATACCTGATAACTTTTGATTTAAAATCAGACATTGTTGTACTTTGTGTTAGACTGGAGTTTGTTTTCTCTTGTGAAAATTATTGCTTTTGCCTTATAAGGCAGTTGTCTTGGGCTTCCCTGGTAGCCCAGTGGTAAAAGAATCTGCCTGCAATGCAGGAGACCCAGGTTTGACCCATGGGCTGGGAAGATCCCCTGGAGGAGGGCATGGCAAGCCACTCCAGTACACCTGCCTGGAGAATTCCATGGACAGAGGAACCTGGTGGGCCACAGTCCATAGGATTGCACGGAGTCAGACAGGACTGAAGTGATTAAATAACAGCAGCAGCAGCAGGAAGTTATCTTTCTGGACTCAAACTATAAAACTTGTGTCCCCACATTATGCACCGTCTAATGCCTCCATTCGTTTTCTTGATTTCCAGCACCTTCTTTTTTAGTGTATCCCTCCAATATTTCAACTGAGCCTGTGTTGTTTAAAGATCCGTCAACAACTGGGGCAGAGATTATATACAGATTTACAGGTTGCTAACATATTACTGAAGAATTTTATATGTATAAATGATATTGTTCTATTAAAAAGTCCTATCAAATAAAGTCATTTATCAGGTTTCCCTATCAGGGTTATACCAACCTCATAAAATTTAGTTAGGGATATTTCTTCCTTTTTTATTATCTGAAACCACTTGTGTAAATCTGCTGTTTCTCTTTTAAATGGTTGAAAGAATTCATCAATGAAGCCATTTGGATCTCAGATTGGATTTGGAGAAATTTTTATATATTAGTTCAATTACTTTGATAGATAAAATTTCAGTTTTCTATTTCTTCTCATTGATTCATTTTAGTACATAGCCAGTTAAGTAAGGCAAATATAAGTAATAAAGATAACAAAGATTGAGGAAGAGGTTAAAACTTTTTAACTTGAGGATAACAATTGTCTATGTGAAAACTTGAACAATCTACCAAAAAGAAAACTACTAATATAAATAAATAAATTTAGCAAGGTATGTCTGTATGTGTCTTCATATTTAAAGTTCATCTCTTTTAGACAATGATAGCTTTGCTTTCTTATCCTACTGTAAAATTGTTATATTCTAACTGGAATTTTCCATTTACATTTCATGCAATTATTGATGTGACTGAATTTGTCTGACATTGTTGTAGTTACTGGGAAAATTATTGCTTTTGCCTTATAAGGCAGTTGTCTTGGGCTTCCCTGGTAGCCCAGTGGTAAAAGAATCTGCCTGCAATGCAGGAGACCCAGGTTTGACCCATGGGCTGGGAAGATCCCCTGGAGGAGGGCATGGCAAGCCACTCCAGTACACCTGCCTGGAGAATTCCATGGACAGAGGAACCTGGTGGGCCACAGTCCATAGGATTGCACGGAGTCAGACAGGACTGAAGTGATTAAATAACAGCAGCAGCAGCAGGAAGTTATCTTTCTGGACTCAAACTATAAAACTTGTGTCCCCACATTATGCACCGTCTAATGCCTCCATTCGTTTTCTTGATTTCCAGCACCTTCTTTTTTAGTGTATCCCTCCAATATTTCAACTGAGCCTGTGTTGTTTAAAGATCCGTCAACAACTGGGGCAGAGATTATATACAGATTTACAGGTTGCTAACATATTACTGAAGAATTTTATATGTATAAATGATATTGTTCTATTAAAAAGTCCTATCAAATAAAGTCATTTATCAGGTTTCCCTATCAGGGTTATACCAACCTCATAAAATTTAGTTAGGGATATTTCTTCCTTTTTTATTATCTGAAACCACTTGTGTAAATCTGCTGTTTCTCTTTTAAATGGTTGAAAGAATTCATCAATGAAGCCATTTGGATCTCAGATTGGATTTGGAGAAATTTTTATATATTAGTTCAATTACTTTGATAGATAAAATTTCAGTTTTCTATTTCTTCTCATTGATTCATTTTAGTACATAGCCAGTTAAGTAAGGCAAATATAAGTAATAAAGATAACAAAGATTGAGGAAGAGGTTAAAACTTTTTAACTTGAGGATAACAATTGTCTATGTGAAAACTTGAACAATCTACCAAAAAGAAAACTACTAATATAAATAAATAAATTTAGCAAGGTATGTCTGTATGTGTCTTCATATTTAAAGTTCATCTCTTTTAGACAATGATAGCTTTGCTTTCTTATCCTACTGTAAAAATTGTTATATTCTAACTGGAGAATTTGTCCATTTACATTTCATGCAATTATTGATGTGACTGAATTTGTCTGACATCTTGATTTTTGCTTCTATTTGTTTCATTTGATTTTTCTTCCTCCGCTCTTCTCTTCTGTCTACTAAGTATTATTAGTATTAAATTTCAATTCCTTTATTGCTTTTTTTACCCATACATCATTTTTTTTGTAAATTTTGGCCTCTTTTATTGGTTTTTTATTTATTTATTTTCATCCATCTTTATTCTTTGGCCTACATGGGTGTCCCATTGCAGTGGCCTCTCTCGTTGCAGAGCACTGGGTTCTGGACACGTGCACTCCAGAGTGCTGGCTCTTAATTGGACACACAGGTCCAGTCCCTCCACGGCACGTGGGATCTTCCCGGGCCAGAGATCGAACGAGTGTCCCTTGTACTGCAAGGCAGACTCTTTACCCACAGGACCACCAGGCAAGCCCTTAATCATACATCTTTTAAATTATATTTAGTTGATGTGGGTTTACCTAAGAATTACTACATGCTTTCTTAGCACATAAATATCCCTAAATGTAGTAATATGCTATTTCAAACTTCAGAAATGTAAGAAACTTAAAGTAGTTCAACTTTATTCACCAAATCTTTTCTTTTTATTCTTGTTTTCATATATGGTATTTCTACATATATTATTGACATAACCTTTAATTTATTTTTGCTTCCAAACCTCATTTATACCTTCGAAGAAATTTAGAACAAAAGGTAGTCTTTCATATTTACTTACATATTTACCATTTCACATGCTCCTCTTTCCTTTTATAGATCTGAATTTCCACCTGATATCACTTTCATCAACCTTTAAAGACATTCTTTTAATGAAAATCTATTAGCAACAAATTCTTTCAGCTTCTAGTTTATCAGAAAAACACTTTGATCTTACCCTTATTTTTGAAGGATCTGTTTGCTAAACATAAATTCTGGCTTGGTATGTGTGAGTGTTCTGTTTATATTTATTCTTTTAAAAGAAAATTTTGGGCTTCCCTGGTGGTCCAGTGGGTAAGGACACTGCCTTGCAGTGCAAGGGGCACCGGTTCGATCCCTGGCCTGGGAAGATCCCACATGCTGTGGAAAGGCTGGACTGATGTGTCCAATTACCAAGCCGGAGCTCTGGAGCGCATGCGCCCAGAGCTGGTGCTCTGCGACAACAGAGGCCACCACAATGGGAGGCCCACATGGGCCAAAGAACAAAGATGAATGAAAATGGACAAATGAAAGACCAATAGAAGTGGCCCGCCTGCTCCCCTCCCTCCCCACCCCACCCCTCCAAAAAATAAATAAATAAATCTTTAAAAAAATATAAAAAGAAAATTTTATTGTCTTCTGTTCTATATGGAATCTCCACCAAAGACCTTGGATACTTCTATATTAATCCTCTCTACGAAATGTGTCATTTTTCTTTCTGGCTACCTTTTAGATTTCTTATTTGTATAGTTTGCAAGTACTTTCAGTATAATATACTTATGTTTTATTTCCTTTGGGTTTATTCTATTAAGGATTTGTTGAGCTTCAGTTTATAGGTTAATATTCAGATCTATAGGTTAATATTTTTCTACCAAACTGTTTCTTCAAATATTTGCCTGCCCCATTATTTACCTGCTTCTTCTAAGACTCCAAGTATATGTGTGTTAACTCAGTGTCAGTTTTAGTCACTCAGTCATGACTGACTCTTTGTTACCCTATGAACTGTAGCCCTCCAGACTCCTCTGTCCATGGAATTCTCCAGGCAACAATACTGGAGTGGGTTGTCATCCCTTCAGGGGATCTTTCTGACCCAGGGATAAAACCTGGGTCTCCTGCATTGCAGGCAGATTCTCTACTGTATGAGCCACCAGGGATTTAGTGCACTTTATATTGTCCCACAGGTCACTCACACTCTATTTTTGCATTTTTTTTTTGTTCTTCTGATTAATTCATATAAATATCTTCAAGTTAACGATTCCTTTCTTTTGCCATCTCCACTTGTCTGTTAAACTTGTCCAATTTATGTTTCATTCAAATATTTTACCTTGTAATGCCAATATTTCTATCTCATTCATTTTACAATTTATATTTCTCAGCCAAAGGTTAACATCTCTTCACTTGTTAGAACCACATTTGCCTTTAAGTCCTTGAATATCTTAATAACAATTCTATCAATTCCTTATCTGATCATTCCAACATTAGGTGGTCCAGGGAGTCTTTTTCTCATCGACTGCATTTTTGTACAATTAACATATTCATTTGCTATTTCTCAACTTACCTAGATTTTTTGTAATTTTATGCAGAACACTGTAAATGATATGTTGCAATGAATATGGAATATGTTGTTTCTTTTTAAAAGTGTTCAACATGTGGCTAGCATACTATTAATTTTATTGTCTGTTCTTCTTGATCCTGCTCAAGTTCAGTTTTAGGTTTTATTATAGTGTGTAGGACCTTCCGCAGAAAGGAAGGCAGCAGGATTGGTCCCGGCTGAACCGGGAGATCTCGGAGAGAGGTGGGTCTTCTGCCCGCCACCCAGCCCTCCGGCAGGCGGGAGACAATCAGACGCGACAGAGGTTCCGTCGAAGCAGTTCCGTTTTATTAATGCAGATTCACAGCTTTTATAGGCAAGTGAAGGGGGTTTTGCACGGGACTTCCTATAGATTACACCAATCAAGCTAAAGGTCAAGCAATCATCCACGAGCGTGGAAACCAGGGGAACCAATCAGAAATTTTGACCATCACTTAACAATTTAGATCACGCCCTCGTCTCTTCCTGTAGGTGTCATCTTAGCTCCAAATTGCAAACATGTGCTTAAGCTGCTTTAAACAATGTGCTTAAGCTTGCTTATGCTTGCAACGGTCCTCTTTCAATTCAGAGCCCCACAATAGTGCATCTTTTAAGGCATGTTGTTCTTTTGTTTCAACTGAATCCTTAAGATGTTAATGATGTATTAATGTGGTCTCTTTCTTCTGATTGGACCAGACTCTAACCTCTAGAACTATGTAACTTCTAGGATTTTTGTTCTATTCTTGTCCCCAGAGCTACCACTTTCTGCTAGGCCTTATGGAATCTCATCTGTAGATGTGCAACTTAGTCCTCAATCAGCTTCCTGGCAGGTGTGCTCACAAATACTTCTTGGTCTTCTTCATGGTTCCCTCCTTTCTTATCCCCTTCCCAGGAAGTCTCAGATGCTTTGGCAACCTTGAGCTCTGATCTCTGCCTCCTTGGTTCAGTAGCAGAGTCAATCCCTTTTTGGGGGCTCCACTTCCCTGTGTCACAATCAAGAAACTGTCTCCAGAAAGAGAGGGGTATGGTAAAGGACTTATCTCATGTGCTTCCTTAACTTAAAGAGCAAAATTACACATCACTATTACCAAATGCCTATAAAAAAGTTGTCTCGCATATTCTGTCCAGTTTTATCATTGTTTTTGGAAGGATGGCACATCTGATGCAAAGAACTCTGTCATGGCTGTAAAAAAATGAGTCCAATTTAAAATAATCTATTTCATCATTTTGCTTAAATTTGAATGCTGCATATTGACTGTCTTCAAGTTCATTGGTCATTACCTCTGTTGATGCCATTCCCTTCTCCAGGGGATCTTCCCAACCCAGGGATTGAACCTGGGTCTCCTGCATTGCAGGTAGATTCTTTACCATCTGGGCCACCAGGGAAGCCCTTTATTGATGCCATACAATGATTTTTCTTAATTTTAAATAATGAATAGTTTCAGTTTTATAGAATTGCCTCTTCTTTAGTTTCTACATCTACCCTGAAATTGCCATATCTATATTATGTGTTTAGTAGATATTTATCATAGAGTCTTTGTTAAGTTTAATATCTGAGTCTCTATTATTTTCTCCTTTATTATGGGTCACATTTTTCTGTTTGCATATTTAGTAATTCTATAAACATTCTTATGGGGGCTTTTTTTTATGTAGTAGGTTGCAGGTTTGTCTTTATTCCTAGGGTATGATGAAAACTCCCAACTCCATTTCCTCTACAATAGAAAACTGTTGAGATCTCAGTTAAGTATTTTCAGCCTCTCAAATACTGCTTACTCCATGAGTTCCTTGGAGAGTCAGTAATAAAGGACTCAGGTGCTAAATGAGAATGTGAAGGAAGAAAAATTTTAATCCCCTTCCTCCCTGTAGCTTGTCCTTTCTCTGACTACACAGTCCCCTGTAGTTTTGACCTTCTTTATATTCACTCTCAAGTATCTTCAAACGCTGTTTTATTTTTAAATTTTGTTCAGACTTTATGACTATGATCATCAGTAGAACTAGTCTTCTATAAACTATTCCACTATTATTATATTTACAATTAGAAGTGTGTAACTTTTTAAACTATCTTCATTCAATTATCCATCCTTTCAACTCCCACTTCTGGTAACCACAAATTTGATCTCTTTTTCAATGAGTTTATTTGTTTTTGAAATGTAATTGACCTACAACACTTTGTTAGTCTCTGGTACACAACATAGTGACTCAATAATTCTATCCATCTTAAATTCATCACCATGAGAAGTCTAGTTACAATATATCACTATACAAAGACATTACTTAATTATTGACTATATGCGCTGCACTCTACATTTTATACTTGTAACTCATTTATTTTGTAACTAGAACTCTGTACCTAATCTCCCTCACCAATATTCCCCTTCCCTACAACCCTCCTCTCTAGAAAAAAAAAAAACTGTTTATTCTCTGTATCTGTGACTCAGATCTGTTATGCTTGTTCATTTTGTTTTTTATCCACATATAAGTGAAATCATTCTGTGTTTGTCTTTCTCTGTATGACTTATTTCACTTAGCATAATAACCCCTAGGTCCATACATGTTGTTACAAATGGCAAGATTACATTTTTTACTTTTATGGCTGAGTGACAGCCCATTGTGTGTGTGTGTGTGTGTATCACTTCTTTATACATTCATTTATTGATGAGCACTTGGGTTGCTTCCTTATCTTGGCTATTATAAACAACACTGCCATGAACATGAAATACATAAATCTTTTTCAAATTAGTGTTTTTGCTTTCTTTGAGTAAGTATCAAGCTGCTGAATTTTACAGAGGTTCTATTTTTTTTTTTTTTTTAAGGAATCTCCATACTGATTTCCATAGTGGTTGCACCAATTTGTATTCCCACAAAGAGTGCACAGTTGTTCCCTTTTCTCCACATTTTCACCAGCAGTGATTATTTGTTGTCATTTTGATAATAGCCATTCTGATAGGTGTGAAGTGATATCTCATTGTGGTTTTGATTTGCATTTCCCTGATGATTGGTGATGTTGAGGGTCTTTTCATGTGCTTCTTAGCCATCTGCATATCTTCTTGGGAAAAAATATCTATTCAGGGCCTTGCCAACATTTTCAATGGATTGTTTATTTTTTATTTCTGTGAGTTCTTGTATTTTGGAGATAACCCCTCATTAGTTGTATCATTTTTATTCTCCCATTAAGTAGGCAGCATTTTCACTTTGTTGATAGTTTCCTTTGTTCTGTAAAAGCTCTTTAAGTTGATGTAGTTCCCTTTGTTTATTTTTTCTTTGCTGGTCTTGCCTGAAGAGACTTATTCAAAAAATATTGCTAAGACTCAGGTTAAGAAGCACACTATCTATGTTTTCTTCCTGGAACTTTATGGTTTCAGGTTTTACATTTAAGTCTTCAATCTATTTTGAGTTTGTTTTTATCCATGGTGCATGAAAGTAGTCCAGTTTGATTCTTTTATATGTAGCTGTCCAATTTTTCCATCACCATTTATTGAAGAGGCTGCTTTTTCTCCATTGTATATTCTTTTTTCCTCTACCATAGATAAAGTGACTATATAACTGTGGATTCATTTCTAGACTCTCTGTTCTCTTCCATTATTTAAGTGTCTGTTGTTTGAGCCAATACCATACTGTTTTCATTATTGTAAACAGTAATGTAGTTAGAAATCAGGGACCATGATGCCATTGGCTTTGTTTTTCTTTCTCAAGATAGTTATGGTTATTCTGGGTCCATTGTGTTTCTATACAAATTTTAAATTTACTTGTTCTAGTTCTATGGAAAATGTCATTTATTTGATATAGATTGCCCTGAATTTGTAGACTGACTGACTAGTATGGTCATTTTAACAATATTAATTCTTCCAGTTCATGAACGCAGTATATCTTTCCATCTGTTTGTATCTTCAGTATCTTTCATCAGTGTCCTACGGTTTTCCAAGTACAGGTCTTTTACTTCCTTAGACTTATTGCTAAGTATTTTATTCTTTTTTGCTACCATAAATGGGATCATTTCCTTAATTTCTCTTTCTGATAGTTTGCTATTGGTATATAGAAATACAACATGTTTCTGCATACTATTTTTATATCCCACAAATTTATTGATGAGTTCTAGTGGTCTTTAGAGTCACCTCTAGGATTTTCTGTATAGAGTATCGTACCATCTGATAACAATGACAGTTTTATTTCTTCCTTTCCAATTTGGATTCCTTTAATTTCTTTGTCTTGTCTGATTGCTGTGGCTAGGAATTCCAATACTATACTGAATAAAACTTGTCACAGTAGGCACCAATGTCTTTGTTTCTGATCTTAGAAGAAATGCTTTCAGCTTTTAATCACTTAGCATGATGTTAGCTGTGGGTGTGCTATGTATGGCATTTACTATGCTGACTTATGTTCCCTCTATACTCACTTTCTGGAGAGTTTTTTTTTTTTTTAAAGATTTATTTATTTATTTTTGGGCGGGGGTCAGGTTGGGGAGGGAGGGGAGTGGGCGGGCCACTTCTATTGGTCTTTCTCTATTTTCATCCCTCTTTGTTCTTTGGCTCCTGTGGGCCTCCCATCGCGGTGGCATCTGACATTGCAGAGCGCCGGCTCTGGGTGCATGCGCTCCAGAGCTCTGGCTCGGTAATTGGATACATCGGTCCAGCCGCTCCGCGGCACGTGGGATCTTCCCAGGCCAGGGATCGAACCGGCGCCCCTTGCACTGCAAGGCAGTGTCCTTACCCACTGGACCACCAGGGGAAGCCCTCTGGAGAGTTTTTATAAATGAATGTTGAATTTTATCAAAACCTTTTTCTGCATCTATTCAGGGGGTCGTATAATTTTCATTCTTTAATTTGTTAATGTGGTGTGTGACATGATTGATTGAATATGGAATCATCCTTGTATCCCTGGGTAAATCTCATTTGATCATGGTGCGTATGCATGCTAAGTCACTTCAGCTGTGTCCAACTCTTTGCAGCCCTATAGACTGTAGCCTGCCAGGCTCCTCTGTCCATGGGATTCTCCAGGCAAGAATACTGGAGTGGGTTGCCATGCCTCTTTTACTTCCTTAGACTTATTGCTAAGTATTTTATTCTTTTTTGCTACCATAAATGGGATCATTTCCTTAATTTCTCTTTCTGATAGTTTGCTATTGGTATATAGAAATACAACATGTTTCTGCATACTATTTTTATATCCCACAAATTTATTGATGAGTTCTAGTGGTCTTTAGAGTCACCTCTAGGATTTTCTGTATAGAGTATCGTACCATCTGATAACAATGACAGTTTTATTTCTTCCTTTCCAATTTGGATTCCTTTAATTTCTTTGTCTTGTCTGATTGCTGTGGCTAGGAATTCCAATACTATACTGAATAAAACTTGTCACAGTAGGCACCAATGTCTTTGTTTCTGATCTTAGAAGAAATGCTTTCAGCTTTTAATCACTTAGCATGATGTTAGCTGTGGGTGTGCTATGTATGGCATTTACTATGCTGACTTATGTTCCCTCTATACTCACTTTCTGGAGAGTTTTTTTTTTTTTTAAAGATTTATTTATTTATTTTTGGGCGGGGGTCAGGTTGGGGGGGGAGGGGAGTGGGCGGGCCACTTCTATTGGTCTTTCTCTATTTTCATCCCTCTTTGTTCTTTGGCTCCTGTGGGCCTCCCATCGCGGTGGCATCTGACATTGCAGAGCGCCGGCTCTGGGTGCATGCGCTCCAGAGCTCTGGCTCGGTAATTGGATACATCGGTCCAGCCGCTCCGCGGCACGTGGGATCTTCCCAGGCCAGGGATCGAACCGGCGCCCCTTGCACTGCAAGGCAGTGTCCTTACCCACTGGACCACCAGGGGAAGCCCTCTGGAGAGTTTTTATAAATGAATGTTGAATTTTATCAAAACCTTTTTCTGCATCTATTCAGGGGGTCGTATAATTTTCATTCTTTAATTTGTTAATGTGGTGTGTGACATGATTGATTGAATATGGAATCATCCTTGTATCCCTGGGGTAAATCTCATTTGATCATGGTGCGTATGCATGCTAAGTCACTTCAGCTGTGTCCAACTCTTTGCGACCCTATGGACTGTAGTCTGCTAGGCTCCTCTGTCCATGGGTTTCTCCAGGCAAGAATACTGGAATGGGTTGTCATGCCCTCCGCCAAAGGTTGTTCCCAACCCAGGGACTGAACACAAGTCTCTTGTCCCCTGCATTAGCAGGCAGGTTCTTTACCACTAGTGCCACCTGGGAAGCCTTGATTATGGTGTGTTATTCTTTCAATGTATTGTTTAACTCAGCTTGTTAACATTTTGTTAAGGATTTTTACCTGTATGTTCATCAGTATTATTGGTCTGTAAATTCCTTTTTCTGTCATATCTTTTCTGGGTTTGGTGGTAGGATGATGCAAGCCTTTTACAATGAACTTGGAAACATTCCTTCCTCTTTAATTTTTTGGAATAGTTTGAGGACAGATGTCAACTCTTTTCTAAATGTTTGGCAGAATCTTCCTTTGTCATCATCTGTTCCTGGAATTTTGTTTTATTATTGATTCAATTTCATTACTCAAAATCTTTCTGTTCATGTTTTCTACTTCTTTCTGATTCAGTCTTGGGAGGTATTAACAATTCTAGAAATTTGTCCATTTTTGTCATTTGTCCATTTTGTCTAAGTTGTCCATTTTATTGGTGTATAATTATAGTCATCTCTTTTGATCCTTTGCAGTTTTGTGATGTCTCATTTTTTCATTTCTAATTTTATAGATTTGAACCCTCTTTCATTTCTTTATTGATGAGTCTGGCTAAAGGTTTATCAATTTTTGCTATCTTTTTGAAGAACTAGCTGTTAGTTTCACTGATCATGCCTATTTTTTTTCTAGTTTCTATTTTACATTTCTGCCCTGATCTTTGTGGTTTCTTTCCATTAACTTGGGGTTTTGTTCTATTTCTAGTTCATTTAGGAGTAAGATTTGGTTGTATATTTGAGATTTTCTGACTTCCAGAGGCAGGTTTGTACAGCTATAAATTTCCCTTCTAGTACTGCTTTTGCTGTATCACATAGGCTTTGGATTAATGCATTTTCATTTTCATTTGTCTCCAGATATTTTTTGATCTCCTCTTTTATTTCTCCAGAGACTCCTTATATTTTTTAGCAGCATATTGTTTAGCCTTCATGTGTTTCTGATTTTTGAAGTTTTTATCTTGCAGTTGATTTCTAATCTCATAGTGTTGTAATGTGGTGTTGTCTTCTTCAGCTTACTAAGATTTGTTTTGTAGCTTAGCAAGGGATCTTCACTGGAGAATGTTCCATGTGCACTTAAAAAGAATGTGTGTTTGCTGCTTGGTTGAAATGTTCTTTCAATGTATTGTTTAACTCAGCTTGTTAACATTTTGTTAAGGATTTTTACCTGTATGTTCATCAGTATTATTGGTCTGTAAATTCCTTTTTCTGTCATATCTTTTCTGGGTTTGGTGGTAGGATGATGCAAGCCTTTTACAATGAACTTGGAAACATTCCTTCCTCTTTAATTTTTTGGAATAGTTTGAGGACAGATGTCAACTCTTTTCTAAATGTTTGGCAGAATCTTCCTTTGTCATCATCTGTTCCTGGAATTTTGTTTTATTATTGATTCAATTTCATTACTCAAAATCTTTCTGTTCATGTTTTCTACTTCTTTCTGATTCAGTCTTGGGAGGTATTAACAATTCTAGAAATTTGTCCATTTTTGTCATTTGTCCATTTTGTCTAAGTTGTCCATTTTATTGGTGTATAATTATAGTCATCTCTTTTGATCCTTTGCAGTTTTGTGATGTCTCATTTTTTCATTTCTAATTTTATAGATTTGAACCCTCTTTCATTTCTTTATTGATGAGTCTGGCTAAAGGTTTATCAATTTTTGCTATCTTTTTGAAGAACTAGCTGTTAGTTTCACTGATCATGCCTATTTTTTTTCTAGTTTCTATTTTACATTTCTGCCCTGATCTTTGTGGTTTCTTTCCATTAACTTGGGGTTTTGTTCTATTTCTAGTTCATTTAGGAGTAAGATTTGGTTGTATATTTGAGATTTTCTGACTTCCAGAGGCAGGTTTGTACAGCTATAAATTTTCCTTCTAGTACTGCTTTTGCTGTATCACATAGGCTTTGGATTAATGCATTTTCATTTTCATTTGTCTCCAGATATTTTTTGATCTCCTCTTTTATTTCTCCAGAGACTCCTTATATTTTTTAGCAGCATATTGTTTAGCCTTCATGTGTTTCTGATTTTTGAAGTTTTTATCTTGCAGTTGATTTCTAATCTCATAGTGTTGTAATGTGGTGTTGTCTTCTTCAGCTTACTAAGATTTGTTTTGTAGCTTAGCAAGGGATCTTCACTGGAGAATGTTCCATGTGCACTTAAAAAGAATGTGTGTTTTGCTGCTTGGTTGAAATGTTCTATGTGTATTCATTGGGTCTATTCAGTATAATGTATCATTTAAGGTCAGCGTTTCGTTACTGATTCTTTGCTCTAGATGATCTGTCCATTAATATAAGTGACATGTTAAAATCCCCTGCTGTTCTTGTGTTCCTCTCAATTTCTCCCTTTTTTTTTTTTATTTTGTTCCTTTTTTTTTTTTTTCAATTTCTTTCTTTATGTCTGTTAATATTTGCTTTGTGTTTAGGTATTCCTATATATATTTGGATATATATATATATATATAATATATGCATATATGTATATATTTACAATTGTTATATCTTCTTTTGGAGTGATCGCTTGACCCTTACGGAATGTCCTTCTTTGTGTCTTGAAACAGTTTTTATTTTAAAGTCTATTTTCTTGGTATAAGTATTTGTATGCTTGCTTTCTTTTCATTTATATTTGCACAGAATAACTTTGTCTATCCCTTCAGTCTCAGTCTCTGTGTGACTTTAGATCTGACGTGGGTCTCTTGATGGCAACAATACAAGAAATACATCTTGGTTTCGTATTTGTTGATCCACTGCATATCTTTGGATTGGGACATTTAGTTCATTTACATTTAATTATGGATAGATATGTACTAACTGGGCTTCTTTGGTAGCTAAGCAGTAAAGAATTTGCCTGTCAATAAAGGAACCATGGGTTTGATCCCTAGGTTGGGAAGATCCCCTGGAGAAGGAAATGGCAACTCACTCCAGTATCTTGCCTGGGAAATCCCATGGACAAAGGAGCCTGGCAGGCCACAGTCCTTGCGTCATAAAAGAATTGGACATGGGCTTCCCCTGGTGGTCCAGTGGGTAAGGACACCACCTTGCAGTGCAATGGGTGCCAGTTCGATCCCTGGCCTGGGAAGATCCCACGTGCCCTGGAGCGGCTGGACCAATGTGTCCAATTACCAAGCCGGAGAGCCCAGAGCCAGCACTCTGCAAAGACAGACGCCACCGCGATGGGAGGCCCACAGGAGCCAAAGAACAAAGATGGATGAAAATAGAGAAATGCAAGACCAACAGAAGTGGCCTGCCCACTCCCCTCCCTCCCCAACCCGACCCCCGCCCAAAAATAAACAAATAAATAAATCTTAAAAAAAAAAAAAAAAAGAATTGGACATTACACAATGCTTAAACAACAAATGTACTTATTGCCATTTTTCTTTTGTTTGGGGACTTTTATGTACTTTTTTATTTATGTCCATTCATTTATTCATTTTTATTAATTTACCATGAGCTTTATATATATACATATATGATTATTTTACAGTTGTTATCTTTTAAGTTCAAATGCATTTTAACAAAACTGAATTTTTATGTTCCTCGTCACGTTTAATATTTTGGTCATCATATTTTACAGCTTTTTAATTTTGTATATCCCTTACCTACTTATTCTGGATATAGATATTATACTCCTTTTGTCTTTTAAGCTTCTACTAATTTCATAAGTGATTTGTCTACTACATTTAGTATATATTTGTCTTTGCCAATAAAAATTTTCCTTTTGTAAACTTCATATTTCTAGTTGTGGAATTGTAGCCTTTCTTTTCCAATTAGAGTAGTAGTAGTACCTTTAATATTTCTTCTGGAACTGATTTCATGGTGTGGATATTTTTAGCTTTTTTTATCTGTAAAATTCTTGATTTCTCATTTCATTCTTGTCAAGGAATGAAAGCCTTGTTAGGTAGAATATTCTTGGTTGTAGATTGTTGTTTTTTTTTTTTTTCATCACTTTAAATATATCACGCCACTCTTTCTGATCTACAGAGTTTATGCTGAAAACTCAGTTGGTATTGCTATAGGAGTTTTCTTGTACATAATTTGTTGTTTTTCCCTTGCTGCTTTTAAGACTCTCTTTTTATCTTTGCCATTTTAATTACAATGTGTCTTGGCATATTCCTCTCTGGGTTTATCCTATGGGCCTCTTTGTGATTCCTGAACTTGGATGTCTGTTTATTTTCCCAGGTGAGAGAATTTTTCAGCTAGTATGACTTCAAATATGTTCTCTGTACCTTTCTCTCTTCTGGGATACCTACAATGCAAGTATTAATAGGCTTGGTGTTTTCCTAGAGGTCTCTTAAACTGTCCTGATTCAAAATAATTTTTTTTCTGTTCAGCTTCAGTGATTTCCACTGCTCTGTTTTCCAGTTCTCTGATCTATTCCTTTCTATCATCTAATCTACTGTTGATTCCTTCTAGTTTATTTTTTATTTCAGTTATTGTATTCTTCAGCTTTGCTTAGTTCTTATTTATATTTCCTAACTATTTGTTAAACACTTCTAACTTGTCACTATATTTATCCATTCTCCTCCTGAGGTACTTTGAGTGTCTTCATGATCATTACCTTGAACTCTTTATCAGGTAGATCACTTATTTCAACTTATTTCTTCTAGGGGTTTATATTGTTTCTCCTTCAGAAAGACATTTCTTTGCTGCCTCATTTTACCTAATTTGCTATTTTTATTTCTATATATCTTGTAGGTGGGTTGTATTTCCCAGCCATGCAGAAGTAGCCTTATGTAACAGATAGCCTTTTTCTTTCAGCAGTGTCCTCCCCTCTGGTCATCAGAGCTACAAGCTCTAGTGGTGCCCTCTGTGTGGGCTGCAGGATCCTTCTTTTATGGCATACTAACTACTATAGACCAGTCTAGTTGGTTGCTAGGTCCTGCCTAGTGTGAAGATTGCTGGCTAATGGTGGGCAGGGCTGTGTCCTGTTATGTCTGGCTGCATAGCCCAGGGTGTCCTGGGGCTAATGTTCGCCTGTTGGTGGACGTGGCTGGGTCCTATGTCCTCTGGTACTAACAAACTAGAGGAAGTATTCCAAAATAGTACTTGCCAGCATCAGTGTCCTCATGGTACAGCAAGCTTCCCAAAATGGACCGCTACCAGCAAAATGGTTCAGCTTTTCTTGTACTTTTTTTTTTAAGACTCTCTTTTATCTTTGCCATTTTAATTACAATGTGTCTTGGCATATTCCTCTCTGGGTTTATCCTATGGGCCTCTTTGTGATTCCTGAACTTGGATGTCTGTTTATTTTCCCAGGTGAGAGAATTTTTCAGCTAGTATGACTTCAAATATGTTCTCTGTACCTTTCTCTCTTCTGGGATACCTACAATGCAAGTATTAATAGGCTTGGTGTTTTCCTAGAGGTCTCTTAAACTGTCCTGATTCAAAATAATTTTTTTTCTGTTCAGCTTCAGTGATTTCCACTGCTCTGTTTTCCAGTTCTCTGATCTATTCCTTTCTATCATCTAATCTACTGTTGATTCCTTCTAGTTTATTTTTTATTTCAGTTATTGTATTCTTCAGCTTTGCTTAGTTCTTATTTATATTTCCTAACTATTTGTTAAACACTTCTAACTTGTCACTATATTTATCCATTCTCCTCCTGAGGTACTTTGAGTGTCTTCATGATCATTACCTTGAACTCTTTATCAGGTAGATCACTTATTTCAACTTATTTCTTCTAGGGGTTTATATTGTTTCTCCTTCAGAAAGACATTTCTTTGCTGCCTCATTTTACCTAATTTGCTATTTTTATTTCTATATATCTTGTAGGTGGGTTGTATTTCCCAGCCATGCAGAAGTAGCCTTATGTAACAGATAGCCTTTTTCTTTCAGCAGTGTCCTCCCCTCTGGTCATCAGAGCTACAAGCTCTAGTGGTGCCCTCTGTGTGGGCTGCAGGATCCTTCTTTTATGGCATACTAACTACTATAGACCAGTCTAGTTGGTTGCTAGGTCCTGCCTAGTGTGAAGATTGCTGGCTAATGGTGGGCAGGGCTGTGTCCTGTTATGTCTGGCTGCATAGCCCAGGGTGTCCTGGGGCTAATGTTCGCCTGTTGGTGGACGTGGCTGGGTCCTATGTCCTCTGGTACTAACAAACTAGAGGAAGTATTCCAAAATAGTACTTGCCAGCATCAGTGTCCTCATGGTACAGCAAGCTTCCCAAAATGGACCGCTACCAGCATTTATGTCACCAGGATGGTTCTCAGCTTTTTCTTGCCTCTCCAGGAGACTCTGTAAAGATAGTTAAGTGGTTATGACTCAGGCCCCTTTCAAATTACTGCTTCTATCCTGGGTCTCAAAGTTTGTGAGATTTTGTGTGCACCTTCTACGACTGGATTCTCTTTTTCCTACTGCTCTCAACTTTTCCAAAGTAAGCCCCACTGGTCTTCAAAGCCAAACATTCCAGGGTCTTGTCTTCCTGGTGCAAGCACTGGACTGGGAGCTCAACAGGGGACTTGGACCCCTCATTCCTTAGGGAGAACCTCTGCAGTGGTAATTATCCTCTCATTTGTGGGTCACCTACCCCGGGATATGGGTCTTGACTATATTTTATCTCCATTCCTCTTACCTATCTCATTCTGGTTCCTTCTTTATATCTTTAGTTGTAAAAGATCTTTACTACTGGTCTTTAGGTTGTTCTCTGCTCTATAAACGGTTCTAATTTTGGTATGCCTAGAGGAGATGAACTCAGAGTCTTTCTACTTCACTATCTTGGCCTTATTTCAGTTACAAATGTAGGTAATAAACCAAAATAACAATTTGCAGTATCTATATCTTTATCATCAATAGGCATTACAAATACTTGAAAATAATATTTAATTGTGGCAGTTGTATTGCCATAAGATAGATGCTCATTGCTGTTTCAAATTTCAGGAGGTATTAGACCTACTACTAGATTTTGTTTCTAAGAAGAGATCTTTTGGTACAAAAAAGTTTTCAACCCTTTCTCTAGATTCTTGAAGTTTTGGGGGTTTTTTTTTGGCCACTTCTATCAATCTTCCATCTGTTTGTCTTTGTTCTTTGGTCTATGTGGGCCTCCCATCACAGTGGCCTCTCTCATCACAGAGCACCAGCTCTGGGTGCATGCACTCCAGAGCTCTGGCTCTGTAGTTGGACACATCAGTCCAGCCGCTGCACAGCATGTGGGATCTTCCCAGGCCAGGGATCAAACCAGCGCCCCTTGCACTGCAAGGCGGTGTCCTTACCCACTGGACCACCAGGGAAGCCCTCCCCTAGATTCTTATATGATTCTTCCTTTCATCAATTTCTCTCTGGAAGATCATGACCTTGAAATTTTCCCCTATAAGGAAAACCTTATCCCCAACCAACACCTGTCTTCTGAGTTTTAAAAACAGAGAGTGCCATATTGGTACTCACAAGAACCTCTAATTCTATACAATTCAAACTGAAACCATTACCTTCCCTGCCAAAGTCCTACTCTTTTATCTCTGTTATTGTGCTTAGTGGCATCCCCATATATCTAATGACAGAAAGCAGAGATTTATAATTACTTACTGACTCTTGCCTCTCCCTTCTTAATATCTCAAAAAATATATCCATTTCTTTAATCTCCTATACTCTTACCTTAATGTAGAATCTCTTCTGTCCCTTGCATGATAATCTTTTTTAAAAACCTATTACAAGGGAATTGAGGTCACCTTCTACTCAAGTCTTGACTTTCTCTCTGGAACTCATGACTCCACTTTTTCTCAAGTTCTTAGGGTCTGACTCTATTACTCAATGTCTTTTTCTCCTATATCTTCAAATTTCCTCTCCTGAGTATTTTTCCTATAATATATAAGGTTGTTCAAGTGTCTGATTTTATCTTTAAGAAAAGTTGACTATCCATACTCATCTATCTGTATCTAATCTATTTCTCACTGCTTTGTGGAATCAACAGATATCCATTTAAATCACTTTGTGCAACCAGTTAACAACTCTGTTCTTTTGCCACCTAACACTTTTTCTCAGTTCTATTCTACCTTTCTGGATAGAGCCTGATAATTTCTGCCACCTAGTCATACTATTAGGGCTTCCCTGGTGGCTCAGATGGTACAGAATATACCTACAATGCAAGAGACCAGGGTTTGATCCCTGGGTTGGGAAGATCCCATGGAGAAGGGAATTAAAACCCACTCCAGTATTCCTGCCTGAAGAATTCCATGGTTAAAGGATCCTGGTGGTCTACAGTCCATGGGGTTGCAAAGAGTTCTTTCTACACAATTGAGTGACTAGCACGCATCGTGATAGGTATAAGGCAAGTGCAATGGAGTCGTGCAGTGGGGAAGAGAAATTAGGCTCAACTCTGAATACAGCAAGCATAGGTAAAGGTTTCTGAGGAGAAAAAGAAATAGTTGGAAAAATTACACTAGAACTAAAAAATGGTTGTTCCTCTCTGTTAGAAAAAATAATATGACCAGTGGTGGTGGCTAGTCATGAAGAAGGCTCTTGAACAATGTGCCTGCAGTCATATTATAGTTGGACATCCCTAGGACCTCCCTCATTGTCAAAAAACAAAATTCAATTGAGTAAATTTGAAGATCTAATTGGCTTTATTCAACAATTTGTGAATTGTGTAGAATCCCATCTAGTGAATACATAAGTACTCCAAGGGACTGCACAAAATGGTGAAAGTTTTTATAGGCAGAAGAAGAATGGAATGAGGAAGTCATTAGCAAAGTAAATAATTATTTCAGGTCAGGTCATCCTCTTTGGGCAGAGAAGCTAATAGGAGGGGTTTTATTATGCAAATTACCTCAATAGTGCTGATCAGGAGATTTCAGATTGCTTAAAAGTCACATTAGTGAGAGAAGGTAAGACTGCTATTAAATCTTCGTCTGCTATCATGGAAGCAGATGACTCCATTCGCTGCTTGCTATTTCTTTTTAACATTCAGTTCTTCACAAACTCTTAACCAAGTTTAACTTATAAATCTTGGGTAGTCTTCTTGTCACCTCATGAAATGTCTTCTTTTAGAACTATTCTCTCAAAGTCATTTAAGGTCTTTTCTTTACTCCCTTTTATTCATGCATGGCTAGGATCCTACTCTTCCCAAACCTAACCCCTTCAATTAAAAATTGACTCTCATCGTGCATTCCTTAAAATTCCTGGTGCATCAACACCATACTGATCTATCTGCTAAAGTATACAAAGTATTTCTCAAACTCTTAGTCACTCTTTATCATCTGAAAACTGAGTCAGCACCACTTGTGTTTGTTTTTGTCTTTCAGGTTCTTTTTTGAAAATAGTTCCTTCATCTTCTGCTGTGAATTCCCATGTTCAAGGGACTCACTTATTACTCAAAAAGGCAAAGAACCACTCCTGTCAGCTTAACATTTTGTGATCCTCCTTGGTGTCCTTAAAAAGATTCTTTTCCATGAAAAACTCATGAAGATAGATACCTAGGAGGTAGCCTTGCAGTTCAGTAACAAATTTTTGTAATCTATGTTTTCATTTTGATTGTGGCCAATGTTTTCCAGGAAATGTATTTTATATTCTTTCTACCTTTATCTTATTATCATGTATTATTCATTTCTTGAATGATTACTCAATCACAACTGTTTTTTCTCCGCACACTCCGGCCCCAGGACCTCCCTCATTGTCAAAAACAAAATTCAATTGAGTAAATTTGAAGATCTAATTGGCTTTATTCAACAATTTGTGAATTGTGTAGAATCCCATCTAGTGAATACATAAGTACTCCAAGGGACTGCACAAAATGGTGAAAGTTTTTATAGGCAGAAGAAGAATGGAATGAGGAAGTCATTAGCAAAGTAAATAATTATTTCAGGTCAGGTCATCCTCTTTGGGCAGAGAAGCTAATAGGAGGGGTTTTATTATGCAAATTACCTCAATAGTGCTGATCAGGAGATTTCAGATTGCTTAAAAGTCACATTAGTGAGAGAAGGTAAGACTGCTATTAAATCTTCGTCTGCTATCATGGAAGCAGATGACTCCATTCGCTGCTTGCTATTTCTTTTTAACATTCAGTTCTTCACAAACTCTTAACCAAGTTTAACTTATAAATCTTGGGTAGTCTTCTTGTCACCTCATGAAATGTCTTCTTTTAGAACTATTCTCTCAAAGTCATTTAAGGTCTTTTCTTTACTCCCTTTTATTCATGCATGGCTAGGATCCTACTCTTCCCAAACCTAACCCCTTCAATTAAAAATTGACTCTCATCGTGCATTCCTTAAAATTCCTGGTGCATCAACACCATACTGATCTATCTGCTAAAGTATACAAAGTATTTCTCAAACTCTTAGTCACTCTTTATCATCTGAAAACTGAGTCAGCACCACTTGTGTTTGTTTTTGTCTTTCAGGTTCTTTTTTGAAAATAGTTCCTTCATCTTCTGCTGTGAATTCCCATGTTCAAGGGACTCACTTATTACTCAAAAAGGCAAAGAACCACTCCTGTCAGCTTAACATTTTGTGATCCTCCTTGGTGTCCTTAAAAAGATTCTTTTCCATGAAAAACTCATGAAGATAGATACCTAGGAGGTAGCCTTGCAGTTCAGTAACAAATTTTTGTAATCTATGTTTTCATTTTGATTGTGGCCAATGTTTTCCAGGAAATGTATTTTATATTCTTTCTACCTTTATCTTATTATCATGTATTATTCATTTCTTGGAAATCTGTTTCCTATCTTCACTACTCAATCACAACTGTTTTCTCTATAATTACCAGTGACCTCCTTATTTTGAAAGAGAGGAAATGTTTCAAATTCTAGACACTTCTGTGGCATTTGATGCTCTTGAGAATGCCTTCTTCCAAACACTCCTTCTTTGTGCCTATTATGACACAATTTTCTTCTTCACAGTGAACCATTACCATGCTGCTGATACCATTTTGTAAATTTTGCTGGTGGTAATTTTGATCTTACCAAAAGATATCAAAAGAAGATTTTCAGACCAGACTCACACATGCACAGACAATGACGACTATGTAATGACTGCTGTCTGGCCAACACTACTTGTAAGATACTATCAATTGTAAGATGCATTGCACTTTTGGAGACGTTAAAATCTAACAGAAATGTACATCTAAAAATCATTGGTATATGAAATTATTAGCTGATCATTTAAAGAGAATTGATCTGTGTTGCTTGAATTCAAGGCTTTAAGAAATAGCGCAAACATCATTATACATTTTCTAACTTTACTTGCCTTATCTGATGTAAAATAGCCACACAAAGCTATTTTATAAAGCTAGAATAAGATAATATAAAATATGTATTGCAGATAAAGTAGCAAAATCAGTAAGCACTCAATAAATGATAATTAGTAGTCATAGTAACACATATTCTTAATAAAAATTGAACTATAACTGTTACTGAATTCAGTGTCCTTAAAATGTTAGGACTCCATATGTTTATTGAAAAGATTTTTTCCAAGTAACTTTACAGAATAATACTTTTGTAGAGTTTTTTGAGAAGTAAATGAAACAATGCATGTAAAATATTTATTGGTTGAAGTAATACCTGATATTTTCAGTAAAATGTGAATTATAACTGATTTTTGTTGTTTCTAAAATTCTAGAGATGACACAGATTTATGGAAGTTAATTTCAGAAAGATTATCTGATTCTAGTTAATAATTCCTTCTTTTTTATGTTTTCTTTGTCAGGATTAAATAATATATGACAGTATATAATAATTATAAAACATTTAACTCAGTGTGTGACAAATAAAATGCACTTAGTAAAAAGTGGTTATTAGGGCTTCCCTGGTGGGTTCAGTGGGTAAAGAGTCCACCTTGCCGTGCAAGGGGCAACAGTTCGATCGCTGGCTCGGGAAGATTCCATGTGCCAAAGTGGCTGGACCGGTGTGTCCAATCATGAGCTAGCGCTCTGGAGCGCATGCGCCCAGAGCCAGTGCTCTCCAATGAGAAAGGCCACTGCAATGGGAGGTCTACACAAGTGAAAAGAATAAAGATGGATGAAAATAAATAAATAAAAAAACAAAAAACAGGCCAAATTTTTTTTAAAAAGTAGTTATTATTGCAATTGTTGTTATCTATATATGGTATTATCTATGGTAGCTCATTTTTACTTTTTCTCCTTGGTCAAGTCAAAGATTTAAAAATACCAAAGACTGCTCCATTATACTTGCTAAGCTAGTTAACTTTTCTGAAGTTAACTTCACCAAATGGCATGTGCCTTTCATAATTTTTATGACAATGAGTTAGATAACGTATGCAAAATATTTAGTTGCTATTATTAAAATTGTTTATGTTTATCTGGGCTTTACAAGGGCTTCCTTTGTATCTTGAGACTTCCCTTGTAGCACAGTTGTTTAAAAATCTGCCTGCAATGCACGAAACTCTGGTTCGATTCCTGGATTGGGAAGATCCCCTAGAGAAGGGAAAGGCTACCAACTCCAGTATTCTTGCCTGTAGAATTCCATGGCTCATCCATGGGTCAGAAAATTTTGAACACAGCTGAGTGACTTTTACTTTCATGCTTATCTTTGAATTTCTACTAGCTGAAAAATTTTAAATACTTTTGTAGAGTTTTTGAGAAGTAAATGAAACAATGCATGTAAAATATTTATTGGTTGAAGTAATACCTGATATTTTCAGTAAAATGTGAATTATAACTGATTTTTGTTGTTTCTAAAATTCTAGAGATGACACAGATTTATGGAAGTTAATTTCAGAAAGATTATCTGATTCTAGTTAATAATTCCTTCTTTTTTATGTTTTCTTTGTCAGGATTAAATAATATATGACAGTATATAATAATTATAAAACATTTAACTCAGTGTGTGACAAATAAAATGCACTTAGTAAAAAGTGGTTATTAGGGCTTCCCTGGTGGGTTCAGTGGGTAAAGAGTCCACCTTGCCGTGCAAGGGGCAACAGTTCGATCGCTGGCTCGGGAAGATTCCATGTGCCAAAGTGGCTGGACCGGTGTGTCCAATCATGAGCTAGCGCTCTGGAGCGCATGCGCCCAGAGCCAGTGCTCTCCAATGAGAAAGGCCACTGCAATGGGAGGTCTACACAAGTGAAAAGAATAAAGATGGATGAAAATAAATAAATAAAAAAAAAAACGGGCCCAAAATTTTCTTTAAAAAGTAGTTATTATTGCAATTGTTGTTATCTATATATGGTATTATCTATGGTAGCTCATTTTTACTTTTTCTCCTTGGTCAAGTCAAAGATTTAAAAATACCAAAGACTGCTCCATTATACTTGCTAAGCTAGTTAACTTTTCTGAAGTTAACTTCACCAAATGGCATGTGCCTTTCATAATTTTTATGACAATGAGTTAGATAACGTATGCAAAATATTTAGTTGCTATTATTAAAATTGTTTATGTTTATCTGGGCTTTACAAGGGCTTCCTTTGTATCTTGAGACTTCCCTTGTAGCACAGTTGTTTAAAAATCTGCCTGCAATGCACGAAACTCTGGTTCGATTCCTGGATTGGGAAGATCCCCTAGAGAAGGGAAAGGCTACCAACTCCAGTATTCTTGCCTGTAGAATTCCATGGCTCATCCATGGGTCAGAAAATTTTGAACACAGCTGAGTGACTTTTACTTTCATGCTTATCTGACATCACCTGAATTTCTACTAGCTGAAAAATTTTAAATACTGAGAAACACTTTATACATTTGCTGAATTTAACTATAGTGTTTAAATAACTTCATCCATTAGCATAGAATAGCAGCTCTCAAACTCTTTGGTGCCAGGACCTATTTATACTTTTCAAAATAAATGAACACTTCAAAGAGCTTTCATTTATGTGGATTATAGCTATTGATATTTATTATATTAGAAATTAAAACTGAGAAATGTTTAAAATATCTACAAATTATTTTAAATAACAATAATGAATCCATTTAATGTTAATATATTTTTAATAAAAATTAACTATTTTTGGTTGAAGTTTATAGAGAATATGCAGTTTTAAAGATAAATAGTTGGAAAAGGGAAATCTAGCAAACTGTCTAAAAAGTCTCTGAGGCCCTCTCTGTGGTCCTTGAACCACACATTGAGAACTGCTGACATATAATTTTTTAAAGTACTGAATAAGATAATCTATATGATATTGTTATTCATGTTGCTTTAGTTGCTATTAATATTATTTATATATAATTTCCAGATACTATCAAAAGAAATTGAGGTTCTTGTTTTGTTGACTGCATTCACAGCTTCTAAAAGAACAAAAGCTAATAAACTAATGATATAGATTTTGTAAAATGGTTAATTTAAGCTAACAAAATTTAAGCTAATTTAAGCTTCACTAAATCATATCTATATTATGGGAGTTTTAATGAAATTGGGATAATATATTTTATATCTTTAATGTCAGTAATATGCATGGCTCAATGCCTGGCACATGACAGACTCAATAAAAGGCAACTTTAGAATCACTCTTTGTTCAGTGTACAAAAGATATATAAATAGATGCCAGGGATAAAATTGACCTTATGGATCCAATAACACCATCAGCTCATCTGGAATCACTCTACTACCTATCTTGTTGCCTCTAGATAAAGCCTACTTTTAGGTGCAAGAATCCCTTAGGAAAGTGAATAAATCTTTTAATAGAAATTTAAGATAATACCAGTTCAGAGCTAGGCTCTGAGTAATGCTGACTTTCACTGATCTTAGTTGCAAATCTAAAGCATTTTAGTTTTCATGATACATTTCTACTAGCTGAAAAATTTTAAATACTGAGAAACACTTTATACATTTCCTGAATTTAACTATAGTGTTTAAATAACTTCATCCATTAGCATAGAATAGCAGCTCTCAAACTCTTTGGTGCCAGGACCTATTTATACTTTTCAAAATAAATGAACACTTCAAAGAGCTTTCATTTATGTGGATTATAGCTATTGATATTTATTATATTAGAAATTAAAACTGAGAAATGTTTAAAATATCTACAAATTATTTTAAATAACAATAATGAATCCATTTAATGTTAATATATTTTTAATAAAAATTAACTATTTTTGGTTGAAGTTTATAGAGAATATGCAGTTTTAAAGATAAATAGTTGGAAAAGGGAAATCTAGCAAACTGTCTAAAAAAGTCTCTGAGGCCCCTCTCTGTGGTCCTTGAACCACACATTGAGAACTGCTGACATATAATTTTTTAAAGTACTGAATAAGATAATCTATATGATATTGTTATTCATGTTGCTTTAGTTGCTATTAATATTATTTATATATAATTTCCAGATACTATCAAAAGAAATTGAGGTTCTTGTTTTGTTGACTGCATTCACAGCTTCTAAAAGAACAAAAGCTAATAAACTAATGATATAGATTTTGTAAAATGGTTAATTTAAGCTAACAAAATTTAAGCTAATTTAAGCTTCACTAAATCATATCTATATTATGGGAGTTTTAATGAAATTGGGATAATATATTTTATATCTTTAATGTCAGTAATATGCATGGCTCAATGCCTGGCACATGACAGACTCAATAAAAGGCAACTTTAGAATCACTCTTTGTTCAGTGTACAAAAGATATATAAATAGATGCCAGGGATAAAATTGACCTTATGGATCCAATAACACCATCAGCTCATCTGGAATCACTCTACTACCTATCTTGTTGCCTCTAGATAAAGCCTACTTTTAGGTGCAAGAATCCCTTAGGAAAGTGAATAAATCTTTTAATAGAAATTTAAGATAATACCAGTTCAGAGCTAGGCTCTGAGTAATGCTGACTTTCACTGATCTTATGATCAGCATGTGAGGCCTTCCCTAGAAATTTCAGGTATCTAGGAATACCTAAAAGATTGTGCTGCATTTCCTTGGAGAAATGAATCTCCACTCCAGCACTTGTTTCCTAAGTGTAGATATGACTACCCTTGTCAGAATTCTTCCAGAATGAATGTAAACTTCCCAGATCAAGTCCGTAGCCTCAGGGTCTGGTTCCTACATTACTGGAGGGCAGGGGTGGGGATGAGGCTGGGGGAAGGTTTGGAAGGGGAACCATTCAACTATACCCCTCCTCTGATTTTGCTATAAGATCCTGAGAAAGTATAACACAGTTTTCTACCATTTTGTCAAAAAATGGCTTTCTTCTCTGCATTTATGCAAAAATGATGAGAGTTTCCACTCAGGACCCCCAAATTTTGCTTTAGAAGTAATCAATTCTGAAGTTAGCAGTGGTAGTAAATCTTATGAACTCTTATGATCTGAGGTCTAACCACAATTTTCAGAAAGAATCTCTGTTTTCTTTTAATTTTTTCAAGTTTTAAAATATTAAACTTTTAGTATAGAGACTTTCAAAGGTTAATAAATTATATAGAATTATGAAATAAAGACCCATATACTCATTATCCTGATCCAAGATTTATCAGTTTATGGACTGTCTTGTATTAGCTGTACTTCCATCCACTTCCCCTTCCTGTATTATTTTGAAATAAATCTCAGAATCATAATACTTTATCCATAAATACTTTAGTATATACATCGCCACATAACCACAATATCAACATCACTTTAAAAAATTAATGAACAGGGCTTCCCTGGTGGTCCAGTGAGTAAAGAGTCCGCCTTGCAGTGCAAGGGGTGCCAGTTCAATCCCTGGTCAGGGAAGATCCCACGTGCCACAGAGCAGCTGGGCCAGTGTGTCCAATTAGGAGCCAGCGCTCTGGAGTGCATTCGCCCAGAGCCAGTGGTCTGCAACAAGAGCAGCTACTGCAATGGAAGGCCCACACATGCCAAAGAATAAAGATGGATGAAAATAAATTTTTTTAAAAAATTAATGAACAATAATTATTTACTATCATCAAAGGCCAGATGTTCAAAATTTCCACCCATGTCATGATTATTTTTAAATATTTGTTTGTATCAAGATTTCAAAAAGGTCTACATATTATAATTGCTTTATAGGTATTTTAAGACTCTCATACTTTTAGGTTCTCTAATTTATTCTGTTGTAAATGATTTGTTTTTAAGAAGCCCTTCCCTCTTTTCTTAAACTATTAGCTTCCTTAACTTCAGAAAACTTCCTCCAGCCTAATCCTCACTAAAACATTTCATGAATGCCAACCCTGATTTCTTTCAGGCAAAATTTCATCTGTGCTCTTTCTATATATTCCCTCATATTTATGACTTTTGGAATAAAGAGTCTAATAATACAAGCTGGCAGTATTCTTACCTGTCATTTTGTAACACTTCAGAGATGTAACATGTGTCGTTCATCAAACTTGATGACTATTACCTTCTGATACTGGCCACTATTCCCATTCAGAGTTCAAAGGTTGTTTCACCAACTCCTGTACTGTATTACCTGAGGACACTTTCTGTTTGCAGTGTCTCCTAGTTTTCACAGCCATTCTTACTTTCTTAAATGGCATGTCTAGGCTCAGAGTTGCAGGTACTCCAAGAAGTCTTGTCACATTTATCACTGCTTTTCATGCCATCACTTGGTCTCCTTCTCTAGAAAGAACAAAACAAAACAGAAATTCAGGGTCTTAATTAGAAGGCTTAAAGATCACTTTCCAATGACTCTTTCTTCCTCTTGTCTTCCCAGAAATTAAATACAATCAAGATCTTCAGCAATTTCTTAGCAAAGAAAAAAATGCTTCCCTCTTGATCATCCAAACACTCTACTTGTCAAAGCATGCTAAGACAACCTATAGGAATTTTCAGATTTGTCACTGTTCCCTGTGTGTTCCCTAAAGCCAGCAATGATCTTTGAGAGTGTGCTTCTATCCCCTTTCACAGTTCATAATACAAATATTCATCAGCCCAGGAGTCCTCATAGTAATCTCTGATAGAATTCTAAAAGTGTAACTTGAATTTTCCCAGACTTCAAATTCCTATGAACACAAGAGAGAATAAATTTCATTTGCAAGTTATCCCTACTTATTAATGTAGGAACTCTTCAAGATCTGCCATAATGATTTCTAAAAATTTCTAGGTAACTTTACTTATGCTCATGAGCCCTTGTTATTTTTGCCTGTAAGCTTCTTTATTAGTGGAAGTGCTTTCCTAGATGAACACCTTTCAGTATTTTTCAAAAAACAAATGAGTTCAAAACTCCACACATAATTGGGAGAAGTGAATCTCTCCCAGAGTCTCAGGAAAATGCTTACTAAAAAGACAATTCCTTCAGTTTCTGCATAGAGACTATGTCTGCATTGTTTCCTGGTTAGGGACCATACTATCCTCTTCATCTCCAATAACTCCAGAGCTCGCAAGCCCTGTCTCCAAAGCACTCACACACAGAAGTTCCTCATCTTGACCATGTTCCTCAGAAAAGGATGTTCTTAGCTAAAAACTCAGCCTGGCCAACACTGACAGGCTATTATTACTCTTATAGGTGGTATATACATCATTTTAATTGCATTTGGAAGATGCTAAAAATAAACAATTAAATTTATTTATGTCATTGAATACAGATGCAGATTTATTCATTCATTCAACAAAATTGATTGAATGTCTTCTATGAGCTGGGATGTTTCTAGGAATTGGTGCTAAAAAAAAAAGACACAATCCTCTGTTACATATAATCATACTTATAATTATGTCAATAATGGTCATTCCAAGTCTTCTATAGAAATTTGGTGAGAAGGCATTTCTAACTTGAAAAAGACTATCATTTCCTGATATAATACTGCTATTCTTTCATGTAACTACAACTTTATGCTGTGAATAACATTCAACAAATATCAGATATAAATTTTCTTCAGTGAAATGCAACTGAAATGTATCCCACTGTACAAATCTGTTCACTGCTTCCATATGCTGTAACAAGGTCCTACCTTCTTTTTTGTTCCTGTAGGTGTATCAGTTCCTATCCCAGTGATTGGACTGAGGGATGAAGACAAGGTGTTCGTCAACAACACCACGGCTGAAAGATTTTTTTTTACCCTATTCATCAGCCCAGAGTCCTCATAGTAATCTCTGATAGAATTCTAAAAGTGTAACTTGAATTTTCCCAGACTTCAAATTCCTATGAACACAAGAGAGAATAAATTTCATTTGCAAGTTATCCCTACTTATTAATGTAGGAACTCTTCAAGATCTGCCATAATGATTTCTAAAAATTTCTAGGTAACTTTACTTATGCTCATGAGCCCTTGTTATTTTTGCCTGTAAGCTTCTTTATTAGTGGAAGTGCTTTCCTAGATGAACACCTTTCAGTATTTTTCAAAAAACAAATGAGTTCAAAACTCCACACATAATTGGGAGAAGTGAATCTCTCCCAGAGTCTCAGGAAAATGCTTACTAAAAAGACAATTCCTTCAGTTTCTGCATAGAGACTATGTCTGCATTGTTTCCTGGTTAGGGACCATACTATCCTCTTCATCTCCAATAACTCCAGAGCTCGCAAGCCCTGTCTCCAAAGCACTCACACACAGAAGTTCCTCATCTTGACCATGTTCCTCAGAAAAGGATGTTCTTAGCTAAAAACTCAGCCTGGCCAACACTGACAGGCTATTATTACTCTTATAGGTGGTATATACATCATTTTAATTGCATTTGGAAGATGCTAAAAATAAACAATTAAATTTATTTATGTCATTGAATACAGATGCAGATTTATTCATTCATTCAACAAAATTGATTGAATGTCTTCTATGAGCTGGGATGTTTCTAGGAATTGGTGCTAAAAAAAAAAGACACAATCCTCTGTTACATATAATCATACTTATAATTATGTCAATAATGGTCATTCCAAGTCTTCTATAGAAATTTGGTGAGAAGGCATTTCTAACTTGAAAAAAAGACTATCATTTCCTGATATAATACTGCTATTCTTTCATGTAACTACAACTTTATGCTGTGAATAACATTCAACAAATATCAGATATAAATTTTCTTCAGTGAAATGCAACTGAAATGTATCCCACTGTACAAATCTGTTCACTGCTTCCATATGCTGTAACAAGGTCCTACCTTCTTTTTTGTTCCTGTAGGTGTATCAGTTCCTATCCCAGTGATTGGACTGAGGGATGAAGACAAGGTGTTCGTCAACAACACCACCTGTGTGCTGAATGACCCAAATTTCGTTCTTATTGGGTCCTTCGTAGCTTTCTTCATACCGCTGACGATCATGGTGATTACCTACTGTCTGACGATTCACGTTCTTCGCCGACAAGCTCTGATGTTACTGCATGGCCACACCGAGGAACCACCTGGAATAAGCCTGGATTTCCTGAAGTGCTGCAAGAGAAACACAGATGATGAGAACTCTGCAAACCCCAACCAAGATTTGAACCCACGCCGAAGGAAGAAGAAAGAAAGACGGCCTAGGGGCACCATGCAAGCTATCAACAATGAACGGAAAGCCTCGAAAGTCCTTGGCATTGTTTTCTTTGTGTTTCTGATCATGTGGTGCCCGTTTTTTATTACTAATATTTTGTCGGTTCTTTGTGGGAAGGCTTGTAATCAAAAGCTGATGGAAAAGCTTCTGAATGTGTTTGTTTGGATTGGCTATGTTTGTTCAGGAATTAATCCTCTGGTGTACACTCTTTTCAACAAAGTTTACAGAAGGGCTTTCTCCAACTATTTGCGCTGCAATTATAAAGCAGATAAAAAGCCTCCGATCAGACAGATCCCGAGAGTTGCTGCTACTGCTTTGTCGGGGAGAGAGCTTAATGTTAACATTTACCGGCACACCAATGAACCGGTGATTAAGAAAGCTGATGACAAAGAGCCTGGTATAGAGATGCAAGTTGAGAATTTGGAACTACCAGTTAATCCCTCCAATGTGATTAGTGAAAGGATTAGTAGTGTGTAAGAAAGAGCAGCACGGTCTTTTCCTACAGTAAAGCTACAAATGTAGGAAATTATTCTATAATTCTGTCGGTCATAACTAATGTAAATATTGCTGTCTGAAAAAGGTGTTTTTATATATAGCTTTGCAATCCTACACTTTACAATCATGCTTACAATAGTGAGATTTAGGGTTCTATATTTACTGTTTATAATAGATTGAGAATAATTTATTTTGATTGATGCAAAAATGTTGATTTTTCCCCCTTCCTTCCCTCCCTTCCCTCCCTTTTTTTTCTTTTTTTCTCTCTCCTCTCTCTTTCTTTTTCTTTTGCACAAAGGAAACATTGATGTTCATCTCAGGTGGCATTTGCAGGAGACCAGAATGATGCACATGACAGTGGTTTTCAACCACATCAAAATTGAACAAATTCGGTGGAATCTTTTTTCCGGGTTAACAGTAAATATGCACTTTAAATTCTTGCTCTGCTCATCAACACACATAAACACAGTAAGATAGGTTATGCCTTTTGTTACTCTATCACAACTGTTAGTGCGTAAAAGGCATAACTTACTTGTTACACATGGGGGAAATTTTGACATTGTCAGAATGTTGTGTTGATATTTTACTGCAATGTCTGCCCCTAAACATAGTGGCATTTTAACATAGCAGCTGGTTAACCGGAACTACAGAAGTGGAAGGATTACACGAGATATATATACCAACAATAACTTTTCACTTCTTACAATGTTCAGATTCTAATTATAACAACAAGCAAATTGGAATTAATGTTTTCATTCTGGTCCTTAGTAAATACCTAATTCCATGAATAAACTGGGAAGCAAAATCCCAGAGTTATTTCCCAATCCAGGATTCAACATCTATTGGGTTTTGATCTCAGGATCCTGGAAATTCGTGTGCTACACACAGAATGAAATTAGAATTTTTGAGCCTTATTAAAATAGTATATTAATTATGGTACCTCTATCTATAGGACCTAATTTAGCAGTCCATTTTTGAGTAAAACTTGTGTTGGAAGCAGATGCTCAAGACGTTGAAAGTTTTACTTGATTAAGGACTACAGAACTGGGCCCTTAGAATGTGAAAAAAAAAAAAAGTCAAAAGAAGCTTTTACTGAACTCTGGGAAAAAAAGAAATACAGAGTTATCATTTGGATTTTAAACAAAATATCTCATTTTCAGATCCTTCCAAACTCTCTAGTGCAGGGAAAGGCTGCAGCTAACTTGTGGAAGTGGCAAGCTCTTCATTGTACTGCAATTACGCACCAGAAGCTTAAATCTTTGTTAAATATAGTGTTGTGTTACAATCAGTGTTGGCCATTGTTTCAATCGTGGGCCTGTTGCTCTCTATGAATTCAGTACCATTTTACTAGTTTGTTAACCATGAAGGTTTTCAAACATTACTAAAGTCAGACCATTAAGTCTATGCTGTGTGCAGAGTATACAAGTGTTTCCAGTAACTATATTTCTATGTGTATCCATTTCACACAACTGTGGATCTATTTCTGAAGATCTCATGATGCTACTTCTTATGCCTGACAGTCACTTACACAAAATAGAGTATCTTGAAATTGGTGAAGGCAGAATCCAAATTTCTAAAACCCCCAATGTGTGTCCTCAACACACAGCATAGATAAATCCAACAGTCTGCCACAAGGGCAGTGGGAGAGCTGCTGTATTTGAGGAAACTCATACAGCCCCTAAGTGGTTCACAACACTGCCAATTGCCAGTCAATTGCTTGAGCATGCCCAATTATAACATGAAAGTAAAGTCTACCTGCCTGTTAGCTCTGTCGAACTGCATGTAAAAACAATTATATGAAATTGAATGAGATCTAATTCTTACTGAAATGAAAATGTCTGAAGAAACACAGCATGCACTGAGCATGAGTTCTGCACATACATGGTGTCCTGCATGTATGCCATGTACGTTGCATAAATCCATCGATCTGGACTAATATAAGGCAGAGTAGGTGATGGATAGAAGAAGGGCTGAGGCAAATCCTTCAGCAGTCTTTAAAAAGGCCATGTGATCAGATCTGAAGTATGGTGACTATTAGAGAGAATTGGAAACATCTGATTTCTTTCCTGAACTATCAGGGCAAGCTCATAGCACATGTTTTACAAAGAAAATATAAACCACTGATTTTCAAAAGCACTAGCAATAAGTTGAATGATAACAGCTTATAGCACATTTGTTAATAATTCTTATGTCATCAAGTAGTAGTACTTAATCGTACCCAACACAGTAATTATTCTAAAATTGTGTGCTATTCGTAAGTTCTGTGCAGTTTGGTATGAAACAAGCATATTCATTTGGATATAAATATCTTACAGTTCAGTACTAAATCTATAACTTTTATAAATGTTTTAAAGTCCATGTAACAAGTGTAAACGTGGTGAACTTATTGTCGAACAGATCATTTTGATGTACTATTATATGTGTATATCTGTTTAAGACACATGCAACAGACTGCCTTATATTATTTCCTGTAAATCTTCTTTCATCAAGTGGTACTTTTTGTGAGTGGTTGCGAAGTATTGTCTTATTCCTGGTTCCTGTATGTTACCCAGTTCAGGTTTTTGTGATATTTCCTATTAATTTATTAAATTTATTAAATGTTGCCTAATATGTCATGTATCTCTTTTCTCCTGCATCTTTCTGTGGGAAAAATGCACAATTTAATTTCTTCGAAAATTAAATTGTAACTGGTTAAATAAGTTGACGAAGACAAATACAACCAGAAAATATTACTCTTTTCTGTGTACTCAAAGACCATGACATTGGAGGAAAGACAAGGGATATAAATGGCAAAAATGGTATTAATAACAACATCACTGATTTCCCTGTGAACAGAATGACTGGACTCTGAAATATTTCTACCTTCCTTAACCTGAGCAGGATCCTAGGGTGGCTCACACACTCTCCTTTCTATAGGTATCATTGCTATCTTATCTCCGTCAGACTCTAAGCTCCCCAAGAACAGAGAGGACCATGTCTATACTGTTGATGGTTTTCTCCTCAGTTGTTCAATCAGTATGCACTGAACATCAATATTTGTGGTCATTGTATTCTCTGTTCCTGTTGCCAAAACAAGCCTTACAATTCCCCACTATGCAGTCATTCAGTTTGACTTGATCACTTTAACTGACCTCTATTCTAAATGGCCTTGGATACCTGTGTTATCATCAAGATCACAACACTAAGCTCTTCTATTCCTCCATACCTAGAGCCATGGATGACAAAATACATTGGCCTTTTCTTCCAACATTTATACCTTCCAGATGCTGAGTGAGCTACTGGCATGAGTTGAGTTCCCTGAGAAGAAAGCAGGAGTACCTCATTCCTTTGCAACCATGACTAGGTTGATTCCTAGAAATGGATCAAGGGATAAAGACTGAACTGCCACTTTGAAAACAACAGGGTCACTGCTATCCATGGCTTCAAATATCTTCTACCACTAAAGCTAGCGACTACTCTTCCCCAATAGTGAGGTAATGGAGAGAGGTTGAAATTTCTGATGGCACAGAACTGAAGTCATTACTACCCATAAAAAGGAAGGAGGAGCAGAGGAAAACTGGTGTGCCTCTTCCCCCAGCACTAGAAGGTCTTTGTGGTCTGAGGAGAAAAATATGCTTCTTGTCATCAAGCAGCAAGCAGTAAGTTTCTGCTTACTGAAGAAATACAGTTCCCACACAGTTAATCAGCTCCCTCTTAGGTCAATGCAATCTCCAAGGCTGAGGCCCATTTCTCCTTGTATATTCCCCTAGACATATGTTAACATATCACCCAGAAAGCTGCATCTATTAGAAGGAGGCATTTTTATAGGCAATACCAACAAAAGTAGGTAACAGCATGTACTCAGTAGCTCAGTGTGTCCAAGTCTTTGCAACTCCATGGACTATAAGTGGTTCTCAAATATTATGTGACCTATAACACACTTATAAACATAAATAGCCCTAAGAGAATGAATGGGTCCCCTGGGATATAAATTCTGAGATGGAAATAAGTGTACAGGATGTGTAATAGGAAGGGATCTTAGGACCCATCTACATGGGGAAATGGAAGAAAGGACAGGGCAGAGGGAGAAGTTGGGCTCTGATGTAGTTACAATAAGGACTTATTCCCCCTGCAACCTTGGAAGGAAAAATATACCACTTCACACCATTTTCTTTGAAAGTTATATTGAATTCTGTGAAATAAGTTCACAATGACATATTCAACCAAAAACTATCACCTTTCCTCACTTATTCTGTATGTAGTCAAAGACTATAGAATCAGGGCAGAGACAATTGAGAGGTGAGAACAACAAAAACAATATCACACTTAGCTGACTCTCATGGGAAGCTTCATAGTTGTCCTAAGTTGAAGCAGGGGGCCAATCCTCTATACAGCCACTGTCTCTAAGAGAAATACATGACCTTTGACCCCATGCCAAGTCACTTTCTTCAACAGAGACAACTCCCAAAGACAGCTTATACTTTTCCTTCCTAGGTTGATTCCTAAAATGGATCAAGGGATAAAGACTGAACTGCCACTTTGAAAACAACAGGGTCACTGCTATCCATGGCTTCAAATATCTTCTACCACTAAAGCTAGCGACTACTCTTCCCCAATAGTGAGGTAATGGAGAGAGGTTGAAATTTCTGATGGCACAGAACTGAAGTCATTACTACCCATAAAAAGGAAGGAGGAGCAGAGGAAAACTGGTGTGCCTCTTCCCCCAGCACTAGAAGGTCTTTGTGGTCTGAGGAGAAAAATATGCTTCTTGTCATCAAGCAGCAAGCAGTAAGTTTCTGCTTACTGAAGAAATACAGTTCCCACACAGTTAATCAGCTCCCTCTTAGGTCAATGCAATCTCCAAGGCTGAGGCCCATTTCTCCTTGTATATTCCCCTAGACATATGTTAACATATCACCCAGAAAGCTGCATCTATTAGAAGGAGGCATTTTTATAGGCAATACCAACAAAAGTAGGTAACAGCATGTACTCAGTAGCTCAGTGTGTCCAAGTCTTTGCAACTCCATGGACTATAAGTGGTTCTCAAATATTATGTGACCTATAACACACTTATAAACATAAATAGCCCTAAGAGAATGAATGGGTCCCCTGGGATATAAATTCTGAGATGGAAATAAGTGTACAGGATGTGTAATAGGAAGGGATCTTAGGACCCATCTACATGGGGAAATGGAAGAAAGGACAGGGCAGAGGGAGAAGTTGGGCTCTGATGTAGTTACAATAAGGACTTATTCCCCCTGCAACCTTGGAAGGAAAAATATACCACTTCACACCATTTTCTTTGAAAGTTATATTGAATTCTGTGAAATAAGTTCACAATGACATATTCAACCAAAAACTATCACCTTTCCTCACTTATTCTGTATGTAGTCAAAGACTATAGAATCAGGGCAGAGACAATTGAGAGGTGAGAACAACAAAAACAATATCACACTTAGCTGACTCTCATGGGAAGCTTCATAGTTGTCCTAAGTTGAAGCAGGGGGCCAATCCTCTATACAGCCACTGTCTCTAAGAGAAATACATGACCTTTGACCCCATGCCAAGTCACTTTCTTCAACAGAGACAACTCCCAAAGACAGCTTATACCTGAAAGTTGTCAATCTCCCATCATCTAGGAAATAAACCCTTCAGCCCTAAAGGTGGAATCTTGTCAAGGTAGCATAGCATCTATTACAAATAGTACATTTACGGAGTAGAAAAGATTCGCCATCTAGTTCAGCACCTATTTAAATAACATGAGGGAATCTGGCTGGCTATCACTTAAGTGAAGAATCAAGGCACATGGAGGTGAAAGGAAATGTATGTTTTTATATATGATTTATTTTCTTATTAAAGGTGCTCTCAATCAGCATCTTACTATGATTCTAGATTCCTGAATCCGTCTGGATAGCTCAAGTTAACGTGCAGTAAAAAATAATCCCAAAGTCTCAATGGCTTAAAAAATAAACACTCATTTTGCCTTTGCACTCCATGTCGAATGAGGGTTGCCAGGAAACCTCTTCTCATCATGGTTACTCTGGGTAAAATGGTGATAGAGGCTTCATATTTATTCTTGCTACCATGTATCAGAGGGAAAGAAATTTAGTGAACCCATTTCTTACACTAAATCTAACCTTACCTTTGACTTTCAAATTAATCCTAACTATCCATATCCTCATGTCTTATCTATAACATTATTTCTCTTCTTAATTTTATCCTAAAAAAATTTCTATGTGGAATCCTGTCCTGATCTTAATTTATACTTAATTCTAATCCTAACTCTTGTTTCTATATTACCTCTAACCACAATCCTGCCTTCTGCAAACTCTAACCTTATTCAAACTTATAACCTCACTCTTATTATTAACTTCAATGTTTGTTCTGTCTTTTACCCTGCCTAAGGCGCTAATTCTAAACTTACTTCTAACCTGACATCTGGGCTCACCTGGTGGCTCAGATGGTAAAGAATCTGCCTGCAATGCAGGAGACCCAGGTTCAACCCCTGAGTTGGGAAGATCCCCTGGAGACGGGAAAGGCTACTCACTCAAATATTCTTGCCTTGAGTCCCATGGACAGAGGAGCCTGGCAGGCTACAGTCCATAAGGTCGCAAAGTCAGACATGACTGAGCAACTAAGGGGTACAGCAAGCATCTTATTCCCCAAAAAATCCCAAAGACAGCTTATACCTGAAAGTTGTCAATCTCCCATCATCTAGGAAATAAACCCTTCAGCCCTAAAGGTGGAATCTTGTCAAGGTAGCATAGCATCTATTACAAATAGTACATTTACGGAGTAGAAAAGATTCGCCATCTAGTTCAGCACCTATTTAAATAACATGAGGGAATCTGGCTGGCTATCACTTAAGTGAAGAATCAAGGCACATGGAGGTGAAAGGAAATGTATGTTTTTATATATGATTTATTTTCTTATTAAAGGTGCTCTCAATCAGCATCTTACTATGATTCTAGATTCCTGAATCCGTCTGGATAGCTCAAGTTAACGTGCAGTAAAAAATAATCCCAAAGTCTCAATGGCTTAAAAAAATAAACACTCATTTTGCCTTTGCACTCCATGTCGAATGAGGGTTGCCAGGAAACCTCTTCTCATCATGGTTACTCTGGGTAAAATGGTGATAGAGGCTTCATATTTATTCTTGCTACCATGTATCAGAGGGAAAGAAATTTAGTGAACCCATTTCTTACACTAAATCTAACCTTACCTTTGACTTTCAAATTAATCCTAACTATCCATATCCTCATGTCTTATCTATAACATTATTTCTCTTCTTAATTTTATCCTAAAAAAATTTCTATGTGGAATCCTGTCCTGATCTTAATTTATACTTAATTCTAATCCTAACTCTTGTTTCTATATTACCTCTAACCACAATCCTGCCTTCTGCAAACTCTAACCTTATTCAAACTTATAACCTCACTCTTATTATTAACTTCAATGTTTGTTCTGTCTTTTACCCTGCCTAAGGCGCTAATTCTAAACTTACTTCTAACCTGACATCTGGGCTCACCTGGTGGCTCAGATGGTAAAGAATCTGCCTGCAATGCAGGAGACCCAGGTTCAACCCCTGAGTTGGGAAGATCCCCTGGAGACGGGAAAGGCTACTCACTCAAATATTCTTGCCTGGAGAGTCCCATGGACAGAGGAGCCTGGCAGGCTACAGTCCATAAGGTCGCAAAGAGTCAGACATGACTGAGCAACTAACAGATTTCACTTCAACCTGACATCTAAGCTCAGTCTCTAGCATGAATTATTTCTATTTTATTCTAAAAAATTCTCTAAAACATCCTGAGAAACCAGACTGGAAGACACAAAAGGAAGTTTTGTGCTCAGTCGTTTTTACCTCTCCACCTTAAAACCTCACACCCAAATCAGCTTCAGTTGGCCTACACCCCACAAACTATCTTGATAATATTAATTTTATTGTAATATAATTTATTGGTCACTCACAAAGTACCAAACACAAACTTTTTTTTTATGTAAATGGCTGGCTCTTACATTAAAAAATCTCCACTTTGCTATTATGGAAACCAAAGTCAGAAAGGTAAAGAGTTTTCACTTAAATCACACTGCTGAAAAGAGCAGAGGTAGAACTCTCTGATCTCTATGCCTGTGCTATTTCCAATATACCATATGACTCCTCTTTGTCATCCCACAGGCAAAACTGGCTAGCCCAGGGCAGAAAGAATAACCCATATCAAAGTGCATCTTTCCAAGTATTACCACTTCAAAATGGGGTAAAGAAGTATATGACTGCAAGCCATAGCCTTTTAAAAATTCAATTATTCCTGCCATTAAAATTAATAAGGATGGGGCTTCCCTGGTGGTCCAGTGGGTAAGGACACGGCATTGCAGTGCAAGGGGCGCCGGTTCGATCCCTGGCCTGGGAAGATCCCACGTGCTGCGGAGCAGCTGGACTGATGTGTCCAATTACTGAGCTGGAGCTCTGGCGTGCACGCGCCCAGAGCCAGAGCTCTGCGACGACAGAGGCCACCGCGATGGGAGGCCCACATGGGCGGAAGAACAAAGATGGATGAAAATAGAGAAATGAAAGACCAAGAGAAGTGGCCCGCCCGCACCCCTCCTTCCCCAACCCAATCCCCACCCAAAATAAATAAATAAATAAATCTTTAAAAAAAAAAATTAGAGTGAGAACCAAGTGTCTTGAAAGTACCCCTACTAAAAACATCTGAAAAGCATACACATTAATCTATTCACCTTCTCAGTCACTTCTCCTGGTCTTCTATAAGCCAGAGGCTTCCTTTTTGTTCAAATATTCTTGCCTGGAGTCCCATTGGCAGGCTACAGTCCATAAGGTCGCAAGAGTCAGACATGACTGAGCAACTAACAGATTTCACTTCAACCTGACATCTAAGCTCAGTCTCTAGCATGAATTATTTCTATTTTATTCTAAAAAATTCTCTAAAACATCCTGAGAAACCAGACTGGAAGACACAAAAGGAAGTTTTGTGCTCAGTCGTTTTTACCTCTCCACCTTAAAACCTCACACCCAAATCAGCTTCAGTTGGCCTACACCCCACAAACTATCTTGATAATATTAATTTTATTGTAATATAATTTATTGGTCACTCACAAAGTACCAAACACAAACTTTTTTTTTATGTAAATGGCTGGCTCTTACATTAAAAAATCTCCACTTTGCTATTATGGAAACCAAAGTCAGAAAGGTAAAGAGTTTTCACTTAAATCACACTGCTGAAAAGAGCAGAGGTAGAACTCTCTGATCTCTATGCCTGTGCTATTTCCAATATACCATATGACTCCTCTTTGTCATCCCACAGGCAAAACTGGCTAGCCCAGGGCAGAAAGAATAACCCATATCAAAGTGCATCTTTCCAAGTATTACCACTTCAAAATGGGGTAAAGAAGTATATGACTGCAAGCCATAGCCTTTTAAAAATTCAATTATTCCTGCCATTAAAATTAATAAGGATGGGGCTTCCCTGGTGGTCCAGTGGGTAAGGACACGGCATTGCAGTGCAAGGGGCGCCGGTTCGATCCCTGGCCTGGGAAGATCCCACGTGCTGCGGAGCAGCTGGACTGATGTGTCCAATTACTGAGCTGGAGCTCTGGCGTGCACGCGCCCAGAGCCAGAGCTCTGCGACGACAGAGGCCACCGCGATGGGAGGCCCACATGGGCGGAAGAACAAAGATGGATGAAAATAGAGAAATGAAAGACCAAGAGAAGTGGCCCGCCCGCACCCCTCCTTCCCCAACCCAATCCCCACCCAAAATAAATAAATAAATAAATCTTTAAAAAAAAAAATTAGAGTGAGAACCAAGTGTCTTGAAAGTACCCCTACTAAAAACATCTGAAAAGCATACACATTAATCTATTCACCTTCTCAGTCACTTCTCCTGGTCTTCTATAAGCCAGAGGCTGTTCCAAAGAGTTACTGTGTTATGAAAAGAATATCAGGTCTTTCATTTTGTTGTAGGAAACACTTTTTGGCTCAGTTTGTAAACTCTTGCCTCATTTTTCTGTTGCAGTTCAATCAATAGATCTTGTGCCCTCCAAATGTATGCTATTTTCCCATAAGGGATTAAAGGAGAATAAAAGATAACATATTACAAATTACTTACTACTTCAAGTCACTCTAAATCCAGTAAGTAAAAACATAATAAGTCTTTCCTATGTTAGTGGCCGAGAGTTCAGAGAAGGTTGATAATACAATGACAATAATAACAACACAACCAGAGAAAAGTTTAATAGAGAGAACCAGAGAAAGAAATGACCAAAAAGGGCCTCATTAACACTGCACTCACTGCCAAATGTCTAGAAGGTTGTATGCATGTGCTAGGTTGTGCCCACTCAGGAAAGACTAGAGTAGACATTTGAGACATGGGATAGATCTGAAAGCCTTCCCCAAGTCACACGCAGATTATGTACAAAAGACGGAAGTTCTACTGCCTCACAGGATTCAAAAACCAAATATGACAAATCACTAGCAGAATACTAAACAGTGCTAACCTTAGGGATGACTTTAGGAAACTAGACTTGAAAATAAACAAAGAGAAAAAATAGTTGTGTCTGGGCTTCCCTGGTGGTCCAGTGGGTAAGGACACCACCTTGCAGTGCAAGGGGCGCCGGTTCGATCCCTGGCCTGGGAAGATCCCACGTGCCACAGAGCAGCTGGACCCATGTGTCCAATTACCGAGCCGGAGTCTGGAGCGCATGTGCCCAGAGCCGGCGCTCTGCGGCAACAGAGGCCACTGCGATGGGAGGCCCACACAGGCCAAAGAACAAGGATGGATGAAAATAGACAAATGAAAGACCAATAAAAGTGGCCCACCTGCTCTCCTGTCTCCCCACCCCACCCCACCAAAATAAATTTAAAAATAAATCTTTAAAAAAAAAAAAAAAGTTGTGTCACCAGGGGCCTGCACACTGTGGGGGAAATAGATTTTTGCAGAATTAGTCTGGACAAGTCATTAAGAAATAAATAAAATAAAATCCAAATCTTGTGTGTAATTAGAATCCAGACTTGCTAGAATATATGATCTAATATATCTAGTTATCCATTTAAAAAATTTGACAAGCAAAGAGACAAAACAGTGTGACCCATGCTAACACTTTTTGGCTCAGTTTGTAAAACTTTTTTGTCCTCATTTAAATCTGTTTTGCAGTTCAATCAATAGATCTTGTGCCCTCCAAATGTATGCTATTTTCCCATAAGGGATTAAAGGAGAATAAAAGATAACATATTACAAATTACTTACTACTTCAAGTCACTCTAAATCCAGTAAGTAAAAACATAATAAGTCTTTCCTATGTTAGTGGCCGAGAGTTCAGAGAAGGTTGATAATACAATGACAATAATAACAACACAACCAGAGAAAAGTTTAATAGAGAGAACCAGAGAAAGAAATGACCAAAAAGGGCCTCATTAACACTGCACTCACTGCCAAATGTCTAGAAGGTTGTATGCATGTGCTAGGTTGTGCCCACTCAGGAAAGACTAGAGTAGACATTTGAGACATGGGATAGATCTGAAACCCTTTCCCCCAAGTCACACGCAGATTATGTACAAAAGACGGAAGTTCTACTGCCTCACAGGATTCAAAAACCAAATATGACAAATCACTAGCAGAATACTAAACAGTGCTAACCTTAGGGATGACTTTAGGAAACTAGACTTGAAAATAAACAAAGAGAAAAAATAGTTGTGTCTGGGCTTCCCTGGTGGTCCAGTGGGTAAGGACACCACCTTGCAGTGCAAGGGGCGCCGGTTCGATCCCTGGCCTGGGAAGATCCCACGTGCCACAGAGCAGCTGGACCCATGTGTCCAATTACCGAGCCGGAGTCTGGAGCGCATGTGCCCAGAGCCGGCGCTCTGCGGCAACAGAGGCCACTGCGATGGGAGGCCCACACAGGCCAAAGAACAAGGATGGATGAAAATAGACAAATGAAAGACCAATAAAAGTGGCCCACCTGCTCTCCTGTCTCCCCACCCCACCCCACCAAAATAAATTTAAAAATAAATCTTAAAAAAAAAAAAAAAAAGTTGTGTCACCAGGGGCCTGCACACTGTGGGGGAAATAGATTTTTGCAGAATTAGTCTGGACAAGTCATTAAGAAATAAATAAAATAAAATCCAAATCTTGTGTGTAATTAGAATCCAGACTTGCTAGAATATATGATCTAATATATCTAGTTATCCATTTAAAAAATTTGACAAGCAAAGAGACAAAACAGTGTGACCCATGCTAAGGGGAAAAATGGCAAGCAATAGAATTTGATTGTGATGGGGTCCAGGAGTTAAACTCAGCAGAAAAAGACTTCAAAGCTGCTATTAGACCATATGTAAGAAAGAAAACATAACAACATCTCACTAAAGAGAGAATATCAATAAAGGGGTAAAAATTATCAGTTAAAACTAAATTGAAATTCTGTAGTTATAAAAAGTATAGTAATTGAAATGAATCTTTGCTAAGTGAAGCTTGAAGGTCCTCAAAAGTTTTAATAGAATTACTATACAATTCAGCAATTCTATCCATAGGTATATGCTCGGGAATTGAAAACATGTCTACGCAAAAACTTGTACATAGCAACATTACTCATAATAGCCAAAAAGTGGCAATAACCCTGATGCCTATCAACTAACAAATTAATAAATAAACTGTGGTAGGTTCATAAAATGGAATATTATTTGGCAGTAAAAAATGAAGTACTAATAGATGTTACAAATGAATAAACTATGAAAACATGATGTGGAAGGCAAGAAGCCAGTATTTTTATCTCACGTATTTCATTAGTATGATTACATTTATACAAAATGTCCAGAATTGACAATTCAGAGACTGAATGTGTATTAATGGTTGTCTAGGGCTAAGGATGAAAACATAGATTAACTTTAAATGAGCAGCAGAGACCTTATTGGGTCAAAATAAAAATTCTAAAATTAAATTCCATGCATAAAATAGGTAAATGATGAATTTTATGGTATACAATGAAAATTCCAAAGAGCTGTTTATGTATCAATATACATTAGGTAATAGATATATATATATACACATGTGTATGTGTGTTTGTGTCACTGTAAGACTATAAAAGTGGGTGATTCAGCCACATCAAAGAATAGAGTTCCAGGGCCTGCACACTGTGGGGAAATAGATTTTGCAGAATTAGTCTGGACAAGTCATTAAGAAATAAATAAAATAAAATCCAAATCTTTGTGTAATTAGAATCCAGACTTGCTAGAATATATGATCTAATATATCTAGTTATCCATTTAAAAAATTTGACAAGCAAAGAGACAAAACAGTGTGACCCATGCTAAGGGGAAAAATGGCAAGCAATAGAATTTGATTGTGATGGGGTCCAGGAGTTAAACTCAGCAGAAAAAGACTTCAAAGCTGCTATTAGACCATATGTAAGAAAGAAAACATAACAACATCTCACTAAAGAGAGAATATCAATAAAGGGGTAAAAATTATCAGTTAAAACTAAATTGAAATTCTGTAGTTATAAAAAGTATAGTAATTGAAATGAATCTTTGCTAAGTGAAGCTTGAAGGTCCTCAAAAGTTTTAATAGAATTACTATACAATTCAGCAATTCTATCCATAGGTATATGCTCGGGAATTGAAAACATGTCTACGCAAAAACTTGTACATAGCAACATTACTCATAATAGCCAAAAAGTGGCAATAACCCTGATGCCTATCAACTAACAAATTAATAAATAAACTGTGGTAGGTTCATAAAATGGAATATTATTTGGCAGTAAAAAATGAAGTACTAATAGATGTTACAAATGAATAAACTATGAAAACATGATGTGGAAGGCAAGAAGCCAGTATTTTTATCTCACGTATTTCATTAGTATGATTACATTTATACAAAATGTCCAGAATTGACAATTCAGAGACTGAATGTGTATTAATGGTTGTCTAGGGCTAAGGATGAAAACATAGATTAACTTTAAATGAGCAGCAGAGACCTTATTGGGTCAAAATAAAAATTCTAAAATTAAATTCCATGCATAAAATAGGTAAATGATGAATTTTATGGTATACAATGAAAATTCCAAAGAGCTGTTTATGTATCAATATACATTAGGTAATAGATATATATATATACACATGTGTATGTGTGTTTGTGTCACTGTAAGACTATAAAAGTGGGTGATTCAGCCACATCAAAGAAGTCAGAGGCTTCCAGTTTACATTCAATTCCACTGAGGGAAGACATATTTTTAGCTGAGTTGTAAGTATGGTATATGCTGTGAAGTGTGATCAGTATGAAAAAAATAAAGAGGAATATAGAGGGTTGTGGCAAAAAGGCACAATTTTAAATGAGATGAAGTTAATAGAATTGTATTGCATATTTAAAAATTGTAAAGAGAGTAGATTTTAAAAGTTGTCATCACAAGAAAAAATTGTTAAATATGGGTGGTGATAGATGTTAGCTACACACAATGTGGTGATCATTTTGTAATGCACATGAATTCATCATGTTGTACATTTGAAACTAATATAATGTATGTCAATTGTACCTCAATAAAATTATTCTTTTATTTTTAAAAGTGTGACAGGTGCATGGTGGGCCATGGAAAATTAGTAGATGATGTCAGAGAAGGAACAGAAAAGGAACAGAAAACTCCAACCATCTAACACCTGAAATTACTTTGGCTTTTAACTAATTGAGATAGGGAGCCTTTGCAGAGTCATAAAGTAAGTGTAGACACTTGCCTTTTTGGGTATTTCCCAACAACCTATATTCTTATATTATTTAGATCAGTTCTTATCTACCTGTAACTATGTATTGTCATAAAACTTTCTTACAGTATAAAAATGGTTATGGGAAATAGTCTTTTAAAAGTTATAATTTTATAGGGGAAAATCAAACTAAGAAAGTGACATCTGAATTTCAGGAATAAAGAGAAAAGCAGAAGTTGCAGATAGGTATGCCTCCAGGAAAATAAGATGAAATATGGCCTTAGAAATTGAGGGTTTTGTCCCTACTTGAGGACACAATCACTATTAAAGCTAGAACCAGACTTTCTTTGTGTTCCAAAGTAAAGGAAAAAAAAATGCTCTGTAATTGATAGGATATCTCCAGTCACTTGTCAAGGATTATGGCCAATACTGTGTTGCATGTCTTAAGTTATAAGTGGTTTAAAAAAAAAAAAAAAGAATCTTCCTCAAAAAATTGAAATGCCAGTTATCAAGAGTGCAGCTTCCAAATTTGGCATGATATGAGTAAAACAGGCACCATTAGAAGGTATACAATGAAAATTCAAGAGCTGTTTATGTATCAATATACATTAGGTAATAGATATATATATATACACATGTGTATGTGTGTTTGTGTCACTGTAAGACTATAAAAGTGGGTGATTCAGCCACATCAAAGAAGTCAGAGGCTTCCAGTTTACATTCAATTCCACTGAGGGAAGACATATTTTTAGCTGAGTTGTAAGTATGGTATATGCTGTGAAGTGTGATCAGTATGAAAAAAATAAAGAGGAATATAGAGGGTTGTGGCAAAAAGGCACAATTTTAAATGAGATGAAGTTAATAGAATTGTATTGCATATTTAAAAATTGTAAAGAGAGTAGATTTTAAAAGTTGTCATCACAAGAAAAAATTGTTAAATATGGGTGGTGATAGATGTTAGCTACACACAATGTGGTGATCATTTTGTAATGCACATGAATTCATCATGTTGTACATTTGAAACTAATATAATGTATGTCAATTGTACCTCAATAAAATTATTCTTTTATTTTTAAAAGTGTGACAGGTGCATGGTGGGCCATGGAAAATTAGTAGATGATGTCAGAGAAGGAACAGAAAAGGAACAGAAAACTCCAACCATCTAACACCTGAAATTACTTTGGCTTTTAACTAATTGAGATAGGGAGCCTTTGCAGAGTCATAAAGTAAGTGTAGACACTTGCCTTTTTGGGTATTTCCCAACAACCTATATTCTTATATTATTTAGATCAGTTCTTATCTACCTGTAACTATGTATTGTCATAAAACTTTCTTACAGTATAAAAATGGTTATGGGAAATAGTCTTTTAAAAGTTATAATTTTATAGGGGAAAATCAAACTAAGAAAGTGACATCTGAATTTCAGGAATAAAGAGAAAAGCAGAAGTTGCAGATAGGTATGCCTCCAGGAAAATAAGATGAAATATGGCCTTAGAAATTGAGGGTTTTGTCCCTACTTGAGGACACAATCACTATTAAAGCTAGAACCAGACTTTCTTTGTGTTCCAAAGTAAAGGAAAAAAAAATGCTCTGTAATTGATAGGATATCTCCAGTCACTTGTCAAGGATTATGGCCAATACTGTGTTGCATGTCTTAAGTTATAAGTGGTTTAAAAAAAAAAAAAAAGAATCTTCCTCAAAAAATTGAAATGCCAGTTATCAAGAGTGCAGCTTCCAAATTTGGCATGATATGAGTAAAACAGGCACCATTAGAAGGTAAACTAATATAAAAACTATTCAATCGTATCAGACAAAGGCAAAAATTGTAAAACATATATACCATGAACAACCAAGAAACAAATGAAAAAAACAGTAATGAGGAGAATTCACATAAAGATCTAGAAATAATAGAGCATTAGAAAAGCAACTATGGAATGAATAAATTTATCTATTTTTTAAATTTTGGCTTCATTTATTGTTGTTGTTTTTTTAATTTTCATCCATCTTCATTCTTTAGCCTGTGTGGGCCTCCCATTGCAGTGGCCTTTCTCATTGGACAGCACCAGCTCTGGGCACAGCCACTCCAGAGCGCTGGCTTGTAATTGGACACGCTGGCCTAGCTGCCCCATGGCACGTGGCATCTTCCCAGGCCAGGGATCAAACCGGTGCCCCTTGTACTGCAAGGCAGATTCTTTACCCACTGGACCACCAGGGAAGCCCAATATATTTAATTTTATGTCTTTGAAATAAGATTTATAAACTAAGAATAGGACATGATATGAAAATATTTAGACATGCAAAAGAAGCAAGCAGAATCTTAGGAATAAAACTTATAGTAACTGAAAAATAAATAGAGCAGGTAAACAATAGACCAGACAGAGAAGAAAGGACTATTAGTGAATTGATAGATAGATAAATTTCCCATAAACACACTGGCAAGGGAAAAACAAATGGAAATTACATAAGAAAAGTCAGCATGTATGGCTATAGATTAGGTAGCTCTAATATTTGACTAAAATTTTTCAGAAGGGTCAAATATAATAGAATGAGGTAGAAGCAATTTTTGAACACAAAACAGAATATCACTAAGCCTTAAAAAGGAAGGAAATTCTGACTTGTACTATTACATGAATGAACATAGAGAACATTAAGTGAAATGATCCAGTTATAGGAAGGCAAGCACTTTATAACTGAACTTTATATATATAAAGCATTTAGAGTAGCAAAAATTATAGAGATACAACATAGAATGGTGGTTTCCATTGGCTGACGAAACAGAGAAATATGGTGTTACTGTTTAATAGAGCTTCAGTTTTTAAGATGTAGAGAGTTCTGGAGATGCATGATAGTAATGGGAACACAATGTTATGAAATGTATTTAGTACCAATGAAATGTACACTTAAAATGGTAAATTTTTATGTTATATTTATTAAGCTACAATAAAGCACTGGGGGAAAGGATCAGAGACCTAAATGTAAAATATGAGGCTAAAAGGGGTGAATAGGCAGACTTGGTAAGGAGACCAGAAGTTTCCAAGCAGGTGAGAGGGGACAAACATTTTCTAGCCATGATAAGGATCTACTCTTGAAAGTAATTTTATTGTTTTATGGTTGCAAACTATTTTGCACTGGAATGTCTCATCTAGTCTTGATGCCTGGAGACCATCCTCTGGCTAATCTTACGTTAATGTTGTGGGGACGGGTCTAGTAAGACTTTTACAACTTCAACAATCTTGTTAAGAGCCAACTGAAAAAGTACAAAATGCCTCGCCTAAACTAGGTGCTTGGGGTACTTTCCTATCCCCTTCCAGTACCTTTTGCTGGAAGCTTTCTCTATCCCTTTTTTCTTGAATAAAACTTTAGCTGCAAGAAGTTCTAAGTGACCAAAGCCAAGTCTTTTGACCCCAAAGTGAAAGTTTCCTCCTTTGGAGGTCACGAATCTGACACCATTCACCATAAGCTATCTACCATCATCTGTCAAGACTATAAAATCTACATAATATTAACAATAATGATTTATGAAGCCAAAAGTATATTTTCTAAACTTTGAATACTGAAACTATTTTTCAATCATAAGAGAAAACAGACAATCTTATTCAAAATATTCTATAACAAATTATACAAAATTATTGACATATGAGGGCTTCCCTGGTAGCTTAGCTGGTAAAGGATCTGCCTGCAATGCAGAAGACCCCAGTTCAATTCCTGGGTCGGAAAGATCCCCTAGAGAAGGGATAGGCTACCCACTCCAGTATTCTTGGATTTCCCTGATGACTGAGCTGGTAAAGAATCCTCCTGCAATGCAGGAGACGTGGGTTTTATCCCTGAGTTGGGAAGATCTCGATAAGAGAAAGGCTACCCTCTGCATTATTCTTGCCTGGAGAATTCCATGGACAGAGGAGCCTGGCAGGCTATAGTCCATGGGGTCACAAAGAAATGACTAAGCAACTTTTCACTTTCATTAACATATGAAGAGGTTATCAAAAATATACAGCCAAAAATACACAGTAAAAATGTTGACGGGGTTCAGGATAAGATACCCCAAAATATATTATGTTGACATATTACATATGTACTAAAGAAATCTTCTCTAGGAAGCTGCTTGATCTTCCATACAACTATTCTCCTATTATGATTTCTAAGAATTTGAAATATGCATAAATAAACTACAGACCTACCTCAGAGATGCTGCAGATTTGATTCCAGATCATAGTAATAAAGCAAATATAACAATAAAGCAAGTCACACAAATGTTTCGGTTTCCTATATTGTAGTTAATTAAGTGTACAACAACTTTGAGTCTAAAAAAAGTACATACATTATCTAAAAATATTTTATTGCTAGAAAATGCTAGCCATCAACCCATATGTTTAACCTTAAGACTCAACATTCAAAAAACTAAGATCATGGCATCCAGTCCCATTACTTCATGGCAAATAGAAGGGGAAAAAATGGCAACAGTGACAGACTTTATTTTCTTGGGCTGCAAAATCACTGAGGATGGTCACTGCAGCCATGAAATTAAGAGACGCTTTCTCCTTGAAAGAAAAGCTATGACAAATATAGACAGTGCAGGTCGGTTCTCCCTTGAGCCAGCCTGCTGTGAGGCCCGCTGTTCCCACAGTGTCTCCCACTTTCCCCTTTAAGCCGGCCTGCTGTACTGGCAGCGACTCTTCCTTCTCCCACTCTAATAAACTTTAATTTACTCTCAAAAAAAAATATAGACAGTGCATTAAAAAGCAGAGACATCACTTTGTCAAAAAGTCTGCATAGTCAAAGTCATGGATTTTCAAGTAGTCATGTATAGATGGCAGAGTTGCACCACAAAGAAGGCTGAGTGCTGAAGAACATGTTTATTTTAAGACAGATGACTGAGCTGGTAAAGAATCCTCCTGCAATGCAGGAGACGTGGGTTTTATCCCTGAGTTGGGAAGATCTCGATAAGAGAAAGGCTACCCTCTGCATTATTCTTGCCTGGAGAATTCCATGGACAGAGGAGCCTGGCAGGCTATAGTCCATGGGGTCACAAAGAAATGACTAAGCAACTTTTCACTTTCATTAACATATGAAGAGGTTATCAAAAATATACAGCCAAAAATACACAGTAAAAATGTTGACGGGGTTCAGGATAAGATACCCCAAAATATATTATGTTGACATATTACATATGTACTAAAGAAATCTTCTCTAGGAAGCTGCTTGATCTTCCATACAACTATTCTCCTATTATGATTTCTAAGAATTTGAAATATGCATAAATAAACTACAGACCTACCTCAGAGATGCTGCAGATTTGATTCCAGATCATAGTAATAAAGCAAATATAACAATAAAGCAAGTCACACAAATGTTTCGGTTTCCTATATTGTAGTTAATTAAGTGTACAACAACTTTGAGTCTAAAAAAAGTACATACATTATCTAAAAATATTTTATTGCTAGAAAATGCTAGCCATCAACCCATATGTTTAACCTTAAGACTCAACATTCAAAAAACTAAGATCATGGCATCCAGTCCCATTACTTCATGGCAAATAGAAGGGGAAAAAATGGCAACAGTGACAGACTTTATTTTCTTGGGCTGCAAAATCACTGAGGATGGTCACTGCAGCCATGAAATTAAGAGACGCTTTCTCCTTGAAAGAAAAGCTATGACAAATATAGACAGTGCAGGTCGGTTCTCCCTTGAGCCAGCCTGCTGTGAGGCCCGCTGTTCCCACAGTGTCTCCCACTTTCCCCTTTAAGCCGGCCTGCTGTACTGGCAGCGACTCTTCCTTCTCCCACTCTAATAAACTTTAATTTACTCTCAAAAAAAAATATAGACAGTGCATTAAAAAGCAGAGACATCACTTTGTCAAAAAGTCTGCATAGTCAAAGTCATGGATTTTCAAGTAGTCATGTATAGATGGCAGAGTTGCACCACAAAGAAGGCTGAGTGCTGAAGAACTGATGCTTTTGAACTGTGGTGCTGGAGAAGACACTTGAGAGTTCCTTGGACATCAAGGAGATCAAACCAGTCAATCCCAAAGGAAATCACCGCTGAATATTCATTGGAAGGACTGAAGCTGAAGCTCCATCTGATGCTAAGAGCTGACTCATTGGAAAAGATCCTGATGCTGGGAAAGACTGAAGGCAGGAGGAGAAGAGGGTGACAGAGGATGAGATGGTTGGGTGGCATCATCGACTCAATGAACATGAGTTTGAGCAAACTCAAGGGCATAGTCAAGGACAGAGAAGCCTAGTGTGCTACAGTTCATGGGGTCACAAAGAGTTGTACATAACTTAGCATTTGAACAACAACAACAACAAGGTGAGTTCAGCATTAATAAATGACCCTCAGGTAAAAAGGGAACACACAGTCTCATTGTTGAAACTCATACTCCTTTTAGAACTTTCATTTCTTTTCTGTTTTGATTTTGCAGTCCTTTCTACCTGATTAGTCTTTTTTACCTAAATGCCCTAAGAGCACAGAACATTTTACTTTGCCCTTCTGAAGCTTTTAGTTTGGCTATTTAACTTCCTATATGATCATAATAATCTCTGAACTTGAGGTCTCTTTTCAAAAAGTGTTTATGGGGCATACCTGGTAGCTCAGTTGATAAGAATCTGCCTACCAATGCATGGGACATGGGTTCGATCCCTGGTGTGGGAAGGTTACACATGTCACAGAGAAATGAAGCCTGTGTGCCACAACTCCTGAGCCTGTATGTTGGAACTACTAAAGCCCACATGCCTAGAGCCTGTGTTCCCCAACAAGAGAAACTACTGCAATGAGATGCCCACACACCACCAGAAGAGTATTCCTTGCTCGCCACAACTAGAAAAAGTTCATGCAGCAAGGAAGATCCAGCACTACCTAAACAAATAAGTGATTATGAAAACTAAAAGGGAAAGGGGGCAACAGTAAATGAGATGGTCAGATAGCATCACTGACTCAATGGGCATGTGTCTGAAAAAACACTGAGAGATAGTGAAGGACAAGGAAACCTGGTGTGCTGCACCACAAAGAAGGCTGAGCGCTGAAGAACGGATGCTTTTGAACTGTGGTGCTGGAGAAGACACTTGAGAGTTCCTTGGACATCAAGGAGATCAAACCAGTCAATCCCAAAGGAAATCACCGCTGAATATTCATTGGAAGGACTGAAGCTGAAGCTCCATCTGATGCTAAGAGCTGACTCATTGGAAAAGATCCTGATGCTGGGAAAGACTGAAGGCAGGAGGAGAAGAGGGTGACAGAGGATGAGATGGTTGGGTGGCATCATCGACTCAATGAACATGAGTTTGAGCAAACTCAAGGGCATAGTCAAGGACAGAGAAGCCTAGTGTGCTACAGTTCATGGGGTCACAAAGAGTTGTACATAACTTAGCATTTGAACAACAACAACAACAAGGTGAGTTCAGCATTAATAAATGACCCTCAGGTAAAAAGGGAACACACAGTCTCATTGTTGAAACTCATACTCCTTTTAGAACTTTCATTTCTTTTCTGTTTTGATTTTGCAGTCCTTTCTACCTGATTAGTCTTTTTTACCTAAATGCCCTAAGAGCACAGAACATTTTACTTTGCCCTTCTGAAGCTTTTAGTTTGGCTATTTAACTTCCTATATGATCATAATAATCTCTGAACTTGAGGTCTCTTTTCAAAAAGTGTTTATGGGGCATACCTGGTAGCTCAGTTGATAAGAATCTGCCTACCAATGCATGGGACATGGGTTCGATCCCTGGTGTGGGAAGGTTACACATGTCACAGAGAAATGAAGCCTGTGTGCCACAACTCCTGAGCCTGTATGTTGGAACTACTAAAGCCCACATGCCTAGAGCCTGTGTTCCCCAACAAGAGAAACTACTGCAATGAGATGCCCACACACCACCAGAAGAGTATTCCTTGCTCGCCACAACTAGAAAAAGTTCATGCAGCAAGGAAGATCCAGCACTACCTAAACAAATAAGTGATTATGAAAACTAAAAGGGAAAGGGGGCAACAGTAAATGAGATGGTCAGATAGCATCACTGACTCAATGGGCATGTGTCTGAAAAAACACTGAGAGATAGTGAAGGACAAGGAAACCTGGTGTGCTGCAGTCCATGGGGTCTCAACGAGACTGAACAAGGAACAACAATCTAGAGAGGAGCAGCCAGGAAACCACCTGAGGCAAGAATACAAGAACCAGAGAAGCTCATCAAAATTAGGAGATTAAAGGAGTGTAGGCCCTGTGTACATCCTAATCTTGTCAGTAACCCCACTCTTGAACTATTTCTATAAAACCCCTCAAGCCTCCCTGGGCTGGGACACACAGTTTTCGAGGGCAGGAGTCCACTGTGTCCCGCTTTCACTGGCAAAGCAATAAAGCTATTTTTTTTCTACTTTATGCCTAGCTCTGTCTCCAAGATTAGATTTAGCACCAGTGTACAGAGGCTGAACTATCAGCATCAGTTGTGACTGTGACATTTTAAAATTAATTTTTCACCATTACTAATGTGATAAATGATAGTGTACTTCATTTCTGTTTTACTTGATTTATTCCTATTTGGAGATAAGACTGTTTTTTTTGTGTATGTCACTTTAACATTTCATTTTTTTATATCAAGATATTCATCTACAATTTTTTGTAAGAGAGTGACTACACTTCTCTTATGTGTGTTCCAAGTATTTTTCTCAATTTTACATTTTAATTTTAATTTGTTTATGGAGGGTTTTGTGTTTTTTTGTTTTTTGCTTTTTTGGGTTTTGGTTTTTTTTTTTTTGGCATGCAGAATCTTTACTTGCAGCATAGGAACTCTTATTTGTGGCATGTGCAATCTCGTTCCCCAACCAGGGAGTGAATCCAGGCCCCCTGCATTGGGAACATGGAGTCTGAGCCAGTAAATCACCAGGGCAGTTCCTGTTTATGGAGTTTTTAATCCACAGAAATTTTTAACTTTTCTGATTGTTGGGGCAGAGGACTGACTGTTGCCAAATATGCCTTAATGGCATATTAATTACTTTGAATTAAAGTTACTTGAAAATCAGCCAGTTCAGAAAAAATGCTCTGACCCTCCTTTTTCTCCCTGAATGCAGGAAATAAATCTCCCAAATGTGATGGTAGTCTCCCTACACTAGGAACTTTATCACTAAACAAAGGGAAGTTTCTTCTTTACTAACATATTATCCCAAGTTAAACTTTTGCTTAAATTCTTCACTAATTAGGCTCCCAAACAAGGTCTTTTGCCCTGTACAATCCTCACAAACTTAACATTTCTTCATGCAAAGAGATATCAAAGCTGCCTACTTTTGGTCACTCTCTCAGCATCATTTTCATGATCCTCTTGTATATATAAAATTGTTTTTTTTCCTGTTAATCTGTCTTACATCAATTTAATTTTTAGACCAACCAGAAGAACTTAGAAGGGTAGAGGAAAATTTTTTTCCTCCCCATCATGATCAAAGATATTTTTCCAGGCTTCCCTGGTGGTCCAGTGATTAAGGAGTCCACCTTGCACTGCAAGGGGTTCTGGTTTGATTCCTGGCCTGTGAAGATCCCACATGCTGCAGAGTGGCTGGACCAGTGTGTGCAATAGGAACCAGTGCTCTGGAGTGCATGCGCCCCGAGCTGGTGCTCTGCAGTGGGAGAGGTCACTGTGGTGGGAGGCCCACATAGGCCAAAGAATAAAAAAGATGGATAAAAATAAATTAATTTAAAAAACCTAAACAATAAAAGAGGTCAAAATAAAAAAAAAAAAAATAAGATATTTTTCCTGGAAGCCCTTGAAGATCCACTGGTTAAGATTTGTGACTATCACTGTCAGGGGTCCAGGGTTCAATCCCTGGTTGAGGAACTAAGATCTAGCAAGCTGAAAATTGCAGCCAAAACAAAAAAGACAAGGCTATAGTGAGGTGTTGGGTACTGCAGAAGCTCAAAGTGATAAAGAACCAAGGTCTTCTCAACTGACTTAAAAAAATGTATTTTTCCATTCCTCAACAGCTTTTAAGACTTCACTATTTCAACAAAACTGTTTACACTCTAAAGTGATTGATTAATATAGTTTAATATATTCAGGATAACTCAAATATTCAGGTCACAGTCTTTAAACTATAAAATTTAGTTTTAACTACTTTTCTTATGCAATGGCATAAATCGAATTAAAGTTACTTGAAAATCAGCCAGTTCAGAAAAAATGCTCTGACCCTCCTTTTTCTCCCTGAATGCAGGAAATAAATCTCCCAAATGTGATGGTAGTCTCCCTACACTAGGAACTTTATCACTAAACAAAGGGAAGTTTCTTCTTTACTAACATATTATCCCAAGTTAAACTTTTGCTTAAATTCTTCACTAATTAGGCTCCCAAACAAGGTCTTTTGCCCTGTACAATCCTCACAAACTTAACATTTCTTCATGCAAAGAGATATCAAAGCTGCCTACTTTTGGTCACTCTCTCAGCATCATTTTCATGATCCTCTTGTATATATAAAATTGTTTTTTTTCCTGTTAATCTGTCTTACATCAATTTAATTTTTAGACCAACCAGAAGAACTTAGAAGGGTAGAGGAAAATTTTTTTCCTCCCCATCATGATCAAAGATATTTTTCCAGGCTTCCCTGGTGGTCCAGTGATTAAGGAGTCCACCTTGCACTGCAAGGGGTTCTGGTTTGATTCCTGGCCTGTGAAGATCCCACATGCTGCAGAGTGGCTGGACCAGTGTGTGCAATAGGAACCAGTGCTCTGGAGTGCATGCGCCCCGAGCTGGTGCTCTGCAGTGGGAGAGGTCACTGTGGTGGGAGGCCCACATAGGCCAAAGAATAAAAAAGATGGATAAAAATAAATTAATTTAAAAAACCTAAACAATAAAAGAGGTCAAAATAAAAAAAAAAAAAATAAGATATTTTTCCTGGAAGCCCTTGAAGATCCACTGGTTAAGATTTGTGACTATCACTGTCAGGGGTCCAGGGTTCAATCCCTGGTTGAGGAACTAAGATCTAGCAAGCTGAAAATTGCAGCCAAAACAAAAAAGACAAGGCTATAGTGAGGTGTTGGGTACTGCAGAAGCTCAAAGTGATAAAGAACCAAGGTCTTCTCAACTGACTTAAAAAAATGTATTTTTCCATTCCTCAACAGCTTTTAAGACTTCACTATTTCAACAAAACTGTTTACACTCTAAAGTGATTGATTAATATAGTTTAATATATTCAGGATAACTCAAATATTCAGGTCACAGTCTTTAAACTATAAAATTTAGTTTTAACTACTTTTTCTTATAAAATGGCACAGTAATTTTTCAAAAAAACCACCAGTATGTAATATCTGGAATTAAAGGTAATAATCATTTTAAAAATATGCAGTTCTCAAACCTATCTGCCATTATAACTACTTGGGGAGCTTTAAAAAATACTAATGCCAGGATTTCAGACCAAGGTTTGGATTATTTTGTTATTATTTTTTATTGGAGCAAAGCTCACCACATGATGCAAAACATGCTACCAAGTTTAAAAACAGCAGTTTTGAATTAATAATAGTACTCAAAACTAAAGATAAGATATCCCCAAGGGCTCAAAGCAAAGAAGAAGCTGGACCTGGGGTCATTTTTCATTACTGTAATTTTGTGAACTTCATGTTAAATGACCTACCACCCAAGGGATAGGAGATGAAGGCTTTGTGCAGCACAAGTTAGGGAGACAAGAAAAAATTGAATGTAAAAATGAAAAGATTCACCAAACATTTACTAACCAAAACACATAGACAGACAGGCACAAATACATGTACCGTTAAAAAAATTATTCAGCGACATTTGTTTAAAGAAGCTAAGACTTTACATGATAGGGGGCTCTCCTGGTAGCTCAGCTGGTAAAGAATCTTCCTGCAATGCTGGAGACCTGGGTTTGTTCCTTGGGTGGGAAGATCCCCTGGAGAAGGGCATGTCAACTCACTCCAGTATTCTTGCTTGCAGAATTCCATGGTCAGAGGAGCCTGGTGGGCTATAGTCCATGGGGTCTCAAGGAGTTGTACATGACTGAGTGACTAACACTCATCATGATAGGTATAGGACAAGAGCTATGGGGTCATGCAGTGGGGAAGAGAAACTGGGTTCAACTCTGAATACAACATAGCATAGGCAAGTGGGAATTAAAACTAAGGAACAGGATGGGGTTCAATGAATAGAAAATTACTAAGAGGAAGCATCAGAGGTAAAGAAGAATTCTGGCTAAGTCAACTGAATAGGATTCTTGCTGAAGACATGCTGGGTAATCAGACATCACCTGGGGCACAGTGGAGTATGAAGAACCCTAAAGATATCAAGGACCAGATATGGAATATGGGGATTCTAGCTAAATAGACCTAGTAGAGTTTTTGCTAAAATTGGACAATGAAGAGAAGAATAGAGAAGTCCAAAAGTCAAGGCCTAGTTGAAAAAAAATTCAGAGGAGCTTGATAAGAGTTTGATCAAAGATAGAATTTTGGCCAACACACAGAGACATGAACATGCACACACACAAATTCACCTAGGGTACTTAGATTAGTGTGCACCAAAATATACCTTAAGATATAAGGCATTAGAAGAGATACAGAGGCTTACCACATAATGATAAAATGTTTAGTTGACTAAGGAAATATAAGGATCCTAAGTAGTAAAAACCAAAAGAAGTTGATTCAAAATCTGAACAAAATTAACAGATCTACAGAGAAAATTTAACAAATTTACATTCTGGGTGGGAAACTTCAAAATGATTTCCTGAACAGCTGGTCAGTCATGGAGAAAGAAAATTAGCAAAAGTAAAGTAGACTTGAACAGCATAATTAACAATCTTGATTCAATGATCATTATATACAACTTGTAAGTGATCAAAAATATGTTACCTCAAAATATGCCACTCTTAAATAAGGATAATTTTGATCTGAAGACATTTGAGAATCAACAAATTCTAAAACAGGGTTTCTCTGAATGTTCCTTCTCTGATTAAAAACAGATCCTGAAAAAAAAAAGGAATCAATTGTTATAAATCTTCTCCTTTAAAAAGCTTGACCAACCAGGGAAGACCAACTGTTATCACAAGAACTCAGTACCATACTCAGACACTGTCACAAACTATCTCCCATCCATTCTCTTAAGGGCTCATTTATCTTTCCTAAAAATCATTTGCTCTCCCATAACTGGTCCAGGAAAGGAATCCCTGCCCTTCTTTTTTCCCCTATAAAGTCTCAAATCTCACTGCTCCTTTGGGTATTAATTTTCTTCTGTGACACCCCCATATACATAAAATTAAAAATTAATATATTTATATGCATTTTTCCTGTTTATCTGTTTTCAGTTCTTACAGATTCATTCAGAGTACCTAAGAGGGTAGATGGAAAATTATTTCTTTCTCTACAAATCCAGTACCCAACAATTAGGGACTATAACTTCTCAAGCACAAAAAGGATATTAACAAAATCTACCATGTGCTAAGCAATAAAAAAAAAAAGTCTAAACAAAATGTAAAATAATTAATACACATTTCTGACCACATGCACTTTTTTTAAAAAGTAAATAACAAAAAGATAAATTTAAGTTTTAATCTATTTGGAGATTAAAAAGTACTTCTAGGGAACTCTCTCATGGTCCAGAGTTTAAGACTCCATGTTTTCACTGCCAGGTTTCCAGGTTCAATCTCAGATTGGGAAACTAAGATCTGCAAACCATGTACAGTCAAAAAAAACCCTTCTAAATGGGTCAAGGAAAAACTTTTCTGGGGATATGAAACATAGAATTTATTTTCTGAAGCAAATGATATACAGATATACAGTATTAAATAGAAGGAAATATAAACATAAATGCTTATGATAAAAAACCAGAAAGTTAATGAGTTAAGCTTATAACTTAAAAGGTAATAAGAGGGAAATTAATAAAACAAAGTAAATGACACATAATAAAATCAAGAGCAGAAGAGGAATATGGAAGCCAAAAATTAAATTCTTGAACAAATTAATAACGTTGAATGTATTTTGATCAGACTAACAAAAACCGTGAGAGAAGACAGAAATCAGCAATGCTGGAAGTTAAAAGGGTGGCATTACCTAATGTGTACAAAAGTAAATAAAATATAAATAATTTGATAATAATACATTGATCAATATATGAAGAAAACTATAAGTTATATAAATTTGTCTTGAGAAAAATTAACAAGACTGAATATTCCTATAACTACCAGACAAATTAAATAAGTGTTAAACATTTTTACACAAAGGAAGCACCAAAAATTCAGGTGAATTCTATCAAACATTCAAGGAATAACTCTCATAAACTTGTAGAGGCAGAAAAGTTTTTCCCCTTCTAGGTACTTCGGTTGGTCAAATAATTAAACTGACATAAAACAAATAGCAGGAGAAAAACAAATCTAATTTGGTATTATAGTATGGGAGTCCCAAAGATATAACATTCAAGGGTAAGTTAAGCAATTGAGGTTTATATGCTGTTGGGAGCTAAAGAGTGGGAAAGGTACCTGGAGCTTTAAAGGACAATAGGAAGGATAATTCAAAGGACAATTACAAGAGCAGATATTTGGTAATTAGATGTGTGTCCTGCCAGACAGATAGGTTTTTTAGATAAAAAGTTACCTCTGGTAATAGCTCTTTTCCTGAATCTCCTCCCACTAACTAAACTTTTTTTTTTAATTTTTTTTTAAATTTTGGCCTCTTTTATTGGTCCTTCATTTATTTATTTTCACTCATCTTAATTCCCTGGCCCTTGTGGGCCCCCCATCACAGCAAGCACTGGATAGGGAATTCATGCTCTGCGGCTGGTAATTGGACACGCTGGTCCAGCTGCTCCACGGCACGTGGGATCCTCCCAGGCCAGGGATCAAACCGGCGCCCCCCACACCGCAAGGTGGAGTCCCCACCCACTGGACCACCAGGGAAGCCCCTAACTAAACTATTTTTAGGCAGTTAAGGGAGAGGTAAAATTTTTCCTAAGTCTATTGAGTCTTGATTGCCTTCAGTTCAAAGTAATCCACAGGCCAAAGTGACATACTTTGGGGTCACATATTCTGTTCTCTGTCATAATCCTATATAAATACTCTCCAAGAATAAAAAAGAATGCTTTCCCACTAATTTGATGTTGTTGTTCAGTAGCTCAATCATGTCCGACTCTTTGTGACCCCATGGGTTGCAGCACTCCAGCCTTCCCTGTGAAAGTGGTGAATAGGCAGACTTGGTAAGGAGTCCAGGGGTTTCCAAGGAGGGGGAGAAGGGGAACAAGTGTTTTCTTGCCTAAATCCTTGCCATGATAAAGATCTACTCTGAAAGCAACTTTCTCCTTGTTTTATGGATGGAAACTATTTTGTATTAGAGTATTTCATCTAGTCTTAAAGTCCAGAGACCATCCTCTGGCTAATTTTATGTTAATGTTGTGAGAGTGTGAGAGCGTATCTAGTAAGACCTTCACAGCCTTAAAATATTCTTTTGATCTATTGTTAATAACCAACTGAAAAAGTACAAAATATCTTGCCTAAACTAGCTGCTGGGGGTACTCTTCTATCCTCCTTTCAGTTCCTTTAGTTGGAAGCTTTCTCTATCCCTGATAAAGCACTATCTACCAAAAATGTACAGGAAGCATCATTCATAAGAGTATAACATGAGAACCATTCCCTTTAAAATCAGGAAAAAAGCAAGGATGTGTATTATGATTGCATCTATTTAATATAAACCAGGAGATCCTACCCAGTATAATAAGACAAAAATAATTATATCACTATAAGTTTGAAATAATATGATTTCTACATTGAAAACCCTGAACAAGTTACTGATTATTATTTTTTGAAATAAGAGTATTTAACATAAGTTAACAAGCTAAAATCAATTTCATTTATCTCCAACAATTAATATATAGTAATAGTTTTAATATATGTCATTAGCAATCATATATCTTAAATCTAACAAAATATGTACAAACCTAGTATAGAAAAAAATATAAAATTTTATTGAGAAATACATAAAACACAAAGAAATGAAGAGAGAAAAAAGAGAGGTCACTTTTGCTGGAATTGATCTACGCAGAATTCCAACAGTATTCTTCACATAACATGACAAGGTGATACTCTAATATTGAAGAGCAAAAGGTAGAAAACAGGACCATCTAAAGAAGTTTTAAGAATCTCTCCTATAAGATACAAGGGTAACAGAACATGTCATCTCAAAATATACCACTTTGACAAACTGATTATTTTGAACTATAAGCACTTGAAAAACAACAAATGCAGGGAGAGGCTTTCTCTGATCTGCTCTTCTCTGCCTAAAAATAGATCCCCCCAAAGGACCTGCATTGTCTTAGATTCCCTACAAGGAGTTTTGCCAACCAGCAAAGACTGACTCCTATGGCAGGAGACTAGAAGTTGACCTCACACACAGAAAAACTTTGTCACAAACTATCATAACTCTAATCTATTTTTCTAAGGATCCATTCATCATTCCTAAAAATAAACTACTCTTCCCTAAGAGAAGTATCCCTTCTCCTTTCCCTATTAAGATAGCATTTAAAGGAATTCACTGGGCTGTCAAATAGCTAGAACTCTGCACACTCATGACTGAGGGCCTACGTTCAATCCTTGGTCATGGAACTATAATTCCACAAGATACGTGGGGTAGCCAAAAAAAAAAAAAAAAGATAACATTTAAGTCAAATTCTAAGTCACCGTGGGAAGTTACTCGTTTTTTCTCTGGATATCTCCCATGTGTACATGAGGTTTACATGTTAATAAACTTCTGGCTCTTTTTCTCTTGTTAATCTGTCTATTAAAGAAGTCCTAATCAAAAGCTCAGAAGGATAGAGGGAAAATTATTTTTAAAGACAGATACTGATGTGTATAAAATTTGTATATGAGCTGAAGGACTTTAGAATGAGAATACATTATTCAAAATCCAAAGTGAGAAATAAAAGTAGATATTCATGTACAATTAGAAAAATCACAAAAAATTATAAAACTTAAAAGGCTGAAATATTACAAATATTACAAAATCCATTAAAATAATAAAATGTTTTAATAGTAACTGCCTGACAAAATTTTGTAATACTGTTTTCCTACTTTTTGTGGCTGAATACTCTTTTATCAACACCTTTTATAACAATAATTTTGGAATATTATTTTCTATAAGAACAAAGAGTTATCTCAGTCTTCACTTAGCATGGCTGATGAAAAACTTTCTTTCACTGATATTCTAGTAAAATTTCTTTTCAGCTTAATAACATATTTAGTAAGTTTTATTATTGTCAAATTTGGGAAACCTCTATAAATGAACTGACAATAGTAATTACCCAGTATGATTCAAAAGCATTTCAAAATTGTTATTGTGTTGTATAACCCAATTGCTCTTATACTATATATACTGATAATTGATGAAAAGGAGTAAGAATTTATCAATGGAGCATTTCACTCTTTAGAGCATTCTGCTGATTTATTGGCAATTTGTGTGTTACTTCCTCTGTAAATGACACAATTCTTCAGGACAAGATCCATCAGATTTAAGATAAGACCCAATATGTTAGGCTGAATATAATATGCAGAGCTTCACATGGATTTTTAAATTACCGTTAAATGTTTGTGTCCTACAAGTATAGGAATTCCAATTATATGGTAAATATCTAATTTTATATACTGAATTATCTAGTAAGTTCCTGACTGGAGAAAATGTTGAATTAATAAGGTATTGATAACAACCGAATTCTTCACTTAAAATTTCATAGCTCTAAAAGTAGAACCAGAAGCTTCCTTGTGGCGCAATGGATAAGAATCTATCTGTCAATGAAGAAGAAAACTGAACTATAAAATTCTTCTTGCCCCCATGAGGTGTGCCTGTGGTGCTGAGGCCATTGTAACTGCAAGATGTTCTGATAAGCTTGGAATGCTCTGTTGCTACCTCTATGGGTCTGTTTAATGATTGTCTACCTGTAACCCATAGCAACTCCTGTGGCTCCGTAACTGCTAACATTAAAACTGTCCAATCAAAATTGCCAACTGTACCTGCATATGTTAATCCTATAAAAGAAGAGCTCACCCTGAGCCCAGGGCCCAGAATTTCTGAGCGCCAGCTCATCTGGGACCACCAGCGTAATAAATCTGAGTTCTCCAACCCTCTGAGTGTGGTGCTTGGTTTCACAATGGTTCGATTTCTGCAACATCAATGCTGGGGGCATGGGTTCCATCCCAGGTCTGGGAAGATTCCACATGCTACAGAGGAACTAAGCCCATGCACCATGAATACTGAGTCTGTGTTCTAGGGCCCATGAGCTGTAGGGCCCGTGCCCCACAATTACTGAAGCCTGCATGCTCTAGGGCTTGTGAGACACAACTAATGAGCCCCTATGCTGCAACTACTGAAGTCCGTGTGCCTGAGAGCCAGCAAGTCACAAATACTGAGCCCATATGCTGTAATTGCTGAAGCCCATGTATCTAGAGTCTATGCTCTCAAGAGAAACCACTGCAAAGAGAAGCCCATGCACCATGACTAGAGAGTAGGCCCCACTGTCCACAACTAGAGAAAGCATGTGTGCAGCAACAAAGATCCAGCACAGTCAAAAATAAATTATTTTGAAGTAAATAAATATAACAATGTGTATATGTTAAAAAAAAAAAAAAAAGTTGAACTATATTCCAAAGACAAGATGCTGGAACTATACCTTTCAAACGTAATTTCTCTATACTACCCAAACAGCTCCATTGTCAAATGTCATAGCACATATTCATATTGCACTACAGTTACTAGCTCTACACCTTCTTTTTATGATGCTAGATGAGTTAATAGATTAGGCAATAGAAATATCTTTGTGGGCAATAGGAATATTCCTGGAATATCATAAAACAATATGCAATTTGTACATAAAAGCATTAGATGAAATCTAAAATCCATTCATGATAAAAAAAAAATTACCTCAAGCTAATAAAATTAATAAAGAGCATGTAAAAACCCCTTATAGCTAATACACCTCTAATAAACTTAACTTTATTTTTGTCATTGTCAAAACTAAAAAATTTTGTCAAACAAAAAAAAAATTTGTTTAAAAAAGAACATATGCAAAAGAAACCCCTGGGGGCTTCCCTTTGGTGGTCAAGTGGTTAAGACTCTGTGCTTCCAATGCAGGGGACACCGGTTCAATCCCTGGTCAGGAAACTAGAATCCTGCATGCCACACAGACAAAAGAAACTCCTACTGCTAATACGTCTATATGACATTCTGGAAAAGTTAAAACTATGCAGATGGTAAAAAAGATCAGTAGTTGTCAGGGGGAGGGGTTGGAGGAGGAATGAATAGGCAAAGCATGGAGGATTTTTTGGGGCAGTGAAAATACTCTGTATGATACCATAGCAATGCATACATGTCATTGTATATTTGTCCAAACCCATAAAATGCACACAATTAAGAGTTAATCCTAATATAAACTATGGACTTTGAATGATAAGGATGTGTCAATGTAAATTCACCCGTTGTAACAAATGTATCCCTCTGGTGAGGAATGTTAATAGTAGAGGAAGCTATGCAAGTACCAGGATAGGAGGAATATGCAAAATTTCTGTACTTTCTCCTTAATTTTGCTGTGATTATAAAACTGCTCTAAAAAGATAGCCTTAATAATAAACAGTAAATAAATGTAAATAATTTTTAAAAGAAAATACTCAGATGATACATAGACCCACTTGCAAGTAAAATGACAATGCAATACACCCCAGATACCTGGATAACTAAAACTTAAAAGACTAACCATACCAGGTTCTGACAAAGCTGTGGAACAATTGTAACTCTCAAACCACTCAGGGTGGGAATATAAAATGATAAAAACATTGTTTCCTTAAAGGAATTAAGTATATAATTTGAACATTTTTTACATGCATATGATGATAACACTACATCCTCATATATATACACAAACAGAATATTTATATACTTATGCAGATGTTTTAAAATAGACTTCCATTGTTTTTGTTCTTCACAAAATTTTAGAAGGCTTTTCACATCAGTACATATAAACACATCCCATTCTTTTTAATTCTCATAATATTCTAGAGTATGAATAAGCTGTAATTTATTTAAGCATTTCTCGATTGATAAATATTTAAGCTGTTCATTAATTTTTCTAATATTATTCGTCAATGTACATATTTCTACATTTATCCTCATAAATCTTGAGAGTATTTCTATATGACATCTACAACCACTGATTCAGGGTTCTCATTATCATTAAATATTACCTTGAGAGAAATAATTTTTCAGAATGTTTCCAGATTCACCCAAGAGGCAGGATATATGACTATATCACTTACAATCCAACCAGGAGAAACACTGTGAATCTTTCAGACAGAGAAAGTTTAATATTTTGTTATAAAATGGGCATGCTGAGAAATCAAATAGAAGGTGAAGCAACCCAGAGATCAGAAATGACAGGAAGCCATGCTCACCCCTATGGAGGAATGATGAAGGAAAGGGAGTTTTATTACCAAGCCCAGAGCCTGAAATCATACTGTAGGACCTATAACTAAGGCTGGAGCTGGGATTGTACAGAAGGAGACCATACAGGGAAAAGCAAATTCAGACAGGAGAAGTAGCCACTGTTAGGGAATCTAGAGGAAGCAGCGAAGGAGGGTGAAATATCATATGTTCTTGCCTCTTTATACCTTTCAATATTTCAGTTCCTTATATTTGCCTAATATGCTCAGAGGGAAAGGGGCAAAGATATCTATGAAACAGTTTGTTTGATACAGAATACAGGAAGAAAATGGATTCTAGAGCAAATAGGTAATTGATCAGCACACAGAGTGACGCAAATACTCCAATTAATGGGTAGTAGTTGTACCCAAACATGGAGACTAGAGAAGTCATTAAATTTTTTGTAATTGGATTAGTTCTCAGTTCTTGATTACAGTTCAGTTATTGATTTGACTGCTGAGATTCTTGATGCCAGGAAGGTAAAACAGCATAAATATTCCAGTATTGGCAAGTTCTCCTAATAATTGTATATTAATAAATGTCATTACAATGTTTAACATGAAAACAAACAGAGAAAATGAGAAAGAGGAAAAGAAAGAAGACAAGAGAAATGGTTGCAGCATAATGTTTCAGAGAATTTGTTTATTTGGCTAGATACTTTGGGTAATTACTCTGGTCCTCAAATTCACAAACACATTTATTCCTCAAGTATATTTTCTTATATTCCCAAGTAAACTCACACTGCCTCCCAAAAACAGAATGTGAGTCGGGGATGGTGGTCCCTGAGGCCTCTGGCTTAGATGGCCTTCTCATCCGTTTGTACTCGCCAAAGTTGTTTGACATACATTTTATTTTGTCTGGGAGTAGTTTGGATAGGCAGCTCATCAGTGTTTGGCATTACATTGATTAGAAACTTGCCTGAAAAGTATTTTACTTTCTTGACTCTGCTCGATCTTGTGTATCATATAAGACTGTCAACTACAAACTGGCATTTATCAATTACATTGCCAATGACTGGACAACAAGGACATTTGCCCTCTGCCTCTGCAGAGACCAGACCCTGTGCTATTGAGAGCTGCTCGCCTTCAATACCCCCTGATGGATATCAGGGTGGAGTAGAGACACTGTGCTCCAAGGAATCCAGTGGAACAGGTCTTTAGATAGGTAAATGACTTCTAGGAATAGATTTTATCATCTCAATCCCTGCATCTCCTTACACCCAGAAAAGCGCTAGACAGACCCAAACTAGTTGTAAAACAAAACCCTTAAACTTCCTCCTGACAGACCCAAACCATTTGTAAAACAAAAAACCCCTTTGGAAACCTTTTACTTGATGGCATTTGAATTCCCCCCACACTGAAACCCTTATATTGGCTTTCCTCCCCTATCTCTCAGGAGCAGTTTCTCAGAGCTATCTAGGGTGCTGTCTCCCAGGCTGCAGTCCTAATTATTCCTCAAATAAAACTTAACCCACAACTCTCAAGTTGTTCATCTTTTTAGTCGACAAGACAATTTTTTCCCCCATAGCCTTATCTATCATTTCATATTATTGTTGAAAAATCTGTTCTGATAATGCTATTCACAGTTCAGGATTTAAATTCTATGTGTCTTTTTGATGCTAGTTTGGAAGACTGAGTTATTTCTTTGTTATGTGAAGAGATAGCCCATTACATAAGCATTGATGGAAGTTCACTAGCTATTGAAAGAATTACCGAATTTCACATTGCATACAATAAGAACTTTATGCAAGTATAAGCTGTAAGAATCATAAAGACACGGCGGGCTGCAAGCTGTTAGGGAAGAAGTTTATTTGGGAAGAGTTCCCGGGCGAGATCCACAGGTCCGAGAGATGGGCCAGGGAAATCGCGCCCCGGAGATGGGACGAGGAGGTTTTATTAGGGAGGAGGGGAACAGGAGAAAATGGGAGGGGGATCCCTCAGGGCAGGCGCAGAAACGAGTTCTTTGTTTAAGTTTGGCGGGAAGTCCAGTGATGAGCCCACTATCCTTCAGGTGGCTGTGGGTGGGGGGGGGGTGTGTGTGAAATTCTTGACACTTTGTGAGGAATTTTTATGGCCAAGGCTATCTCCTTATCGCAGGTCTAGGGAGATTCTCAGGCGCCAGCAGGTAAACAACTGACCCCCTGATTTGGTGCCGGGAGTCTGGTCGCGGTGTTGACTCTAACAACTTGGCCCTTTCTTATGATTATTTAGTGCTGGGGAATCTCCAGCCGCTGTGTTAATCCCTTAATAGCCTGCCACCCTTACATTCCAGCCTTTTTGGTGATATAGGGCGCCGAACTTTGTCTGGCTACTTCCTGCTGAGTCTTCGTTTGGGCATGGGGGGTTTAAGGCTGGTCTGAGGGTGGCGGGCTGGTGGGCAGTCGGGAATAGGGCTGAAGGAGCATCTGATGAATAGCGACCTGTGAGATTTCTTTCATTCGGCTCAGTAGAAATCTGAGGAAACAAGGAGCAAGCATGAGTAAAAGTGAAATAATTAGAAGGGGTCCTAAGAGAGGGGTTACCCATGCCATTGGGGGAGAGCGCCACCACTCTTCAAAGGGTGGTGGGGACTGTCTACCAGAGCGAAGCTGCTCCCCCAGCCGAGTCAGGACGTTCGTGTTCTCTTCCACCAGACCTGACTCATTAATATAGTAGCAGCATTCTTCCCGCAGGAAGAGGCAGGTTCCCCCTTTGTCGGCAGTTAGGAGATCTAGGGCCCTCCGATTCTGTAAGGTTACTTTAGCCAGGGAGGTTATCTGTCTCTGGAGAGACAACATAGAGGTTGCAGAGGCTTCTGCTGCTATTTGAAGCTTTTCTTCAAGTTTTTGTTGAGTAGAAACACTATGTCCCAAAGCTCCGGCGCTAATTCCAGCTGCAGCTAATGAGGTGATCAAAGTGATTCCAGCCAGGAGAGGAAGAAAAACGGCTCTTTTCTGTCGTGCCGGAGGTCTGTAAAGAGATGCAAACTCGGCTCTGCCATACAACATTAGTTGAGGAACTAGGATAACAGGCCAACATGGGAACGGTGATTGCAGACTTATGTGATTGTAAAGAGTTTTGTTGCACCAGAAGAAAATGCCAGAGGGGGTATACAAGGTTTCTGTTACCCGTATGGTCATATTGCAAGGGGAATTCGACACACCTTTGTCATAGCAGAGGAAGTAAGTCTGTTCAGATTGAAAGAGGGGGACATCTACTGCCACAGGATTTTGGGGTTGGTTTGGTAAACTAGCCTTAGATACATTCACGGAGTATGTTAATGGGACCGCTGCTAGTACAGGTCTATTCAAAGATGTACACAAATAAGTCAATACCTGATAGTCCTTTGTGTTATTAAGCAATTTTACACCCTGTCTGATAACCTCTATCCAGGTGAAGGCTTCTGGGACCCATGGCTGATTTATGTCCTGATTAAGGCTAGATTCAGCCTGATCTACGGTCTGTTTTACTTTTGTTAAGGTGTCTAATCTCTCTCTCTATATATATATTTTTTGAATATATAAAGTGGTCTATGGCATCTGTTGGTAGCCTCTATCCAGCTTACCATACTGTCCAGATTGTCACCTGGAGTCCCAGGGGTCTTGAATGTTCATTTTCCAGGATCTTGGTGGATCCGGTGAGTTTAGCAGAGAATTAATCTAGGTGGCTTGGAGCCCTTTTTATCTGAGACACGTGATGCCAGGCTCGATCTCCCAGTAGCTTAACTGCCGTTGGGGTGGTTAGGATTACTGTGTGGTCTGGTCCACCGTGGCTCTATGGGCTTTGGGTGTAGAGTTTTGAGAAGCACTGAGTCTCCTGGTTGTAAGGAAGTAGGAGAGGATTGAGTGCTTGTGTTAGGTGTGTCACGATGACTGGGTTGTGGCAGGACCCGGTCTGCGTGTTCTCAAAGAAGTTTTCGAAGCAGAGTCAAGTAAGGGAGATAAGAGGCTAACAAAGAGGTTTTAGTAGACAAGTTGTTATTGATAAGAAAGGGCGTCCATAGAGGAGCTCAAAGGGCTGAGGAACGTGGGGCTCTAGGAGTAGCCCTGAGCCTGGCCAGTGTAAGAGGCAACAGTTCAGGCCAGGAAAGGCGTGCTTCCACAGTTAGTTTAGCCAGGTGAGCCTTAATCAGTCCATTGGCTCTTTCTACTTTTCCTGATGATTGAGGCGTACGGAATGTGAAGATTTCAAGAAATATTTAGAACAGAGGAGACTTGTTGTACTATCTGAGAGATGAAGCCGGGCCCCGTTATCGGACTGAATGGAAGAGGGCAATCTAAAGCGGGGTATTATCTGCTCTAGCAAAATAGTGGATACAGTGTGAGCATTTTCCTGCGAGGTCGGGAAGGCTTCTACCCAACCTGAGAAGGTATCTACCAGAGTAAGCAAAAATCTCAATTTACGGCAGGGAGGCATATGGGTAAAGTCAATTTGCCAGTCTTCTCCCGGGAGGTGTCCTCTCATCTGATGTGCTGGAGGCCTGATGTGAAGCCCTCCTTGGGATGAGGTGACAGAGCAAATGTGACACTGAGTGGACCTGCTTAATCAGAGTTTTAGATTGGGGTGAAAGAATAAAGGCTCTAAGAAATGGAACATAGCTCGTGGGCCAATATGTAGTGTCTGATGTACTTGGGTTAGGATGTCTAATGTCTGGGAGGCGGGAAAGGCTATTTTGTTTTGAACAGTAATCCACCCTTCTTTTGAGTAAGCACCTCCTTGTGTGTTTAAGAGTGATTGCTCTTCTGGAGAGTAGTTAGGGGTTTCAGTGGGGGTCAAGAATAAAGCAGTGTTAGTAATGGGGGGACCGGAAGTCCGGCTTCTGGCCACAGCATCTGCTCTAGCATTGCCTTGGGCTACTGAGTTATTTTGAGACTGGTGCCCTTTGCAGTGTATAACAGCCACTTTGTGGGGGAGTTGGAGAGTTCTTCTACCACCTCAGGGCAGGAGTGCAGCGGGAAGGGGAGTGTTGTGGACTTGGGCAGTAGAAAAGCAGGGTTTAAAGGAGGAGAAGGGCATAGAGTTAATAAGGGGGTTTTCAATGAACAGCAGGTGAAACTCTTGTATGCGGGAGGGTCCCAGCAGGGAAAGAGAGCGGTGGATTAGTAAATCTTGAAGTCTGTGGGTTGAAAAGACCGATAAGGGTTGAGAGAGCGTCAGTTTGAGAGATTCCTTTGCCAACTCTGAGGCTGCTGCTAGAGCCCGGAGGCAAGGTTGACATCCTTTAACAGTATTATCTAGCTGTTTTGATAAATAAGTGATAGGCTGATAGGCAGGGCCTAGTGGTTGAGCCAGAAGGCCGGTTGTTATTCCTGTTTTTTTGTTGGTGAAGAGGTGAAAGGGTTTATTAGGGTCTGGTAATGTGAGAGTCGGAGAAGCGATCAGAATATCTCGAAGAACATGGAAAGCCTTTGCCACTTCTGTAGGGGGAAATCAAAGGCCCTGTGGGGTTTCCTTTGCTGCTCGATAGAGGGGCCTAGCAAGAATGGCAAAGTTGGGTATCTAGTGTCTGAAAAATCCTCAGGAAGGAGAGAATTTGATCAGTGGTAGTGGGAGGAGTCAGACTCTGTAATGTCTGTATTCTATTTGTGGTCAGAGTTTTTGAGGAGCGGTTTAAGCTAACTCCTAAATAGGTGACTGTGGGGCTGGATAGCTGGACTTTAGAGGAGTGACTCGATATCCCTTTGTCCTAAGAAATTGAGAAGCGTTATGGCGTCTTGTTGTGAGTGAGAATAAGAGGGGCTGTATAATAGTAAATCATCGACATATTGTAAGAGATGGCTGTCCGGTAATGGGCAGTCAGTTAGGTCTTTAGCTAGAGCCTGTCCAAACAGGTGGGGACTGTCCCTAAACCCTTGGGGGAGGACTGTCTAGGTGAGTTGTTGTGAGACCTGGGTGTCTGGATCAGTCCATGTGAAGGCAAAAAGAAAATAGGAATTAGGATGAAGAGGGATGGTAAAGAAGGCATCCTTAAGATCTAGGACAGTATAGTGGGTGGTGTTTGGAGGAATATGAGAGAGAAGGGTATAAGGATTTGGGACTACTGGGTGAATAGGAATAACTGCCTCATTGATCAGGCGAAGATCTTGGACCAGTCTATAGGCTCCTGTGGGCTTTTTTATAGGAAGGATCGGAGTATTACAGGGAGAGTTGGTAGGAATGAGAAGGCCTTGGTCTAGCAACCGGGTGATGATTGGTTTGAGCCCCCTTCTATGAGCATCAGAAATAGGGAATTGGGGCTTCGATGGGAAATAAGAGGGATCTTTTAGTTTAATGAGTACTGGTTGATGGTGGGCAGCGATGACTGGGGTGGCTGTGTCCCATACTATAGGATCAGCTTTAATGTCAGGGAGGACTTGGGGTGAATCGGTAGGAGGAACTAATAAGGAAAGGAGATGAGTGGCAGAGTCAGAGCCTATGAGCATGACTGTTTTTAGATTGGCTAGGATATCTCGTCCTAAAAGCGGGAGAGGGCAGGAGGGAATAACTAAAAATGAGTGTGTAAAGTAGGTCGAATCGAGTTTGTAAGGTAGAGGCTCTGTTTGAAAGGGTGTAGTGGGCTGACCGTCTATACGCGTATCCGAGATCTGGGAAGTAGTCAAAGGTCCCGCATAGGATGGCAAAACAGAGTAGGTAGCCCCGTGTCTAAAAAAAAAGGAAATAGACTTACCCGCTACCTGGAGCGTTACCCTGGGCTCTGTGAGGGTGATGGGGGTCCTCGAGTCCGGGCCGCGTCAGTCATCAGCCAAGCCCAGCAGGTCCAGAGGAGAGGGGCTGGCAGGGCTCCGATGTGGAGGCATCGAGGTCGTACCAGACCGTGTGGGACATTCACTCTTTCAATGTCCCTTCTGGTTACACAATGGGCAGGGTCCGTTAGGGACTCGGGGATTGGGGCAATTTCTTGCCCAGTGGCCTTTTTTGTCACATATTTAACATGGCCCTGGTGGGGTCTTTTGTGTGTCTTTAGATCCCCCTTGTTTGCCTTTGGCGTCGGCAGGCCTCAGGGCAGCTACCATGGCTTGGGTTTGGAGGGCTACCATCTGCTGCAGCTGGGCCTTACGTGAGGCCTCGGCTTCATCTTCTCGGGCATTAAAAACTTTAAAGGCCATATTTACCAGGTCTTGGATAGGGGTCTGCGGTCCCCTTTCTGTCTTTTGTAACTTTTTTTTTAATGTCAGGAGCTGATTGGGAGATAAAGTGAGTAGCAAGAATGGTGGCTCCTGCGTCAGAGGCAGGGTCTATTCGAGTATAGAGAGTTAGGGCCTCTGTAAGTCGGTTAAGGAAGAGGGCCGGATTTTCATCCGGCATCTGGGTGACTTCTTGAAGTTTGGTATAGTTAACTACTTTATGTGAGACAGTCCTCATTCTTACTATTAGACATGTAATCATTTGATTTCGCTGATGGCCAGGTTGCCCTGGTTGGCAATTTTAAGCTGGTTCAGTTCTGGGAACCACCTCAGCGCCTAGTGGCATAGTGTCATCAGTAAGATGTGTTTGGTCAGCATGAGCCGTGGCAGCAATTAGAATTCGTTCTTTTTCTTTTGGAGTTAGGCTGGAGGATAGGACCACCTGGAGATCGTGCCAGGTAAGGTCATATGCTTGTGTAAGATATTGAAATTTTTTGATGTATAAAGAAGGGTTAGCAGAGAAAGAACCTAGGCGTTTTTTAATTTGGGAGAGATCAGCAAGAGTGAAAGGCGCATGTACCGCACGACTCTGTCTGCCCGGCCACTTCTCGAAGTGGGCATATAGGGAAGGGTCTGTAGCAGGCGTAATTTTAGAGCGAGTGTGAGCACTAATGGGGGAGTCATAGAAAGAAGAAGGTCGCATAGATTCTGAGGATGGAAGTGTCGGGTATAAAGCCGAGGCTTGAGAAGGTACAGGCATTGAAAAGCGGGGATTAGGGCAGTGGGAGCAAGTGAAGGGGGGGTAGGTTCTGGGGGGGCTAAAGGTGAGTTTGGTGGACCCTGGTGAGAGGTTGATTCGGGTATGGTGGAGGTTGGGTAAAGTTACTAGGTGAAAGAGACAGTTTCAGGAGCTAAAGAGGGTGGGGTTTCTGGCGGAGCCTGGATGGGTTTAGCCGGCGGAGAAGAAAGGTTTTCAGGAGGTTTAGAAAGTGAGGACGAGGCTCCCGCATCTAAATCAGAGAGAGAGAGCAGGTTTGGTGTTTCTTAGTGGTGGAGCTATCAGCGATGTAGGCGGAGTTTCTTTAGCAAGAAGGACTTGGGAGGTAGAACAGACAGCACAGAGAGAAGGACGGAACGAACATCCCAAAAACTTGAACATAAGGAATCTCTGACCATTTCCCATTCCTTTGGCAGAAATTATCTAAATCAGTGAGGACATTAAAGTCGTAAGCCCCATTTTAGGCCACTGATTTGATTATTTAGAGGATATTGTGGCCACACACTATTGCAGTATTGCAGTCTTAAAGAGTGTGGGTGGGAGCCAACCAGTCCCGGACTGGATGGCTGGAGGAACGGGAGCCCAGCACGGGCGGGAGCCAACCAGTCCTGGACTGGAGGGCCGGAGGAACCGGCTTGGGCAGGAGGGGTGTAAACAGCCCAAAAGGGGGCTGAGGATCAGGTTTAGATTTAGAGTTGCCCACGTTGTCACCCGAGACCGGCGGATGTGGAACTAGGCAGAGACAGGCGTCCCCGAGACTGCCTGGGACCACAGGATAGATGTTCTGCTTGGCGTGAGCAGAACACCGGAGAGTGCGAAAACCGTGGCAGACGTCTCCGCAACGGTAGTCGCCGGAAGCCACAGGGGCGGAGGGTTGCCCTGACGCGGGCCCCGATTTTCAGCCAGGGGCCCGGAGCAGAGTCTCGAGTGAGAACAATGGGATTTAATAAGGGGACTTACCACTCACGTGTGCCCGAGCGGGTGATGGTCAGAGGTCCCTGATGGTCAGAGAGGTCCCGCCGGGCCCGCGGGAGAGGAGGGCACTGCAGGGGGGAGGCTCACGCTCCTCCCGGGTCTTCAAGGGGAAAAGGGAAGGGTCTGTAGCAGGCGTAATTTTAGAGGGAAAGGGTCATAGAAAGAAGAAGGGCGCATAGATTGTGAGGGGGGAAGTGTCGGGTATAAAGCCGAGGCTTGAGAAGGGACGGGCATGGAAAGGCGGGGGTTGGGGGAAGTGGGAGAAAGTGAAGGGGGGGTAGGTTCTGCGGGGGCTAAAGGTGAGTTTGGTGGACCCTGGTGAGAGGTTGATTCGGGGTATGGTGGAGGTTGGGTAAAGTTACTAGGTGAAAGAGAGAGTTTCAGGAGCTAAAGAGGGTGGGGTTTCTGGCGGAGCCTGGATGGGTTTAGCCGGCGGAGAAGAAAGGTTTTCAGGAGGTTCAGAAAGTGAGGACGAGGCTTCCGCATCTAAATCAGAGAGAGAGAGCAGGTTTGGTGTTTCTTAGTGGTGGAGCTATCAGCGATGTAGGCGGAGTTTCTTTAGCAAGAAGGACTTGGGAGGTAGAACAGACAGCACAGAGAGAAGGACGGGAACGAACATCCCAAAAAACTTGAACATAAGGAATCTCTGACCATTTCCCATTCCTTTGGCAGAAATTATCTAAATCAGTGAGGACATTAAAGTCGTAAGCCCCCATTTTAGGCCACTGATTTGATTATTTAGAGGATATTGTGGCCACACACTATTGCAGTATTGCAGTCTTAAAGAGTGTGGGTGGGAGCCAACCAGTCCCGGACTGGATGGCTGGAGGAACAGGAGCCCAGCACGGGCGGGAGCCAACCAGTCCTGGACTGGAGGGCCGGAGGAACCGGCTTGGGCAGGAGGGGTGTAAACAGCCCAAAAGGGGTCTGAGGATCAGGTTTAGATTTAGAGTTGCCCACGTTGTCACCCGAGACCGGCGGATGTGGAACTAGGCAGAGACAGGCGTCCCCGAGACTGCCTGGGACCACAGGATAGATGTTCTGCTTGGCGTGAGCAGAACACCGGAGAGTGCGAAAACCGTGGCAGACGTCTCCGCAACGGTAGTCGCCGGAAGCCACAGGGGCGGAGGGTTGCCCTGACGCGGCCGCGATTTTCAGCCAGGGGCCCGGAGCAGAGTCTCGAGTGAGAACAATGGGATTTAATAAGGGGGACTTACCACTCACGTGTGCCGGCGCGGGTGCTGGTCAGAGAGGTCCCTGGTGGTCCGAGAGGTCCCGCCGTGCCAGCGGGAGAGGAGGGCACTGCAGGGGGCCGCGAGGCTCACGCTCCTCCCGGGTCTTCGGCACCAGATGTAAGAATCATAAAGACACAGCGGGCTGCAAGCTGTTAGGGAAGAAGTTTATTTGGGAAGAGTTCCCGGGCGAGATCCACAGGTCCGAGAGATGGGCCAGGGAAATCGCGCCCGGAGATGGGACGAGGAGGTTTTATTAGGGAGGAGGGGAACAGGAGAAAATGGGAGGGGGATCCCTCAGGGCAGGCGCAGAAACGAGTTCTTTGTTTAAGTTTGGGGGAAGTCCAGTGATGAGCCCACTATCCTTCAGGTGGCTGTGGGCGGGGGGTGTGAAATTCTTGACACTTTGTGAGGAATTTTTATGGCCAAGGCTATCTCCTTATCGCAGGTCTAGGGAGATTCTCAGGCGCCAGCAGGTAAACAACTGACCCCCTGATTTGGTGCCGGGAGTCTGGTCGCGGTGTTGACTCTAACAACTTGGCCCTTTCTTATGATTATTTAGTGCTGGGGAATCTCCAGCCGCTGTGTTAATCCCTTAATAGCCTGCCACCCTTACATAAGCAAGTTGCATATGTGCTTCAGCAGACCTCACCTGGCCCTTCAGATGTCAACAATAAGAGAAATAAAACTATATATACATATATATAAAATTTTAAAAATAAAATAAAAATCAAAAAAAGAAAAATAAATGAGAGGAAACAACTGAAACGTTCCACAGCAGTAAATCTTAAGTATCTTTCAATAAAATTTTGCTGAATCAGTGGTCTCATACCCACCAGATAAATTTTTTCAAACAAACAGATACATAAATAAGTAAGCAAATCTTGATTACTGGACACCAAATCACTCAGCCCAGGAGACAATTATTTACTAAAACTGGGAGCCCCAGGGATTTGTATTTCAAAAACTCCCCTAAGTCAAACTTGAGAAATAATGTTCTCACTCTGGTTTTGATTTATATTTCTTTAATGTCTAATGGTGTTGAGCACCGTTTTATATACCTATTGATCATCCTATATCTTTTTTAGACAAATGTCTATTTAGAGCCTTTGCTTATTTTAAAAACTGGATTGTTTACCTTTTTGTTGTCAGGCAAACAATCCTCCCTCACATCTTTGCATCCTAGAGGATCTTTACTCCAATCCAAAACTCCTCTACTCTACTCTATTTAAAAACAACATCTCTCATGTAAACAAGTGCAGATAAGAGACAGAAAATCCTCCATCTCAACAAAGCCTGACTTTTAAGATGAAAATTGAAACTTAGTCCTAAAATTTCCCAGAGTAGAGGCTCAATCTAATCTACCTTAGTTCGCTATCTGAACAGGAGAAAATGGGAGGGGGATCCCTCAGGGCAGGCGCAGAAACGAGTTCTTTGTTTAAGTTTGGCGGAAGTCCAGTGATGAGCCCACTATCCTTCAGGTGGCTGTGGGCGGGGGGTGTGAAATTCTTGACACTTTGTGAGGAATTTTTATGGCCAAGGCTATCTCCTTATCGCAGGTCTAGGGAGATTCTCAGGCGCCAGCAGGTAAACAACTGACCCCCTGATTTGGTGCCGGGAGTCTGGTCGCGGTGTTGACTCTAACAACTTGGCCCTTTCTTATGATTATTTAGTGCTGGGGAATCTCCAGCCGCTGTGTTAATCCCTTAATAGCCTGCCACCCTTACATAAGCAAGTTGCATATGTGCTTCAGCAGACCTCACCTGGCCCTTCAGATGTCAACAATAAGAGAAATAAAACTATATATACATATATATAAAATTTTAAAAATAAAATAAAAATCAAAAAAAGAAAAATAAATGAGAGGAAACAACTGAAACGTTCCACAGCAGTAAATCTTAAGTATCTTTCAATAAAATTTTGCTGAATCAGTGGTCTCATACCCACCAGATAAATTTTTTCAAACAAACAGATACATAAATAAGTAAGCAAATCTTGATTACTGGACACCAAATCACTCAGCCCAGGAGACAATTATTTACTAAAACTGGGAGCCCCAGGGATTTGTATTTCAAAAACTCCCCTAAGTCAAACTTGAGAAATAATGTTCTCACTCTGGTTTTGATTTATATTTCTTTAATGTCTAATGGTGTTGAGCACCGTTTTATATACCTATTGATCATCCTATATCTTTTTTAGACAAATGTCTATTTAGAGCCTTTGCTTATTTTAAAAACTGGATTGTTTACCTTTTTGTTGTCAGGCAAACAATCCTCCCTCACATCTTTGCATCCTAGAGGATCTTTACTCCAATCCAAAACTCCTCTACTCTACTCTATTTAAAAACAACATCTCTCATGTAAACAAGTGCAGATAAGAGACAGAAAATCCTCCATCTCAACAAAGCCTGACTTTTAAGATGAAAATTGATTCTTCAGCTTAGTCCTAAAATTTCCCAGAGTAGAGGCTCAATCTAATCTACCTTGAAGATTAGAAACATATTAGCTAATTATGTCTTTGGATTCTGCTGTAACTATTCTAAACCTCACCAGACACGTGTGACACTTCTAGAATGAATAGGAGATCAGCATAAGGAAAAAATCATTTTAATACATATTTTAAAATTATCTTATTGCTACAGCAGTGTGTGTGTGTTTGTGTATGTGTGTGTGTGCATGTGCACTCTAAGTCACTTCAGTCAGTTGTGTCCAACTTTGTGCAACCTTATGGATTCCTCTATCTATGTGATTCTCCAGGCAAGAATACTGGAGGAGGTTGCCATACCCTCCTGATTTCTTAATTCCAGAGCAGAAGCTCTTTGAATGGCTTCTGTATTCCTCACCCATATTCATGACTTCACCTATCATTTATATGGTGATAACCCCCAAATCTTCAACCCAAACCTTTCCACTGTACTCCAAACCTACATCCAACTATCCACTGGATATAGTCAATGAGAAGCCCACCAACATCTTCATATACCTGACCAAAATTAACCATTGATTTTTTTCCAACAGCACTACTTCTATGGCTGTATATATATATGCTCTTTGCTAACCATAGTAAACAATTCTAAGTTTTCAAAGTACATGCATGCTTTCGCAGATGCTGTTAACTTTGGAGGGATGTTCCTATTCTATAACTATTCATTCTCATCCCTATGTCCTTTCCTTACTGCTTCCCCAATGGGTTCATTAATAACAAATACACAGAGTGCTTTGTGTGCAGCACTTTAAATGGATTATCTCACTTAATTTTCAAAACAGCCCCATGAGATTGGTAATATAATTATCATCATTGTACATATGTGGAAAACAAGGCTAAAAGACATTGGTGTTTTTGCTCAGGTCATATGGCTGGTAAAACCAGACATGGGAGTGCAATCAAACAACCAGACTCCAGAGCTGGAGCACTTAACACCAATATTATGCTACCTTCCCTTTACATTTTTTATAACACTCTGTTCTTGTTTTGCCACTTCTATTGGTCTTTCATTTATCTATTTTCATCCATCTTTGTTCTTTGGCCTGTGTGGGCCTCCAATTGCAGTGGCCTCTGTTGTTGCAGAGCACCTGCTCTGAGCGCATGCACTCCAGAGCTCCAGCTCAGTAATTTGACACATTGGTACAGCTGCTCCACGGCACGTGGGATCTTCCCAGGCCAGGGATCGAACCGAACTGGCGCCCCTTGCCCTGCAAGGCGGTGTCTTTACCCACTGGACCACTAGGGAAGCCCCTTCCCTTTACATTTTACACAGAACATACCACATTTCCTATAATTGTGAGTTTACTTATATGTCTTCCCATCTAGACTCTGAACAATTTGAGAGAAGGAATGATGTCTACCTAATTCACCACTGTATCCTCAGTATCATGAATAATTCCTAACACATAGTAAGCACTCAGTAAATTTGTGTTGAGTGTATGACTATAGGTTTGAATCAATGAATGGCTTCTTTAATGTGTTTTCTGGGCAATTCCATTCTTTCTAATACTTGGATGGTTTCAATATCTAAAACACACACACATGTACACACACATACATATAGAAAAAAAACCTATAAGCTAGCAAACTGAATCCAGCAACGCATAAAAATGATCGCACAACACAACTAAGGTGGATTCATTCCAGAATCACAAGTATCACTCAATATATCCAAATCAATCAATGTGATACAAGACATTAGCAAAAGACAGAAACCATATATCATCTTAATAGATGCAGAAAAACCACTTGATAAAATTCAACATCTATTTATGATTAAAACTCATGCAAAAGTGGGTATATGCTTAATACGTTCCTATACAACTACTTTTTATAAAATCAACAAAAAAATATGTGCAGCACTTTAAATGGATTATCTCACTTAATTTTCAAAACAGCCCCATGAGATTGGTAATATAATTATCATCATTGTACATATGTGGAAAACAAGGCTAAAAGACATTGGTGTTTTTGCTCAGGTCATATGGCTGGTAAAACCAGACATGGGAGTGCAATCAAACAACCAGACTCCAGAGCTGGAGCACTTAACACCAATATTATGCTACCTTCCCTTTACATTTTTTATAACACTCTGTTCTTGTTTTGCCACTTCTATTGGTCTTTCATTTATCTATTTTCATCCATCTTTGTTCTTTGGCCTGTGTGGGCCTCCAATTGCAGTGGCCTCTGTTGTTGCAGAGCACCTGCTCTGAGCGCATGCACTCCAGAGCTCCAGCTCAGTAATTTGACACATTGGTACAGCTGCTCCACGGCACGTGGGATCTTCCCAGGCCAGGGATCGAACCGAACTGGCGCCCCTTGCCCTGCAAGGCGGTGTCTTTACCCACTGGACCACTAGGGAAGCCCCTTCCCTTTACATTTTACACAGAACATACCACATTTCCTATAATTGTGAGTTTACTTATATGTCTTCCCATCTAGACTCTGAACAATTTGAGAGAAGGAATGATGTCTACCTAATTCACCACTGTATCCTCAGTATCATGAATAATTCCTAACACATAGTAAGCACTCAGTAAATTTGTGTTGAGTGTATGACTATAGGTTTGAATCAATGAATGGCTTCTTTAATGTGTTTTCTGGGCAATTCCATTCTTTCTAATACTTGGATGGTTTCAATATCTAAAACACACACACATGTACACACACATACATATAGAAAAAAAACCTATAAGCTAGCAAACTGAATCCAGCAACGCATAAAAATGATTGCACAACACAACTAAGGTGGATTCATTCCAGAATCACAAGTATCACTCAATATATCCAAATCAATCAATGTGATACAAGACATTAGCAAAAGACAGAAACCATATATCATCTTAATAGATGCAGAAAAACCACTTGATAAAATTCAACATCTATTTATGATTAAAACTCATGCAAAAGTGGGTATATGCTTAATACGTTCCCTATACAACTACTATTATACTCAACATAATAAAAACTATTTATGACAAACACACAGCCAATGTAATACTCAATAGTAAAAAGCTGAAAGCCTTCCTGCTAAAATCTGGAATAAGACAATGATTCCCACTCTCACCACTTCTCTTCAACATAGTATTGGAAGTCCTAGCCATAGTGTCAGACAAGAAAAAGGAATAAAGGTATTCAAATTGGTAGGGAAGAGGTAAAATTGTCATTATATGCAGATGACATTATACCACATATAGAAAACCACGAAGACTTCACACAAAAGCTACTGGAACTGGTAAATGAATTCAGTAAGGAGTAGGATATAACATTAACATACAGAAATCGGTTGCATTTCTTTACACTAACAATGAAATACCAAAGGGAGAATGCAAACAAACAATTCCTTTCAAAATTACATCCAAAAAACCCCACAATACTTAGGAATAACTCTCTTGAAGGAAGTGAAAGACACGCTGAGAACTACAAAACATTAATCAAGGAAGATAATTCAAAGAAATGGAAAGATATCCCATGCTCTTGGACTGGAAAGATTAATATTGTTAAAATGGCATACTACCCAAAGCAATCTAGAGATTTAATGCAATCCCTATCAAATTACTTATCATAGTTTCCATAGAACTAGAACAAATCATCCTAAAATTTTTGTGATCATAAATAATCCAGAATTGCCAAAGAAATCCTGAGGAAAAAGACCAAAGTAGAAAGCATAATCTTCTCAGGCTTCAGACAATATGCAAAGCTACAGTAATCAAAACTGATATTGGCACAAAAACAAGCATACAAATCAGAGAAACAGAATAGAGAGCACAGAAATAAACTCACACATTTATAGACAAATAATCTTCAAAAAAGGAGGAAAGAATACAGAAAAGACAGTCTCTTTAGCAAGTGATATTGAGAAAACTGGACAGCTGCATGTAAATCAATGAAGTAAGAACACATCCTCACACCATACACAAGAATGAATTCAAAATGGCTTAAAGACTTAAATATAAGAAAATATATCATAATATTCCTCAAAGAAAACATAGGCAGGAGAAAACTATACATCCAAAAGTGGGTATATGCTTAATACGTTCTATACAACTACTATTATACTCAACATAATAAAAACTATTTATGACAAACACACAGCCAATGTAATACTCAATAGTAAAAAGCTGAAAGCCTTCCTGCTAAAATCTGGAATAAGACAATGATTCCCACTCTCACCACTTCTCTTCAACATAGTATTGGAAGTCCTAGCCATAGTGTCAGACAAGAAAAAGGAATAAAGGTATTCAAATTGGTAGGGAAGAGGTAAAATTGTCATTATATGCAGATGACATTATACCACATATAGAAAACCACGAAGACTTCACACAAAAGCTACTGGAACTGGTAAATGAATTCAGTAAGGAGTAGGATATAACATTAACATACAGAAATCGGTTGCATTTCTTTACACTAACAATGAAATACCAAAGGGAGAATGCAAACAAACAATTCCTTTCAAAATTACATCCAAAAAACCCCACAATACTTAGGAATAACTCTCTTGAAGGAAGTGAAAGACACGCTGAGAACTACAAAACATTAATCAAGGAAGATAATTCAAAGAAATGGAAAGATATCCCATGCTCTTGGACTGGAAAGATTAATATTGTTAAAATGGCATACTACCCAAAGCAATCTAGAGATTTAATGCAATCCCTATCAAATTACTTATCATAGTTTCCATAGAACTAGAACAAATCATCCTAAAATTTTTGTGATCATAAATAATCCAGAATTGCCAAAGAAATCCTGAGGAAAAAGACCAAAGTAGAAAGCATAATCTTCTCAGGCTTCAGACAATATGCAAAGCTACAGTAATCAAAACTGATATTGGCACAAAAACAAGCATACAAATCAGAGAAACAGAATAGAGAGCACAGAAATAAACTCACACATTTATAGACAAATAATCTTCAAAAAAGGAGGAAAGAATACAGAAAAGACAGTCTCTTTAGCAAGTGATATTGAGAAAACTGGACAGCTGCATGTAAATCAATGAAGTAAGAACACATCCTCACACCATACACAAGAATGAATTCAAAATGGCTTAAAGACTTAAATATAAGAAAATATATCATAATATTCCTCAAAGAAAACATAGGCAGAACATTTTTTGACATAAATCATACCTATGTTTTCTTAGGTCAGTCTCCCAAGGCAATAAACATAAAAGCAAAAATAAACAACTGGTACTTTTGCACAGTAAAGGAAAATATAAACAAAAGGAAAAGACAATGTAGAGACTGGTAGAAAATATTTGCAAATGATGTGACAGACAAGGGCTTAATTTTTAAAACATAGAAACAACTCACATAATTCAATAACAAAAACATAAACAACCTAAACAAAAAATGGGCAGAAGACTTAAATAGATAATTCTCCAAAGAAGACACAACATATGACCAACAAGCACATGAAAAGATGTTCATCATCATTAATAATCAGATATATATAAATCAAAACTACAATGAGGTACCATCTTGCACTTGTCAGAACAGCCATCATTAAAGAATCTACAAATGCTGGAGAGATAGTGGAAAAAAAGGAACCCTCCTACACTTTTGGTGGGAATGTAAATTGGTACAGCCACTATGGAGAACAGTCTGGAAATTGCTTAAAAAACTAAAAATAGACTATGATATAGAAAATCCATTCCTGGGCATATATCCAGGTAAAACTATAACTCAAAAATATACCTGAACCCCAATGTTCACAGCATCACTATTTAAAATACCCAAGACATGGAAACAACCTAAATGTTCATCAACAGATGAATAGATAAGATGTGGATAAAAAAGATGTTGATACATGCACACGTATATGTGTATGTATAAATATATTTCATCATTTTTAATGAGGTACATATATATATATATGGGGCTTTCTTTGTAGCTCAGCTGGTAAAGAATCTGTATGCAATACTGGAGACACCAGTTCAATTCCTGGTTGGTAAGATCCCCTGGAGAAGGGATAGGCCACCCACTCCAGCATTCTTGGGCTTCCCTGGCGGCTTAGATGGTAAAGAATCCTCTTGCATTGTGGGATACCTGGGTTCAATCCCTGGGTTCAGAAGACCCCTGGAGGAGGGCATAGCAATCTACTCCAGTATTCTTGCCTAGAAAATCCCCATGGACAGAGGAGCCTGGAGAGATGCAATCCATGGGGTTGCAAAGAGTCAGACACGACTGACTAAGCACAGATATGTGTATGTATATACATATATACATATATGTAATGAAATATATATGTGTGTATATGTATATATAATGAAATATTACTGTCATTAAAAAGAATGAAATAATGCCATTTGCAGCAACATGGATGGACCTAGAGATTATAATATTAAGCAAAGTAAGTCAGAACGAGAAATACTGTATGATACCACTTACATGTGGAATCTAAAATACGACCCAAATTAAGATGTCTTATGTAACAGAAACAGACTCAAAGACATAAAAAACAGACTTGTGGTTGCCAAGGATGTAGGGAAGTTAGGGAGGGAAGGATTTGGAGTTTGGGATTTGTAGATGCAATTATTATATATAGGATGGATAAACAACAAGGTCCTACTTTACAGAAAAGAGAACTACATTCAATATCCTGTGATAAACCATAATGGAAAAAGACATGAAAAGAATACATAACTGAGTCATTTGCCTATAGACAAGAAATTAATGCAATATTGTAAATAAAACTATACCTTAATAAAACTTTTTAAAAACTGTAAGCTAACAGCTTGATTGCATTCTGTTCACTTTCTAGAGGTCTTTAAATTATTAAGCTATTGAGTTATAAGGAAGTGTCATTTATTATGTGTTCTATTGGGTTGGTCAAAAAGTTCGTTCTGGTTTTCCTGTAACATTATAGGGAAAAATCTGAATGAACTTTTGGACCAACATAATTTAACGTTGTGGGTTTTATGAAGCATTATCAGTCAGTGAATAAAATGATCATAAATATATGGTTAGAGATTGGTTCATTAATAAGAATCTAAAATGAAAATAAGAATTGCAACTTACAAACTTCAGAAATACCATGCAACATATAGAGATTATAGGCTGAAAGTCGTATGTTGCTGACACCCAGTGGTAATCAGATTTAAAGCAAGTTTGGTTCATTTAATGATTTTCATTTCCAACTACCATACTAAATGACTTCTTTATTTTATATTTATATTATATTTTACATGTATAATATTTTTTAAAAATTTGGGAGAAGTACAAAAATTTCAAAGACTTGTTTATTAGCATATCATCAAGAAACCACTTTAATGTTTCTAATGACATTTATAACCGAGGTCCTAACAACAGTGTTTTAGAAGGAGTATCCAAACACATAGCCTCATAAATCTATGAGAGGGCAGATAAGAAAATAGAGGAAACAGTTTTCAAGTGGGTAACATCGAATAGTATTTTGCATTTCTCTTGTGTTTTAATCTTTGCAAATCATTTTAAATGCTTTATATGATAGATACCTCAGGGTATCATAAGAAGTTATATCCTTTTTTTTGATAGAATTAATGTTAAAGCATTAAATAACAGAATAAAGAGTCTTCCCTGAGTATCATATCTTAATTATTTAGCTGATAAACATAGTAAGTCATTATGGCAGTTCTGAAGTACATAAATAATCCTTAATGACAACTAGAGATCACTGCCATCATTGTTATGAATCTTGCCTCTTATCTAAGGTGCGAGCAAAGTCTGCTGCTGTGTTTAATGTCAAATGGCAGCTGCTCTAGGAAACCGTCAAAAATCAAAACCACATTCAAAGACAGCTGGAAGAAATGAGTTATTTGTGCTAGTAGATAGCCAAAGGAAGTGAGAATGTATGCTCTGATGCATAAGCGTTAAGTGTCTCACAGCGATCATAGGCTTTAGTATAGGGGTTCTTAAATTATTTTATTTCACAGACCAGTAAATTTTAAAAAATTGGAGGTCTGACATAGGTCTGTCACTAAATATTTTTTCAAGTATAGGAATTTAAAAGAGGGTACTTTAATCGCCAAAAATGCAGGAATGAAATAAACTTGTGTCTAAAGAACACCTCTTTTAAAGAAATAACTTTTGGCAATTATACCATTTTATCTTTCCCACTTTTCACAGACTGGTGAAAAACATGATCAAGTAGCAATAACTGGAAATCCAACCTCCAGAACACTGTTAAATTTTGCCCTATGTCACTAATTGGAAAATGCAGTTCCCATGTGAGAGGTTAATTCACTAAAGTGTGTGTTTTAAGGAATGTGATTAGAATTCTATGAAAATTCTGTTATACATTTGGGAGAAGTACAAAAATTTCAAAGACTTGTTTATTAGCATATCATCAAGAAACCACTTTAATGTTTCTAATGACATTTATAACCGAGGTCCTAACAACAGTGTTTTAGAAGGAGTATCCAAACACATAGCCTCATAAATCTATGAGAGGGCAGATAAGAAAATAGAGGAAACAGTTTTCAAGTGGGTAACATCGAATAGTATTTTGCATTTCTCTTGTGTTTTAATCTTTGCAAATCATTTTAAATGCTTTATATGATAGATACCTCAGGGTATCATAAGAAGTTATATCCTTTTTTTTGATAGAATTAATGTTAAAGCATTAAATAACAGAATAAAGAGTCTTCCCTGAGTATCATATCTTAATTATTTAGCTGATAAACATAGTAAGTCATTATGGCAGTTCTGAAGTACATAAATAATCCTTAATGACAACTAGAGATCACTGCCATCATTGTTATGAATCTTGCCTCTTATCTAAGGTGCGAGCAAAGTCTGCTGCTGTGTTTAATGTCAAATGGCAGCTGCTCTAGGAAACCGTCAAAAATCAAAACCACATTCAAAGACAGCTGGAAGAAATGAGTTATTTGTGCTAGTAGATAGCCAAAGGAAGTGAGAATGTATGCTCTGATGCATAAGCGTTAAGTGTCTCACAGCGATCATAGGCTTTAGTATAGGGGTTCTTAAATTATTTTATTTCACAGACCAGTAAATTTTAAAAAATTGGAGGTCTGACATAGGTCTGTCACTAAATATTTTTTCAAGTATAGGAATTTAAAAGAGGGTACTTTAATCGCCAAAAATGCAGGAATGAAATAAACTTGTGTCTAAAGAACACCTCTTTTAAAGAAATAACTTTTGGCAATTATACCATTTTATCTTTCCCACTTTTCACAGACTGGTGAAAAACATGATCAAGTAGCAATAACTGGAAATCCAACCTCCAGAACACTGTTAAATTTTGCCCTATGTCACTAATTGGAAAATGCAGTTCCCATGTGAGAGGTTAATTCACTAAAGTGTGTGTTTTAAGGAATGTGATTAGAATTCTATGAAAATTCTGTTATACATTCGTAGAAAAAATCTTCAACAATTGTTCAATCGCTAAATTGTGTCTATTTGCAACTCCATGAACTATAACATGCCAGGCTTCCTTGTCCTTCATTATCTCCCAGAGTTTGTTCAAACTCATGTCAATTGAATCTGTGATGCCATCTAACCATCCTGTCCTCTGTCGCCCCCTTCTTCCCCTGCCCTCAATGTTTCCCAGCATCAGAGTCTTTTCCAATGAGTTGGCTCTTTACATCAGGTGGCCAAAGTATTGGAGCCTTCAGCTTTAGAATCAATCTTTCCAATGAATATGGAGAGTTGGCTTCCTTTAGGATTGACTGGTTTGACCTCCTTACAGTCCAAGGAACTCTCCAGCACCACAGTTCAAAAGCATCAATTCTTCAGTGCTCAGCCTTCTTTATGGTCCAACTCTTACATCTGCACATGACTACTGGAAAAATCATAGCTTTAACTATATGAATGCTTGTCAGCAAAGTGTTGTTTCTGCTTTATAATACACTGTTTAGGTTTGTCATAGCTTTCCTTTCAGGGAACAGCCATCTTTTAATTTCGTGATTGCAGTTACAGTCCACAGTGATTTTGGAGTCCAATAAATTAAAGTCTGTCACTACTTCCACTTTTCCCCCTTCTATCTTCCATGAAGTTACGGGACCGAATGCCATGATTTTAGTTTTTTGAATGTTAAGTTTCAAGGCAGCTTTTCTCATTCTCCTGTTTCACCATCCTTCAAGAGGTTCTTAGTTCCTCTTCAATTTCTGCCATTAGAGTGGTATCATCTATATATCTGAAGTTGGTGATATTTCTCCTGGCAATCTTAATTTCGGCTTGTGATTCATCCAGCCTGGCATTTTGCATGTTGTATTCCGCATATAATTGAAATATGCAGGGTGATAATACACAGCCTTGTCATACTTCCTTCCCAATATTGAACCAAAGGATACATACTAATAAAAATACTTAGCTCTTAATATTTAGTTCTTAAGCACCAACAACTAAGTGGGATATATTTTTTGTCTTATTTAATTCTTACTACAAACATAAATAGGTACTAATATTACCTTCATATTTTGTTTAAGAAAGCTGAGGCATAAAAAGTATAAGTAACTTTCCTAAGGTTATGTAGCTGGCAAAGGGTGAATAGAACGTGTAAACACAGAGTGTGAATCCAAAACCAGCACTATTAACCAAAGTGCTGTAACTTTGGATTTGAGTAGTTTATCTGCCTTGCTTTCATAGGTAAAAGACAGGAAACAGAAAAAATTAATCAAGTTTGAATTGGATACTGTTTGTACAAGTTGGTTACATTTGGATTTACTATCAAAGAGTATAAATGTCTTCATCTCCAGTGAACTTAAGAGTGGTCTCAAGGAATTAGGAATAGAATTTGTTGTTGTTCATTCACTTAGTCATGCCTGACTCTTTAAGACCCCATGGACTGCAGCACACCAGTCTTCCCTGTTCTTCACCATGTCCCAGATTAGCCTTTTTTATGGTCCAGCTCTCACATCCACACATGAGTATTGGGAAAACCATAGCTTTGACTATACAGACCTTTGTTGGCAAAGTGATGTCTCTGTTTTTGAATACACTGTCCAGGTTTGTCATCACTGTTCTTCCAAAAACCAAGTGTCTTTTAATTTCACGGCTGCAGTCACTGTTCTTAGTGATTTTAGAGCCCAAGAAAATAGTCTGCCACTGTTTCCATTGTTTGCCCATCTATTTGTCATGCAGTGAAGGGACCGGATGCCATGATCTTAGTTTTCGAATGTTGAGTTTTAAGCCAGTTTTTTCACTCTATTCTTTCACCTCCATCAAGAGGCTCTTTAATTACTTTTCACTTTCTGTTATAAGGAATAGAATAGAATAGAATATTCACTGTCTTTGTTTCTCCTTCATTCCAGAGGAAGATATGTACAAATTAAGTCATTTCCGAGACACAGCAAGAAGTTATCTCCTATTTTCAATTAGTCCTTCTCACTTATTTGAATCAACAAATTAGCATCTGCTTTGTGCAGGTGTTGGGCTATTGTTTTTCAGAAATATAAAAAAATATAAAAACATATGATCTCTGCTCTTGACAAATGCAGACCTAGAGAAGAATATGCTGTGGTTTCCAAGTTTGGCTTCTCAATGAAATCACCTGGAGAGCTTTTTGAAAAACTTGTATTCCTAAGGCCCATCCCAAATTTGCTCTACTAGAAAGTCCAGTAGTATAGTCTAGGGGTATATTATATTTAACAAATGCCCCCAAGTGATTTTTTTTATGTGTGTTGTGTACTCATATTTGAAACCTCTGCTGCAGAGTACTAGAAACATTGTAGTTACTGGAGGATTTTTTTTTATGTCAGTTACAGCTCTTCCTTTTCACAGACACCATGTGGGGTCCCAAAACTTCTATTTTGAAAGTATCCTCTACTACTATAGCAGACACCGAGATTGTAAAGGCAAAACTGACTTAAACTCAGTGTTGTGCCAGGAAATAAGAATATTACTTTCTTTGTTCATTCACTTAGTCATGCCTGACTCTTTAAGACCCCATGGACTGCAGCACACCAGTCTTCCTGTTCTTCACCATGTCCCAGATTAGCCTTTTTTATGGTCCAGCTCTCACATCCACACATGAGTATTGGGAAAACCATAGCTTTGACTATACAGACCTTTGTTGGCAAAGTGATGTCTCTGTTTTTGAATACACTGTCCAGGTTTGTCATCACTGTTCTTCCAAAAACCAAGTGTCTTTTAATTTCACGGCTGCAGTCACTGTTCTTAGTGATTTTAGAGCCCAAGAAAATAGTCTGCCACTGTTTCCATTGTTTGCCCATCTATTTGTCATGCAGTGAAGGGACCGGATGCCATGATCTTAGTTTTCGAATGTTGAGTTTTAAGCCAGTTTTTTCACTCTATTCTTTCACCTCCATCAAGAGGCTCTTTAATTACTTTTCACTTTCTGTTATAAGGAATAGAATAGAATAGAATATTCACTGTCTTTGTTTCTCCTTCATTCCAGAGGAAGATATGTACAAATTAAGTCATTTCCGAGACACAGCAAGAAGTTATCTCCTATTTTCAATTAGTCCTTCTCACTTATTTGAATCAACAAATTAGCATCTGCTTTGTGCAGGTGTTGGGCTATTGTTTTTCAGAAATATAAAAAAATATAAAAACATATGATCTCTGCTCTTGACAAATGCAGACCTAGAGAAGAATATGCTGTGGTTTCCAAGTTTGGCTTCTCAATGAAATCACCTGGAGAGCTTTTTGAAAAACTTGTATTCCTAAGGCCCATCCCAAATTTGCTCTACTAGAAAGTCCAGTAGTATAGTCTAGGGGTATATTATATTTAACAAACGCCCCCAAGTGATTTTTTTTATGTGTGTTGTGTACTCATATTTGAAACCTCTGCTGCAGAGTACTAGAAACATTGTAGTTACTGGAGGATTTTTTTTTATGTCAGTTACAGCTCTTCCTTTTCACAGACACCATGTGGGGTCCCAAAACTTCTATTTTGAAAGTATCCTCTACTACTATAGCAGACACCGAGATTGTAAAGGCAAGATAGAACTAGATCATTTAAAGTCTTCAGTGTTGTGCCAGGAAATAAGAATATTACTTTCTAAATTAGTGGTTCCAAATCTTACTGCAATTGGTTTTATAAAAATGAAATTTTATAAAATATATTAAAACATTATTTCCAGGACCATAGCCTGGGTATCTTTGAAAAGTATCGGGTTTTTCCCAAATTAACTGTTGGCTAATCCAATATTTGCAGAGATTCGGAAGCAGTCGTTACCCAAGCAGAATTTGGGATCCACTGCATGTAAGAGCTGGGCTATATGTTCTACCAAGAGATTGTAGACTTGGTCACAATTCAACATTAGTAGCTCTGCCCTGACTATTACTAATAATAATTTAATAATAACAGCTGTCATATATCAAATATAAATTATAACTAAGGCATAGTATTAATACACAGTAATTTACATGCATTAATTCACATAATATTTGCAACAAATCATGAAGCAAATAATATATTCAGCTTTGTTTTATTGAAAAGGAAAAATGAAATGCAGTCAAGTTAAATCATTTTAGCAAATTAATACAATTAATAAGGGGCAGACTCGGGATTTCAATCCAATATTTCCCAAATTTAGTTTCTCATAAAATCCTTTATTTCATGTAATACCTATTAGCTCTCATGACACCTACTAACTAGGGTTCTATAGGAAGAATTTCCAAGATTTTGACTTTCTAGGTAGAGTCCATGTAGCCAAAATGAAAGAGACATACATGCTGAGGGTGAAGGAAAGCATAAAACTAGAAGTCCAGTCTTCTCAGAAGTGAGTAACAGATGGGCTCTATCTATAAAGTTGCAGAGATTGTTTTCAGAGAGAATAGAGGCAGAATGATGCAATAAAAGTGAATTGTGGTCGTCATCTTGGCAGGTGACCATTACTACTGAAAGTTTAAGGAGGGGGAGGCCTAAACCAACTGCAAATGGAATCATTTCACAGTAGACAGATTCATCCGAATTTGAATATGTATAAATCCTTAGAGGGGGACTCACCTTCCCTCCCATAGAATGGTACTATCTCCATAGATTGAATGTACTAGAAAAATGAAGTTTATACCGTATGGTATGATAGACAAAAGCATGAAATCCGGAAGCAGGCTGCCTGGGCTCACATTTATATAATAGCTAAGTGACAGTAAATTACTTAACCCCTGAATGCTTCAGGCTTCTCATCTTTAAAATGAAATAATTACCTATCTCTTTTTACCTATTATTTCTATTACCACAGAAAACTAACCAAACTTATTACATGGATCACAGTCTTATCTAACTCAAGGAAACTATGAGCCATACTGTGTAGGGCCACTCAAGATGGATGGGTCATGGTGGAGGATTTTGGCAAAACGTGGCCCCACTGGAGAAGGGAATGTCAAATCACTTTAGCATTCTTGCCTTGAGAACCCAATGAACAATATGAAAAGGCAAAAAAAGTATGCCACTGAAAGAACTTTCCAGGTCAGTAGATGACCAATATGCTATTGGAGAAGAGCAAATAAATAGCTCCAGAAGGAATAAAAAGGCTTGGCCAAAGCAGAAACAATGCCCAGTTGTGGATATGTCTTGTGGTGAAAGTAAAGTCCGGTGCTGTAAAGAATAACACTGCATAGGAACCTGGAATGTTAGGTCCATGAATCAAGGTAAATTGGACATGATCAAACTGGTGATAAGAAGAGTGAACATTGACATTTTAGGGAACAGTGAATTAAAATGGACAGGAATGGTTGAATTTAATTCAGTTGACCACTGTGTCTACTACTGTGGGCAAGAATCCTTTAGAAGAAATGGAATAGCCTCATAGTCAAGAAAAGAGTCTGAAATGCAGTATTTGAGTGCAATCTTCAAAACAACAGAATGATCTTGGTTCATTTCCAAGGTAAGCTATTCAATATCACAGCAATCCACATTTATAAATTAGGAGAAGAAAAGAAGCCAGGAAAAGAACAAACTGCAAAAATAATTTTTACAAGTTTTTGACCATAAAAATAGTCAAAAATACGGTTAGTTATAGTTTTATAACTATACTCCTTATTTCTATTCTGTGCCTCATGGCCATCTTCTACATTAATTATTACTATTATTAATTATTAGAGTGACAATTTTAGTGTTAGAATCTGACTCCATCAATTAAAGTAGTTCAGAGGAATTTAGTTTAAGACAACTCTACATTCTAAATGCCCATTAAGGATGCAGTGAAAATACTATATGTAATACTTGAATCTCCCAAGGGGCTAAGAGAGAATGGAAAAAACAAACTATTGGTAGAGATAATGGCAAATACTTCCCCAAAACTTAAGAAAAAACATCAAGCTATAGATTCATGACCTATAAACTTCAGTCAGGACAAATAACAACATCACCACTCCTAGGTACTAGGTATCACTCCTAGGTACATCATAGTAAAATGTCTGAAAACTAAAGATGAATAAAAATGTAAATGCAGCTAGAAGAAAAAAAGAGATTTAACTCCATTTTTCACAAAGCAACAAAAACAAGATTCACAAAGGACTTTCTTAAATGAAAAATGAAAGCTAGAAAATAGTGACATAAATTCTAGTTACTAAAAATGAAAATGTGCAGATTATAGCACTACGCCTTAACAAAAATTTCCATTAAGAAGGAAACACATTTTTAGATCAAAGAAAAAAAAAACTAAGAAAATTTGTCAACAGCAGACACAGAGGTGAAAAACTACTAAAGGAATATATTCAGACAGGGAAAAAGAAAACAAATTTGAAGGTGAAGGAAGGAACAAAGGACAAATATATGGCCACATCAAAATTAGTACTGATTATTATTAATAATGTATTGAGCAGTTTAAAAATGCAAAGATTAACATTCATGACAAAAATAGCATATAAAACAGAGAGATGGTAAAATAAAGTTAAAAAAATTTTATAGTCATTGAATTGTCCAATAAGAGGTAAAAGTACTAATTTACATAGGACATTATGGCAATCACTATGAATATTACAAAAATACTTAAATGCAAAATGTTAAGATTTGAAAATATGATAAAAAATAATCAATACAAAATGAGGCAAAAAGAGAAAGGAAAGGAAACAAAACAGTGGGAAAAACAAAACAAATAATGATTAAATGACATACTCCTTATTTCTATTCTGTGCCTCATGGCCATCTTCTACATTAATTATTACTATTATTAATTATTAGAGTGACAATTTTAGTGTTAGAATCTGACTCCATCAATTAAAGTAGTTCAGAGGAATTTAGTTTAAGACAACTCTACATTCTAAATGCCCATTAAGGATGCAGTGAAAATACTATATGTAATACTTGAATCTCCCAAGGGGCTAAGAGAGAATGGAAAAAACAAACTATTGGTAGAGATAATGGCAAATACTTCCCCAAAACTTAAGAAAAAACATCAAGCTATAGATTCATGACCTATAAACTTCAGTCAGGACAAATAACAACATCACCACTCCTAGGTACTAGGTATCACTCCTAGGTACATCATAGTAAAATGTCTGAAAACTAAAGATGAATAAAAATGTAAATGCAGCTAGAAGAAAAAAAGAGATTTAACTCCATTTTTCACAAAGCAACAAAAACAAGATTCACAAAGGACTTTCTTAAATGAAAAATGAAAGCTAGAAAATAGTGACATAAATTCTAGTTACTAAAAATGAAAATGTGCAGATTATAGCACTACGCCTTAACAAAAATTTCCATTAAGAAGGAAACACATTTTTAGATCAAAGAAAAAAAAAACTAAGAAAATTTGTCAACAGCAGACACAGAGGTGAAAAACTACTAAAGGAATATATTCAGACAGGGAAAAAGAAAACAAATTTGAAGGTGAAGGAAGGAACAAAGGACAAATATATGGCCACATCAAAATTAGTACTGATTATTATTAATAATGTATTGAGCAGTTTAAAAATGCAAAGATTAACATTCATGACAAAAATAGCATATAAAACAGAGAGATGGTAAAATAAAGTTAAAAAAATTTTATAGTCATTGAATTGTCCAATAAGAGGTAAAAGTACTAATTTACATAGGACATTATGGCAATCACTATGAATATTACAAAAATACTTAAATGCAAAATGTTAAGATTTGAAAATATGATAAAAAATAATCAATACAAAATGAGGCAAAAAGAGAAAGGAAAGGAAACAAAACAGTGGCACAAAGAGAAAGCAAATAGCAAGGTATTAAATTCAAGCTAAATCATATCAATAAATAAATTCCACAAAAATGACATAAAAACTACAATGAAAAGTAACTATTTCCAGCACCTGCATGTTATTTTTCTAAAAGCCATTTAAAGATATAGGTAAGTAAAAGTAAAAATATGGATAATATATAGCAGGTAAACACATTAATAAAAAGAAAATTGTGTAGTAAAATTAATATTACAATGAGTAGTTATTGTTTAGTTGCTAAGTCATATCCAACTCTTTTGTGACCCTATAGACAATAGCCTGCCAGGTCCCTCTGTCCACGGGGTTTCTCAGGCATGAATAGTGGAATGGGTTGCCATTCCTTTCTCCAGGGGATCTTCCCAACTCAGGGATCAAACCTGTGTCTCCTGCATTAGCAGGTAGATTCTTTTACCAGTAAGCCACCTGGGATGCCCCGTCTATCTAAAAAGAAGTTTTCAGTTTCTTAGAAGAAAACATTGGAATGAATCCTCCTGACCTTCAATATGACACCAAAATCACAAGTGTTAAGTGACTGATAATTTGACTTCATCAGCATTAAAATCATTTGTGCTTCAAAGGACTATCAAGACAGTGAAAAGACAACTTACAGAATAGGAAGAAATTATTACAAATCATACACCTTGTAAGTGTTTTTTAACACTTATTTTCAACTCTCTTAGGTATATATTTATTGGTTTATAGGAGAATATATAAAGAACACTTAAACTTCCTATAAAAGGATAAACAATTAAATTTAAAATTGAGCAAAATACTCATATAGGCATTTCTCCAAAAGGACATACAAATGGCCAGCAATATACATATGACTAATCTGGGAACATACATATCTGTAAACAACAAAATTCTGTAAAAGCTGAAAGTAAAATAAAATTTAAAAAAAAAAGACTTGAGAATGTTCAATATAATTAGACATTAGGGAAATGTCTCTTTTTTGTATTTTATTAAGCAGTTTTACATAATCAACCGCAGGATACAGTTAAAACTTTTATATTCACTGTTACTCAATTACAAAATCTTAAAACAGCAGTGAAAAACATATTCAAATAACAAGAGGGAAAAAACAAGCACCATGGCTCCTTAAAGAACAAAATGTTATTTGATGTCACTTCAGACAGAAAATGACGGGGGGGGTTAAAAACACACATTTACTGTACTTTATTTAGGTAGTTCTTTTTCCCCTTGTTTGCTTATAGCACTATATAAGGTTCAGTGCACAGAAACTAAAATAATAAAGTATTCTGAATCATTTCAACTTGAAATATTTTGCACTTGTCACTTGACATATGCTATTTAAACATTTTAATATATAAAACACTTGATCACAGACCACTCCACAACCACTAAGATAGAATCAAAAAAGACAGAGAGCAACAACTGCTGGTGAGAATGTGGAGAAAATAAAACCTCAAACATTCCTCGTGGAGTATAAAGTGTTACAGCTACTTTGGAAAAGAGTTTGGCAGTTTCTTTCTTTCTTATCTATTTTTTTTCAGTTTAGCTGTTTTATCTCTTCTTTTTAAAATAAATTTATTTATTTTCAATCGAAGGATAATTGCTATACAATATTGTGTAGATCTCTGCCATACATCAACATGAATCAGCCATAGGTATACATATATCCCCTCCCCTTTGAATCTCCCTCCCACGTCCCACCCCTCTAGGTTGTTAAAATTTAAACACAGCATTACCATATGACTGTGCAATTCTACTACTAAGTATATAACCAAGAGAATTGAAAACAGAGTTAAAAGAAAAACTTGTTCATAAATGTTCATAGCATTATTATTCATAATAAACAAAGAGTAGAAACAGCTCAAATGTCCATCAACTAATGAATGGATAAACAAAATGTGATATACTCATACAATGGAATACTAGTCATCCATAAACAGTAATGAAGTACAGATTCATGCCACAACACTGATGAATCTTGGAAGCATTATACAAAGTAAAAATAAGCTAGACACAAAGGCTACATATTAGATGATTCCATTTTTATGAAGTGTCTATAATAAGCAAACCTATACAAATACAGAATATAGATTAGTGATTTACTAGAACTGAAAGAAAGGTTGAAGATAGAATGGAAAATGATTACTAATAGTTGCAAGGTTATTTTTGGAATGATAGAGTGTGCAAAAATTAGATTATATAATAATTATACACTGTAATTTTATTAAAAATGAATTAAACTTTAAATGAGCATACATAAACCTTGCATAAATTATATCAATATATTTTAAATGATCAGGCATATTTAAAGCTTATTTTGAAATAATTAAAGAGGTGGATATCTATAAAAACAGTAGCCTTTAAAAGAACATTGTATTGTTTTATTTGAAATTTTAAAATAACAATATGAGTAAGAAATGAATATGTGAGTTTATAGACAAATCTCACTCGTGATCATAGATGCAAATATATTTTTGAAAAAGCAAACTGAAACTAGTGGTGTATAAAAATAATACATTATTAAAGTTAGGTTGATCTCAGGAGAATAAGGTTGGTCAAACCCATAAATGGAAAAGAGTTTGGCAGTTTCTTTCTTTCTTTTCTATTTTTAACAGATTAAATTTTAACAGATTATTAAATCTATTTTAACAGATTAAAAGAGAAAATATATATAATGATCTCAATATACACAGAGTTTTTAATAAAATTCAATAAACATTCAAAATTTCAAAATCTTAATCAATGAAGAATAATATGGAATTTTGTTAACTTGATAAAGGGCATATCATAGCCCATTATTAAATTAAAAATACATATGACTGTGCAATTCTACTACTAAGTATATAACCAAGAGAATTGAAAACAGAGTTAAAAGAAAACGTGTTCAGAAATGTGCATAGCATTATTATTCATAATAAACAAAGAGTAGAAACAGCTCAAATGTCCATCAACTAATGAATGGATAAACAAAATGTGATATACTCATACAATGGAATACTAGTCATCCATAAACAGTAATGAAGTACAGATTCATGCCACAACACTGATGAATCTTGGAAGCATTATACAAAGTAAAAATAAGCTAGACACAAAGGCTACATATTAGATGATTCCATTTTTATGAAGTGTCTATAATAAGCAAACCTATACAAATACAGAATATAGATTAGTGATTTACTAGAACTGAAAGAAAGGTTGAAGATAGAATGGAAAATGATTACTAATAGTTGCAAGGTTATTTTTGGAATGATAGAGTGTGCAAAAATTAGATTATATAATAATTATACACTGTAATTTTATTAAAAATGAATTAAACTTTAAATGAGCATACATAAACCTTGCATAAATTATATCAATATATTTTAAATGATCAGGCATATTTAAAGCTTATTTTGAAATAATTAAAGAGGTGGATATCTATAAAAACAGTAGCCTTTAAAAGAACATTGTATTGTTTTATTTGAAATTTTAAAATAACAATATGAGTAAGAAATGAATATGTGAGTTTATAGACAAATCTCACTCGTGATCATAGATGCAAATATATTTTTGAAAAAGCAAACTGAAACTAGTGGTGTATAAAAATAATACATTATTAAAGTTAGGTTGATCTCAGGAGAATAAGGTTGGTCAAACCCATAAATGGAAAAGAGTTTGGCAGTTTCTTTCTTTCTTTTCTATTTTTAACAGATTAAATTTTAACAGATTATTAAATCTATTTTAACAGATTAAAAGAGAAAATATATATAATGATCTCAATATACACAGAGTTTTTAATAAAATTCAATAAACATTCAAAATTTCAAAATCTTAATCAATGAAGAATAATATGGAATTTTGTTAACTTGATAAAGGGCATCAACCAAAAAATAGAGTAAATATCATTCTCAGTAGCTAAAGGTTTGAAATTCTTCCTTCCTTTCAAATTAAGATGAAAACAATGATATCCACTATTACTGCTTCCATTCAAGAACATACTGCAGAACAAAATAGGGAGGCCAGAAATATTAATTCACATATGGAAACAATATATGTCAGAGCTCATTGTAAATTAGTGGGGAAGGGAGGGATGGTTCAGTAAGATATACTGGGATAAACTGATTACCCATTTGGAAAAAAATGAAGATGAAGTCTTACATTATACACAATATTTAATTCAAGATGGATTCCAGGTAAAAGAGAAAATTTTTGAAGGAAATATGAAAAGAATATTTATATGACCTTAGAAAAAGAAATCATTTCTTAAACAAGAAAACAAAAGAACCAGGAAAACATTTCATAGCACCTATTCCTTGTTTCTGCAATTCTATTATATCTAATTTTACAGAGGATTGTAATTGACTGTCTACTTCACTAAACTAACAACTACTTGAGGATAGGTATGGTATCCTATTAATTTTATCTTCCCCCTCACCCTGTTATGTGTTAGTTGTGTCTCTATGATACAGGAAAAGAGAGAGTTTTAGGGGAAAAAATGGTAGCTTTTACTTTTCACTTTGTTTGGCATTTCAGTCCTTTTCCCTACCCTAGCAATCACCCAAGGTTTTCTCTCCTTATTAGATATATGAAGTGTCACACATGTATATCACCATCCACACCCAAGCCAAGTTTTTCATTACCTGCTCTTAATCAACTACCTCATTTGTAAAATTTTAATTCAATATCTCATTTTTCATGGCCTGAATTTTTTGGCATTCAAAGAGCACAATAAATTGAAGAATGAAGGTCTAATAGCGATTAAAGGAAAAAATTCCAAGTATTATTTGTTCAGTTCTCAGTTGGATCTCTGGAGGTTAATCTCCAAAAAAGAGATTCTAAAGGTGCAATAAAATTTAGAATGGGCAGACTACATCACTTCAGATCAGTCTTAGATCTGTGAGAGACCTTCCCAAGCTAACCGGGTCTAATTCTAGCCCTTCAAACACGAGAATTTCTTCTTGCACATTCTTGACGTCTCATGAAGTACCTCAGCTATAATTCCTCAAACAGAATACTGCTGGTGACAAGAAGCCCACAGTTTGAGAGGGAAGTCTGTCCCATTTTGTTTTGTCCTAACTAATCATTCTAAATCTAGAAAAGGGAACACATGGCCCTGAGGTAATAGGAGCATTGTCCAAATTTCCATATTTCTCTAGGTGTTTTCCCAAGATATTTTCTCCAGAAAGATTTTCAACATGACCCCTTAGATTGCATAACTAATGACAAACACAGAATGCCCCAAAGCCTCTTGTATATAGAGAAGCAACTAGTTGAAGCTAGTCACCATCCTCTAAATTGTGCATTCCAGCAATATAGAGTCATTTGAAAAGGCACAAGATATTGAATCATGAAGCTCCACAGGGTGTGTCAATAATCAGATTATTGATGAATCAGAGATGAATGCTTAAGGCTGCTTTGAAAAATAATATAAACAAGATATACAGGGCAAGGGTCAATTTCATTAAAAGAATCAAAATATATAAGAATAGGGAAAGTCTTTGAGGGATCATTTAGTCCAGCTGTATTATACAGAATATGAGTTCTAAAAGAGATTCTAAATCAAATGGATTTCTTCCATAATCCTTTTAAAACAAAACAGTTCATACTAAAGTCATCTCCAGAGGACCCTAGAGGACATCAACATGTTATAGGATTTGATAATTGATAAAAACCTATTTAACTTTGCTTAGAACATCTGAAATAACCGTGTTGCAACCAACTTTTTTTAGTAACAACTACCAAAATATTAGTGCAATTATACACCAAGAAATGCTAACCTAGTTGAATTTTCTCATGATAAAAATGAAGGAACAAAGACCCCGAAAAGTTTTTGAAATGCCTAAACCAACAAAACTACTTATTTGCAGGGCCAGGAACACAACTCAGGTATCACGGCAGCTGATACAGGTAGAACATTCTTCTCTTCGACCTTTAGTCTCTCCAAATCCCTAGAGAAGAATGACATTTAACTATAAATTTGTTTCTTGGCACTCTCCTTCATTTCTTCTTTAAGGAAAATTTTGTTACCTATACCAGTGATTTGCAACCAGATGGGTAACATTAAGAGAAACCAGGAAGAAGTGTTAACAGAATCTGTAGAGCAAAAGAAGTATTTTTAAAAGCACATTAAATGTTAAAGTATACTTTTTTATATGGGAAAAAAAGATATTTTCTTTGCTTGTATAAGACTTTTTGTAGGAAGTGACATTTAATCTCACAAAGAACAAGTAGTAATCTGCCAGTCCAGTCAAACCTGGAGTAGTTGAAGGGTGTGGCAGGCAGAGAGGGTAGTAAATTTTAAGGACTAGAGGCAAGAGAGATCATGAACAAAAAAAAATGCCCCAAAGCCTCTTGTATATAGAGAAGCAACTAGTTGAAGCTAGTCACCATCCTCTAAATTGTGCATTCCAGCAATATAGAGTCATTTGAAAAGGCACAAGATATTGAATCATGAAGCTCCACAGGGTGTGTCAATAATCAGATTATTGATGAATCAGAGATGAATGCTTAAGGCTGCTTTGAAAAATAATATAAACAAGATATACAGGGCAAGGGTCAATTTCATTAAAAGAATCAAAATATATAAGAATAGGGAAAGTCTTTGAGGGATCATTTAGTCCAGCTGTATTATACAGAATATGAGTTCTAAAAGAGATTCTAAATCAAATGGATTTCTTCCATAATCCTTTTAAAACAAAACAGTTCATACTAAAGTCATCTCCAGAGGACCCTAGAGGACATCAACATGTTATAGGATTTGATAATTGATAAAAACCTATTTAACTTTGCTTAGAACATCTGAAATAACCGTGTTGCAACCAACTTTTTTTAGTAACAACTACCAAAATATTAGTGCAATTATACACCAAGAAATGCTAACCTAGTTGAATTTTCTCATGATAAAAATGAAGGAACAAAGACCCCGAAAAGTTTTTGAAATGCCTAAACCAACAAAACTACTTATTTGCAGGGCCAGGAACACAACTCAGGTATCACGGCAGCTGATACAGGTAGAACATTCTTCTCTTCGACCTTTAGTCTCTCCAAATCCCTAGAGAAGAATGACATTTAACTATAAATTTGTTTCTTGGCACTCTCCTTCATTTCTTCTTTAAGGAAAATTTTGTTACCTATACCAGTGATTTGCAACCAGATGGGTAACATTAAGAGAAACCAGGAAGAAGTGTTAACAGAATCTGTAGAGCAAAAGAAGTATTTTTAAAAGCACATTAAATGTTAAAGTATACTTTTTTATATGGGAAAAAAAGATATTTTCTTTGCTTGTATAAGACTTTTTGTAGGAAGTGACATTTAATCTCACAAAGAACAAGTAGTAATCTGCCAGTCCAGTCAAACCTGGAGTAGTTGAAGGGTGTGGCAGGCAGAGAGGGTAGTAAATTTTAAGGACTAGAGGCAAGAGAGATCATGCCATGTTTAAGGAACTACAAATAGTTTAGTGTGGTTGAAAGACAAAGAGAGAAGGCTGTTGTTGAAGGCAAGAAGAAACAAGGGAATGGGGGTGGAGTGCGGTGGTGAAAAAAGCTATGTACTTAGAGATAAAGTACTATTGAGAGGCCAGATCATGAAGTGCCTTGTACCTCATGCAATGGAATTGATCTTTATCAGCAATCGTAACACATTAGAAAAGTTAAAGCAGGAGAGTTACATAATCAGATTGAATTACAGAAAAGTTACTCAGGGGAAACAGTCCACAATTTCTCAAGGAAGGAAGTTTTTAATGTGCTCAAATTTTTCTGGCACTTAATTTTCATTTTATTAACCAGTGTTGCCTTTGTCCTGAGTGCTGAATGATTAACGTACAGGGCCTAAGGAGAGATTCTGACAGCCTAAATCACTCAGAAACTGGGATGCAAGAGTCAGTTCACCAAAAGGGCACAGCTGGCTCATAAGCAGTAACATGAATTGTCCAAGTTAGTATTTCAGTTGAGGTCTTGAAGAGTATAGTTCACAAGGAAACTCACACTTGCTATTTACAGAAGATAGTGAATTCAATGGAAACACTATATTTTTGTGTTATAGTTTTAAATATTCTAATTGACAAAATTAATATTTTTAATTTTATTTCATAAACTACCCTAATTCATTATTGTCTTGGAATCAACTGTCCATCCTCAGTCTAGTACACAGATTGAAGAAGCTTCTTACACATTTTTGACCACAGTTGCAATGTGGTGATCCTCAGAACCAATCTACCTGTACAGCATTCATTTTACAAGGAATTATTTCAACGAAAGTGCCCAGTTATGTTAGGGCCTCTGTCATGGGACCTACATAACTTCAATGCCATACAACCATTCTTTGATCCCTTAAACTCTATGTCATCTTCAAATGCCAAGTAGAAGCACAAATATTAATTATATTAGAAGCACAAATTATAATAGAAAAAATGATACTAACAATGCAGTATTTTCTGCGTCCAATGCACTGTGCTAGACATGCTTTCTCTCATACATGTAAAAAATCTTATGAGATAACTGTTAATATTCTAATTTGACAGATGAGGAAAGTAATCCTTTAGGAAGTTCAGTTGCTCAGTCATGTCTAACTCTGCGACCCCATGAACTGAAGCATGACAGGTTCCCTTTCCTTCACCATCTTCCAGAGCTTGCTCAAACTCATGTCCATTGACTCACTGATGCCATCAAACCATCTCTTTTTCTGTCACCCCATTCCCCTTCTATCTTCTACTTTTCCCAGCATTAGGGTCTTTTCCAACGAGTCGTCTCTTCGCATCAGGTGGCCAAAGTACTGGAGCTTCAGCTTCAGCATCAGGCCTTCCAAAGTATATTCAGGGTTGATTTCTTTTAGGATTGACTGATTTGATCTCCTTGCAGTCCAAGAGACTCTCAAGAGTTGTCTTCAATCAGCATCACAAATCGAAGGCATCAATTCCACGGCACTCAGCCTTGTTTATGGTACAAATCTCACATTCATACATGACTACTGAAAAACCATAGCTTTGACTAGATGGACTTTTGTTGGCAAAGCAACGTCTCTGCTTTTTATTATGCTCTCTAGTTTTGTCATAGCTTTTCTGCCAAGGAGCAAGCGTCTTTTAATTTCATGGCTGCAGTCACCATCAGCAGTGATTTTGGAGCCCAAGGAAATAAAGTCTGCCACTGTTTCCATTGTTTCCCCACCTATTTGCCATGAAGTGATAGGACTGTATGCCATGGTCTTCATTTTTTTAAAGTTGAGTTTTAAGCCAGCTTTTTCACTCTCCTTTTTCACCTTCATCAAGAAGCTGTTTAGGGCTTCCCTGGTGGTCCAGTAGGTAAGGACACTGCCTTGCAGTGCAAGGGGCGCTGGTTCAATCCCTGGCCTGGGAAGATCCCATGTATAGTGGAGCAGCTGAACCAATGTGTCCAATCACCGAGCCAGAGCTCTCTCTGGAGCGCATGTGCCCAGAGGCGGTGCTCTGCAACAACAGACGCCACTGCGATGGGAGGCCCACACGGGCCAAAGAACAAAGATGGATGAAAACAGATAAATGAAAGACCAATAGAAGTGGCCCGCCTGCCTCCTCCCTCCCCAACCAGCCTCCCCACCCTCCCCCCCGCCCCCAAAAAGAAGCTGTTTAGTTTCTCTTCACTTTCTGCCATAAGGGTGGTTTCATCTGCATATCTGAGGTTATTGATATTTCTCCCAGCAGTCATGATTCCAGCTTTTGCTTCATCTAAACCAGCATTTCACATGGTGTACTCTGAGTATAAGTTAAATAAGCAGGGTGACAATATACAGCCTTGAAGTACTCCTTTCCCATTTTGGAAGCAGTCCATTGTTCCATATCAGTTCTAACTGTTGCTTTCTGACCTGAATACAGGTTTCTCAGGAGGCAGGTAAGGTGGTCTGGTATTCCCACCTCTTTCAGAATTTTCCACAGTTTGATGTGATCTGCCTAGTCAAAAGTTTTAGCATAGTCAGTGAAGCAGAAGTAAATGCTTTCTTTAATTCTCTTGCTATTTTTATGATCCAGCAGATGTTCGCAATTTGATCTCTGGTTCCTCTGCCTTTTCTAAATCCAGCTTGTACATCTGAAATTTCTCGGTTCATATACTGCTGAAGCCTAGCTTGGAGGATTTTGAGCATTACTTTGCTAGCACGTGAAATGAGTGTAATGCTGCAGTAATTTGAACATTCTTTGTCATTGAAATAAAAACTGACTTTTTCCAGTCTTGTTATCACTGCTGAGTTTTCCAAATTTATTGGCATACTTAGTGTAGCACTTTAACAGCATCATTTTTTAATATCTGAAATAGCTAAGCTGGAATTCCTTCACATCCACTAGTTTTGTTCATAGTGATGCTTTCTAAGGCCCACTTGACTTCACACTCTAGGATATCTGGCGCTGGGTGAGTGATCACACCATCATGGTTATCTGGGTCATTAAGATCTCTCTTGTGTAGTTCTTCTGTGTATTATTGCCACCTCTTCTTAATATCTTCTTTTATTAAGCCCACACCATTTTTGCCCTTTATTGTACCCATCTTTGTATTTTTGCATAGGTGTTCCCTTGATATCTTTAATGTTCTTGAAGAGATCTCTAGTCTTTCCCATTCTATTATTTTCCTTTATTTCTGTGCATTGTTCACTTAGGAATGCTTTCTTATCTCTCCTTGCTATTCTCTGGAACTCTGCATTCAGATAGGTATATCTTTCCTTTTCTCCTTTATCTTTTGCATCTTTTCTTTTCTCAGCTGTTGGTAAACCTCCTCAGAAAACCATTTTACCTTTTTGCATTTCTTATTCTTGGGGATGGTTTTGACCATTGCCTCCTGTACAAGGTTACAAACCTCTTTCCATAGTTCTTCAGGCACCCAGTCTATCAGATGTAATCCCTTGAACCTGTTTGTCACTTCCTCTGTATAAATGTAAGGGATTTTATTTAGGTCCTATCTGTATGGCCTACTGGTTTTCCCTACTTTCTTCAATTTAAGTCTGAATCTTGCAATAAGGGTTTCATGGTCTGAGTCACAGTTACCAGTCTTGTTTTTACTGACTGTATACAGCTTCTCCATCTTTGACTGAAAAGAATATCATCAATCTGATTTCAGTGTTGACCATCTGGTGATGTCCACATGTAGCGTCATCTCTTGTGTTGTTGGAAGAGGATATTTGCTATGACCAGTGTGTTCTCTTGGCAAAACTCTGTTAGCTTTTGCCCTGCTTCATTTTGTACTCCAAGGCCAAACTTGCTTGTTACTCCAGGTATCTCTTGACTTCCTACTTTTGCATTCCAGTACCCAATGATAAAAAGGACATTTTTTTGGTGTTTGTTCTATAAGATCTTGTAGGTCTTCTTAGAACCATTCAAGTTCAGTTTCTTGAGCATTAATGATTGGGGCATAAACTTGGATTACTATGATATTGAATGTTTTGCCTTTGGAAATGAACAGAGATCATTCTGTCATTTTTGAGACTGTAGCCAAGTACTGCATTTCAAACTCTTTTCTTGACTATGAGGGATACTCCATTTCTTCTAAGGGATTCTTGCCCACAGTAGCAGATATAATGGTCATCTGAATTAAATTCACCCATTCCTGTGCATTTTAATTCACTGTTCTCTAAAATGTCAATTGTACCCATCTTTGTATTTTTGCATAGGTGTTCCCTTGATATCTTTAATGTTCTTGAAGAGATCTCTAGTCTTTCCCATTCTATTATTTTCCTTTATTTCTGTGCATTGTTCACTTAGGAATGCTTTCTTATCTCTCCTTGCTATTCTCTGGAACTCTGCATTCAGATAGGTATATCTTTCCTTTTCTCCTTTATCTTTTGCATCTTTTCTTTTCTCAGCTGTTGGTAAACCTCCTCAGAAAACCATTTTACCTTTTTGCATTTCTTATTCTTGGGGATGGTTTTGACCATTGCCTCCTGTACAAGGTTACAAACCTCTTTCCATAGTTCTTCAGGCACCCAGTCTATCAGATGTAATCCCTTGAACCTGTTTGTCACTTCCTCTGTATAAATGTAAGGGATTTTATTTAGGTCCTATCTGTATGGCCTACTGGTTTTCCCTACTTTCTTCAATTTAAGTCTGAATCTTGCAATAAGGGTTTCATGGTCTGAGTCACAGTTACCAGTCTTGTTTTTACTGACTGTATACAGCTTCTCCATCTTTGACTGAAAAGAATATCATCAATCTGATTTCAGTGTTGACCATCTGGTGATGTCCACATGTAGCGTCATCTCTTGTGTTGTTGGAAGAGGATATTTGCTATGACCAGTGTGTTCTCTTGGCAAAACTCTGTTAGCTTTTGCCCTGCTTCATTTTGTACTCCAAGGCCAAACTTGCTTGTTACTCCAGGTATCTCTTGACTTCCTACTTTTGCATTCCAGTACCCAATGATAAAAAGGACATTTTTTTGGTGTTTGTTCTATAAGATCTTGTAGGTCTTCTTAGAACCATTCAAGTTCAGTTTCTTGAGCATTAATGATTGGGGCATAAACTTGGATTACTATGATATTGAATGTTTTGCCTTTGGAAATGAACAGAGATCATTCTGTCATTTTTGAGACTGTAGCCAAGTACTGCATTTCAAACTCTTTTCTTGACTATGAGGGATACTCCATTTCTTCTAAGGGATTCTTGCCCACAGTAGCAGATATAATGGTCATCTGAATTAAATTCACCCATTCCTGTGCATTTTAATTCACTGTTCTCTAAAATGTCAATGTTCACTCTTGCTATCTTCTGTCTGACCATGTCCAATTTACCTTGGTTCATGGATCTAACATTCCAGGTTCCTACGCAATATTGTTCTTTACAGCATCAGACTTTACTTTTACAAGACATATCCACAACTGGGCATTGTTTCTGCTTTGGCCAAGCCTTTTTATTCCTTCTGGAGATATTTCTTTGCCCTTTTCCAATAGCATACTGGTCATCTACAGACCTGGAAAGTTCATCTTTCCAGTGGTATACTTTTTTCGCCCTTTCATATTGTTCATTGGGTCCTCAAGGCAAGAATACTGAAGTGATTTGCCATTCTCTTCTCCAGTGAACCACGTTTTGTCAAACTCTCCACCAAGACCTGCCTATCTTGGTTGGCCCTACTTGGAATGGTTCATAGTTACTTTGAGTTAGACAAGGCTGTGATCCATGTAATCAGTTTGGTTAATTTTCTGTGACTGTGGTTTTCATTCTATTTGCCTCCTGATGGATGAGGTTAAGAGTCTTGTCTAAGCTTCCTGATGGGAGGGACTGGCTGCTCTTGTTCTGGTGGGCAAGGCCATGTTCAGTAAATCTTTAATCTGATTATCTGCTGATGTGTGGGGCTGAGTACCTTCCCTGTAGGTAGCAGTGTGGTGGGCTGAAAGTCACTCAGCCCTGTCTGACTCTTTGTGATCCATGAATGAGACATGGAATTCTTCAGGCAAGAATACTGGAGTGGATTAGCTGTTCCCTTCTCCCAGGGGACCTTCCCAACCCAGGGATCAAACCCTGGTCTCCTACATTGTGGGTAGATTCTTTACCAGCTGAGTTATCAGGGAAGCCCCAAGGGGTAATGGCGACCTTCTCCAAAAGCACTTATGACAGTGTGCTGCACCAGAACTGTTTTCAATGTCTGTGACCCTGCAGCAGGCCACTGTTGAACCATGCCTCTGCCTGAGACTCCTGAACACTGAGAGGCAAGTCTGGCTCAGTCTCTTGTTGGGTTCCTTTCTCCTGGGTCATGGTGTGTACAAGGTTTTATTTGTGCCCTTTAGAGTCTGTTACCCCAGTCCTGCTCAGCAGCTCTATAGTCTGGCTAATGGGGACCTCCTCCAAAAGGACTTAGGCCACATTCCGCACCTCTCAGGGTTGCTGCAGGCCACTGCTGACCCATTCCTCCACAGGAGACATTCAGACACTTGAAGGCATATCTGGTTCAGTCTCTTTGCACTGGTTCTTTCCCTAGGTCTTGGTGCACACAAGGTCTTGTTTGTGCCCTCCTAGCATCTCTGATGCATATGAGGTTTGATTTTCAAATATGATTGTGTGTATAAGTAATCCTTAAAGAGATTAAATAAACTTCTCAGGGTCATACAGCTTGTGACTGAAATCAGAACTTAAATCCAGGTCTATATGACTGCAAAACCTAGCTATTCACCTTATACTGTCTTTCCGATATTTCTAGTTGCCTGTCATACAGTACTTGCTTGGAACTAAGCCAGTCAATTTATAAGCACAATGTAATTTAACCTGCAAACTAGCCTATCAAAAGGTAGTCTTACCCATGTTTTATAGATGAAGAAACCAATGTTCAAAACATGTATTTAAATTGCTAATAGTCATACATGTAGAAGGGCTTCCCAGCTGGCGCTAGTTGCAAAGAACCCACCTATTAATGCAGGAGGCAGGAGACATGGGTTCAGTCCCTGCATTAGGAAGATGGAGTAAGAGTAAGGCATGGCAACCCACTCCAGTATTCTTGCCTGGAGAATTCCATGGACAGAAGATCCTGGCGGACTACAGTCCAAAGGGTTGCAAAGAGTCAGACACTACTGAAGTGACTTAGCACACACACATAAAGGTAGAAAGAAGCAAAGGCAACATTTAGATCTACATTTATCTGATCCTAATTTTGTGTGTTTAACTACAATCTATACCACTAGATTGTGATAACATAAACCAGTAAGTAGTTCCCTATTCCACATAGAGATCCACAATTTTGAGTATGCAGATCAAGGTTCACTATTGGTGGTAGAAGGATTTAGCAACCATGCCTCTGCCTGAGACTCCTGAACACTGAGAGGCAAGTCTGGCTCAGTCTCTTGTTGGGTTCCTTTCTCCTGGGTCATGGTGTGTACAAGGTTTTATTTGTGCCCTTTAGAGTCTGTTACCCCAGTCCTGCTCAGCAGCTCTATAGTCTGGCTAATGGGGACCTCCTCCAAAAGGACTTAGGCCACATTCCGCACCTCTCAGGGTTGCTGCAGGCCACTGCTGACCCATTCCTCCACAGGAGACATTCAGACACTTGAAGGCATATCTGGTTCAGTCTCTTTGCACTGGTTCTTTCCCTAGGTCTTGGTGCACACAAGGTCTTGTTTGTGCCCTCCTAGCATCTCTGATGCATATGAGGTTTGATTTTCAAATATGATTGTGTGTATAAGTAATCCTTAAAGAGATTAAATAAACTTCTCAGGGTCATACAGCTTGTGACTGAAATCAGAACTTAAATCCAGGTCTATATGACTGCAAAACCTAGCTATTCACCTTATACTGTCTTTCCGATATTTCTAGTTGCCTGTCATACAGTACTTGCTTGGAACTAAGCCAGTCAATTTATAAGCACAATGTAATTTAACCTGCAAACTAGCCTATCAAAAGGTAGTCTTACCCATGTTTTATAGATGAAGAAACCAATGTTCAAAACATGTATTTAAATTGCTAATAGTCATACATGTAGAAGGGCTTCCCAGCTGGCGCTAGTTGCAAAGAACCCACCTATTAATGCAGGAGGCAGGAGACATGGGTTCAGTCCCTGCATTAGGAAGATGGAGTAAGAGTAAGGCATGGCAACCCACTCCAGTATTCTTGCCTGGAGAATTCCATGGACAGAAGATCCTGGCGGACTACAGTCCAAAGGGTTGCAAAGAGTCAGACACTACTGAAGTGACTTAGCACACACACATAAAGGTAGAAAGAAGCAAAGGCAACATTTAGATCTACATTTATCTGATCCTAATTTTGTGTGTTTAACTACAATCTATACCACTAGATTGTGATAACATAAACCAGTAAGTAGTTCCCTATTCCACATAGAGATCCACAATTTTGAGTATGCAGATCAAGGTTCACTATTGGTGGTAGAAGGATTTAGCAAGGGGAGCAAAAGGGAGGCTGAGAGGTATATTCCCTCTATACCCACTTTCTGGAGAGTTTTCATCATAAATATTGAGTTTTGTCAAGAACTTTCTCTAAAGCTTGCAAACAATATGGCTCACAAGTAAGTATCAGGCTTCCCTGGTGGCTCAGAGAGTAAAGAATCTGCCTGTAATGCAGTAGACATGGGTTCAGTTCCTGGGTCTGGAAGATCCCCTGGAGGAGGGCATGGCAACCCACTGCATTATTCTTGCCTGGAGAATTCCATGGACAGAGGAGTCTGGTGGGCTATAATCCATGGAGCCACAAAGAGTTGGACATGACTGAGTGACTAACACTTTTATTTTCAACACTATGGCTCATAAGGGGTAAATATCCCAAATATCTATACAGCTCACATAATTCAACATCAAAAAAACAAACAACCTAATTTAAAAATGGGCAGAAGACTTGAACAGACATTTCTCCAAAGAAGACATGCCAATAGCTGAAAACAGCACGTGAAAAGATGTTCCACATCACTAATCATCAGGGAAATGCAAATTAAAATCATAATGAGTTATTACCTCACACTTGCCAGAATGGCTATCAACAAAAGGAATACATGGGCTTCCCCTGGTGGTCCAGTGGGTAAGGACACCGCCTTGCAGTGCAAGGGGCGACGGTTCAAGCCCTGGCCTGGGAAGATCCCACGTGCCGCGGAGCGGCTGGACCGATGTCTCCAATCACCGAGCTGGAGCTCTGGAGCGCATGCGCCCAGAGCCGGCGCTCTGCAACAACAGACACCACCGCGATGGGAGGCCCATAGGAGCCAAAGAACAATGACGGATGAACAGAGAGAAACGAAAGACCAATAGTAGTGGCCCGCCTGCTGCCCTCCCTCCCCAACCCGACCCCCGCCCAAAAATAAATAAATAAATAAATCTTTAAAAACAAAAGGAATACAAACAATAAATGTTAGCGAGGATATGGACAAAAGGCAACCCTGTACACAGTTGGTGGGAATGTAAACTGGTCGGCTACTATGGAAAACAAAAGACTGAAAATAGAACAACCATATGATTCAACAATTCCACGTCTGCGTAAATATCCAAAAAACAAAAACACTAATGGAAAAGATATATGCACCCCAAAGTTCATAGCGGCATTATTTACAATAGCCAATATATGAAACCAATCTAAGTGTCCATCAACAGATGAATGGATAAAGAAGATGTGGCATATATATATATATATATATATTATATATATATATATATATATATACACACACACACACACACACAAACACACACAATGGACTATTACTCAACCATAAAAAGAATGAAATTTTGCCATTTGCAACAATTGGGATATACTTGGAGGATCTTATGCTAAGTGAAATTAGACAGAGAAGGACAAATAGTATATGATATCACTTATATGTGGAATCTAAAAAATTCAACAGACTAGTTGTATAACAAAAAAGAAACAGACTCGCAGACACAGAGAACAAACTACTGGTTACTAGTGGGGTGAGGTAACAGAGTAGAGGCAAGATAGGACAGGTGATTAAGAGGTACAAATTACTATGTATAAAATAAGCTACAAAGATCTATTGTATAATACAGGGAATACAGCTAATATTTTATAGTAACTATAAATGGAGTATAACCATTAAAAATTGTGAATCACTATATTGAACACTTATAACACATGATGTTGTACACCAACTTTAGTTCAACTAAAAATAAAGGCTCAGTATAGAATCCAGGGCTTACCAGGTGGCACAACAGTAAAGAATCCACCCACCAATGCACAAGACGCAAGAGACATGGGTTCAATCCCTGGGTCAAAAAGATCTCCTGAGTAGGAAATAGCAACCCAATCCAGTATTCTTGCCTGGAGAATTCCATGGACAGAGGACCCTGAAGGGCTATGGTCCATGCAGCCACAAAGAGTCGGACACTATTGAGCACACACACACACACACAGAATCCAGGATAAAAATCCTGGGAATGGGGATCTTATGAAGCATCTTTTCCTTCTCTCTCTTCTTCTGTGGTGATTCCAGTCTCTGATTCCAAGAATACAGAAAGAAGGAAATGTTATCCTAAAACAAACAGTTGCATCATCAAGTTCTTTGTCTCATAACATCTCAGTCAGCTTCATGTTCCAAGCCTGAAGCCTGTCCTGGACCAGTCCTACAGATTATAAGGTCACATTTCCTCTGTTCTGATCCAGAAGTAGAGGGACAGGCCTCATGAAGCTAAATGCTTTTTACTTTGCCAAAAGATATTATAGTCATAGAGATCAAATAGATCCAAATGCAATGTTTCTTTCCTAAGTATTCTCCATGGAGCTTATAAAACACTCATTGAAAAAAGGATCCAGGGACAAATAAGTATTGGAAATGCTACAAAAGCTCTGTGGCCCTATAATTAATCATACAAAACAGGCCACTTCTGAGAGCCAAAGGGAATTTGCTAACAATTACACAGAGACAACAAGCACATACTGGAAATGTCCTGGGCAAATCGGGACCTATGGTTAGTTGGCTATTTAACCCAGAACTTTCAGAATTTATTTCTTCAAAATTTTTTTTCCTCCTTCTAACACCTGCTAATCTCATAAGAGACCATTATTCCACAGAATATACTTTAGGGAACACTAAATGTTAGGAGAATTTGCATGAAATGCAATAGTCCAATGCTTCCCAATCACTTCCTATAAATGCACACTTAGGAAGAAATTGTTAATATTTTTTGTGGCACAAAAAGTAAACAGCTGAGGCTCCTTGTACCCAGGAAGAACTGGGCAAGGAGTCAGGCATTTGAGAGGATTACTATCTCAGTATTCCTGTAATCCTCTGATACATATGAGAGCCCCAGCATGCAGTTCACGGAAGCTATGAATAGATCAAAACGCACCCACAAATGACCTTCATTTATTTCTCTTCCTTTAAGACCAATTTCAGGAGATTAAATTAAATGAAGCCATGAAGGACTTTTTAAAAATTATATATATATATTTGCCCTTTGAGCCTTCTTTTGGCCTCTTCGTTGCATAGAATTTGGGTCAGTGTCAAAAATCTTGAAAATTACCGGAAATGTAACAAATCTTCTGACTGATTCAGTCAAGACACTGAATAGAAAATACTTCCATAGGAAAATAGAAACTATATTAGGTATCTCAACAGAGTCTAATACAAGGAATTATTTAAATAAGCAGTGAAAGCAAAATGGGAACACAGAGGCAACACAGAGGCCTAGCTCAGGCCTCAGAACTCCAAGGAAGGCGCACTACCCAAATGATTCTGACACATCAGAGGGCACAGTGAGGTGGGTTCTGGAGGGCCAAATGAAGGTGAACACTTGGTCTTGCCACAGTTTCCTGACTAGTAAACAAACTGCAGATAATTCAATCATTCGATTACAGAAACATTTTGAAAGCAGACACTTGAACTCTGCAACTTCAGGGAGTGGATTTACTACCAGCAACAGCAAATATTCCCTACCAGAGTCTCTTGCCAGTGAACTGAGGACTGAGCTCTCAGGTAGCTCTTCATAAACCTGAATTTACTTACTCAATGACCCCACAGAAAACACCTTGGAGTGGGGTTCAAATTAAATAGGAATTTGAAGCTCCAAAGCTTTATAAAGTTGCTTTGAAAATTTTAGTGAAGAAAAGGGAGAGAGGAAAGAGGGGCTTGAAACCATTTTAAGTGTCTTAAGCAAGGAAAGAGCTCTGGAAGTTTAGTCTCCTGCCATATGCTTTTATATTGTATTATTCACTTTATGCTATCATTTCATCCTGTTCAGTTCGTCAGTTAGAAGTCAGAAGTCATATCCTTGACTGGAAGCTTATTTTTACTCTGCTTTTAAAGTTGCTGGTAAAGAAAAAGAGCGAAGGAATCCTGGTCTACAGCCTGACCAAAGAGGACACATTTCAGTGCTCCCATGACCCAGAAGAATACAATGGGTCTCAGATTAAAGATTATGACCTGAGGTTATAAACTGATAAAAACATTTAAACTAACATATTCTATCTTAAAGGTTGAAATTGGAGGCACTGGGGTATTATAGAACAGAGATTAATTCCTGACTCCTTTGCTTCCTAGCTATTGACCTTGAGCAGGCTTCTTTAATAACCTCTGTAAACCTCAGTTTCTTTCCTTATGAAATGATATGAACTATATGTTGGCAGTATCCATACACATCTCTCTCTTTTTTTTAACCACTGCACCAACTGCAAAACAGAACTCAGAACTTCTTTGCATTCTCCATGGAAAATCTCTTTGCATCAAATGTGTCTCATACTGAAGATTTCACAGCCAAGTTGGAATAGATTTATAAAACATTTTTCTCCAAAAAGCCCTATTTTCCATCTCTTTTTGAGTCTTACTTCCTAAAGCCAGTAGGTCTCCTGTTCTACACTCTCTCTATTACGTTTATCCTTCTCAGCTCTGGCTTCTCTCTCCTACCATCGTTACACTTCTTCTCTATTTAGCTCTTTCTTTGGCAGTGTAAGTTATCTCTGTCTAGGCACTTCCAAACTCATATACTCATGCTTAAAAAACTACTCAGTAAACAAAGGACCCTCTAATTGTTAGTAACCTCTCTTCAAAGGGCAGCAAAACATAATAAATATTTTTTGCTTTCACATGTAGACAACTGCAGAGGCTACCAAACACCATTATTATTAAATTGAATGAGATAATAAATCTAAAGTGACTTGCACACTGCCACATAAGTATAAGGGTTTCCCTGATGTTTCAGTAGGAAAGAATCCACTTGCAATAAAGGAGATGCAGGTTCCATCCCCGGGTTGGGAAGATCCCCTGGAATAGGGCACAAGGTAACCCACTCCAGGATTCTTGCCTGGAGAATCCCACAGACCAAGGAGCCTGGTGGGCTACAGTTGATGGAGTTGCAAAGAGTTGGACGTGACTGAAATGACTGAGTAAGCATGTGCATAAGTGTAAACCAAATGTTAGCTGTTGTTATTTTGATTATTACTATTTAGCTTATGGACTCTTTCACTAAGCATATTTCGCCAGTCTCTGTACAAATGATAACATGGTTGGTAGGCAAATACTTGAGGTTTTAATGTAAAATTTAAAAAAAAAAACACATAGAGAAACTAAAAATTCAGGCCCTGAGTATTTAAGGAGGTCCACTTTGCCTGGGCATAGTGTTCTCTTTTGCCCTGAATATTTGCAGTGGAGTTCTTACACAGTAAATTGTTTCATGTATCATCTATATCTATATCCTGTGTTCTGATGAAAGTGAATCATTTTACATCTTTTGAGAGAAATAAAGAGAAACATAACATTTATCAAGCTCTTATTTTGTGATCAGTGAAATACCACATACTATGGTTATTTAATCAAGAAAGAAAAGTAAGCGGTATTATTCTCCCATTTTGAATCTTGGTCTCAGAGATGTTGGTTAATCCTGACATCATTCCTTTGTTTGGATAGGACACCATGAAATCCACGGCAGCCACAAACATCCCACCACAACTGAATCTATTAATCTAGAGGGGAGAAAAAATAACTTTTCAAGGTATGTGCACAGTGTTTCAAAATATCTTGAAGTCTGAAGACTTTCATAAATTGGTTTTTTCCCTTTACTAATGGTTTTGCTTTATCCTAAACACTGTGTCACAGCTATTGGATTGTCAAAAGTAAGCAAAAGAACCTCTTTGCTCTTTGCCTCCTCTGATCATTGTTTCTAGAATAGAGGGGCTGAGTTCCTGAGCTCCCTCCTGCCAAGAGTGCACATTTATTAAGAAAAATTATGTCTTTATCTCAACAAGAATTCTCACCTTTCTCCTTTTTTCTCTCTAACCACTCCCTCAAAACAGGAAGGTATAGAAACTCTGATCCTGGGCTCTCCCTGGTCAGAGACTTCTAATTCGCCACATCTCTTTTTAAACCAGCCCATAAAAGGGAGCCTGGAGATGGTTGCTTTCACACTCCCATTCTGATCATGTTTTCAGCATGAACCCATCCCATCTTCTGCCTGTGTTTGGGGTGATTGTGAGACATCTGAGTAGAGATGCAGGGCTCAGGTCAAAGCTCTAGGCTAAAGACCAGAAACAAGAAGTGGTACCCAAAGTCAAGAGACTGGATGAGGTTACACAAAGAGAAAGTGGAGGAGAAACGAACAGAAGGAAAGAAAGGAGAGGAGAAGTGGATTCAGAACAGAACTCTGGGGTCTGACTACATGGAAAAGATAGGCTAAGAAGAGAAAGACTTGCTAGAGAAGTGAGTAGAGGACAAAATGCCCATCTATCTATCTCACTTTTTCCATAGTCTCATCAGCTGTTATTACTTACTATTATCTTGGGCTTCCCTGTTGCCTCACTTGGTAAAACATCTGCCTGCAATGTGAGAGACCAAGGTTTGACCCCTAGGTTGGGAAGATAATCTGGAGAAGGAAAAGGCAACCCACTTCAGTATTCTTGCCTGAAGAATCCCATATAGAGGAGACTGGCAGGTAACAGTCCAGTCCATAATGTCACAGAGTCAGACACAGTTGAGCGACTAAGGAACATACACATCAGCTGTTGACTGTGAAGAACTTGAAACTGGTATGAACGTCACTATCAGCAGTCTATTTTTATTGTCTCCTGTACTGGCTGTAATTTTCTAAATAATTTTTTCCATGCTTAAGGACTCTGAAGGACAATTTGCTTCTCATTTAGTATTAGATGGAATCACAGATTTTGGTTAAGCAGGCAGTAAGCAAATCTAAACCCTTGGGTGCCCAAGAAACACAGGTGCCCTTCCTTAATGATGATCTCCTCCTGAGTAATACTTTAGTCTTCAATATTAGCATCACCTTGCTTTTCAGGTGGGCAGGCCTTTGGAGTCATCAACATATCTCAAACCATTTTGTCCCTGAAATACTCTTAGGAGATGTAGATGGTGGTGGTTTACTTATATGGGGAAAAAAAAAAAAAAAAAAAAAAAAAAGAAGAAGCTCATAACAACAGAGTAGAATGGTGGTTTCTAGGGCCTTAGGGGCGAGGGAAAGAAAAATGCTGGTCAAACAGTAAAAACTTCCAGTTATCAGATGAATAGATTCTGAAGATCTAATGTACAGCCTGGTGATTATAATTAGTAATACTGTGTAAAATACTTGAAAGTTGCTGATACCTTCGATGTTCTTACTACAAAAAAGTAGTGGTAATTATGTGGTATGATGGAGTATTAGCTATGATGGTAATCATTTTGGAATATGTTTGTCCAATCCACAAACTGTGAGAAAGTGGAGGAGAAACGAACAGAAGGAAAGAAAGGAGAGGAGAAGTGGATTCAGAACAGAACTCTGGGGTCTGACTACATGGAAAAGATAGGCTAAGAAGAGAAAGACTTGCTAGAGAAGTGAGTAGAGGACAAAATGCCCATCTATCTATCTCACTTTTTCCATAGTCTCATCAGCTGTTATTACTTACTATTATCTTGGGCTTCCCTGTTGCCTCACTTGGTAAAACATCTGCCTGCAATGTGAGAGACCAAGGTTTGACCCCTAGGTTGGGAAGATAATCTGGAGAAGGAAAAGGCAACCCACTTCAGTATTCTTGCCTGAAGAATCCCATATAGAGGAGACTGGCAGGTAACAGTCCAGTCCATAATGTCACAGAGTCAGACAAAGTTGAGCGACTAAGGAACATACACATCAGCTGTTGACTGTGAAGAACTTGAAACTGGTATGAACGTCACTATCAGCAGTCTATTTTTATTGTCTCCTGTACTGGCTGTAATTTTCTAAATAATTTTTTCCATGCTTAAGGACTCTGAAGGACAATTTGCTTCTCATTTAGTATTAGATGGAATCACAGATTTTGGTTAAGCAGGCAGTAAGCAAATCTAAACCCTTGGGTGCCCAAGAAACACAGGTGCCCTTCCTTAATGATGATCTCCTCCTGAGTAATACTTTAGTCTTCAATATTAGCATCACCTTGCTTTTCAGGTGGGCAGGCCTTTGGAGTCATCAACATATCTCAAACCATTTTGTCCCTGAAATACTCTTAGGAGATGTAGATGGTGGTGGTTTACTTATATGCGGAATCTAAAAAGAAAAAAAAAAAAAAAAGAAGAAGCTCATAACAACAGAGTAGAATGGTGGTTTCTAGGGCCTTAGGGGCGAGGGAAAGAAAAATGCTGGTCAAACAGTAAAAACTTCCAGTTATCAGATGAATAGATTCTGAAGATCTAATGTACAGCCTGGTGATTATAATTAGTAATACTGTGTAAAATACTTGAAAGTTGCTGATACCTTCGATGTTCTTACTACAAAAAAGTAGTGGTAATTATGTGGTATGATGGAGTATTAGCTATGATGGTAATCATTTTGGAATATGTTTGTCCAATCCACAAACTGTACAGGTGTACACCTTAAACATATACAATGCTATATGTTAACTATACCTCAAAAAAGCTAGATAAAAATAGCTTTATTTGTGGATTAAAAAAGTAGGTCCCCCCCCCAAAAAAAAAAATGTAGTTCCCCAATCAAACAACTCTGGAAATACTGAATGCTACTATCTGAGAGCCACAGCATATAGTATAATAAAGACTTTGCCAAATCCTGCAGTTAAAAAAAATAAAATTAACTTTGCTTAATCCAGAATTTTCCCAGTTATTTCAACCCAGAATCCTTTTTCTATGGAACACTTACTAACATCCAGTAGACCAAAGTTACACAGAACACAAGTGGGTGTCTTACTAATCCAAAGAACCCTTTTAAACACTATCCACAAAATCCATTTTACAATAGGGGGAAATGACCTGCCCTTAAAAGTGCTCTTATTTTCCTGGGAATTGCTACATAGTATATTCAACTATATACTATAGCCAGTGGGACATACTGACCAGAGAACTAAGGAGGGATGAATGAAAGTCTATTATGGAAGAGAGGGGAGTTCACTGGCTGTCTTAGTTTGGATGGCTATAGCAAATTACCACAGACAGTGGCTTAAACAACATATATTTATTTCTCACAATCCTGGATGCTTGGAAGTACTAGATCAAAGCACCAGCATATCTTGGTATCTAATGTGTGCTTAGTCATGTCAGACTCTTTGGAACCCTATCCCATGGACTGTAGCCTACCATACTCCTCTGCCCATGGGATTTCCCAGGAAAGAATACTGGAGCAGGTTGTCATTTCCTTCTCCAGCAGATCCTCCCAACCCAGGGATCAAACCCCCATCTCCTGCTGTACAGGCAGATTCTTTACAGCTGAGCCACTGGGGAGGTCTCTTTGGATCTGATAGTATTGCCAAGGGCTTCCCTAGTGCCTCAGTGGTCAAAAAAAATCTGCCTTCAATGCAGGAGACCCGGGCTGGGAAGATCCCCAGGTCAGGAAGATCCCCTGGAGGAGGGCATGGCAACCCACTCCAGTATTCTTGCCTGGAGGAGGGCATGGCAACCCACTCCAGTATTTTTGCCTGGAGGATCTCATGGACAGAGGAGCCTGGCAGGCTACAGTCCATGTGGTTGTAAAGAGTTGGACATGATTGAGTGACTAATGCTCTCATTTTTTCAGTGTTACCAAATGTAGGATCACGCACCCACCAAACAGTGAGGCCAAATAATACAAATCGTGAGCTTGGAACACAGAAAAGATTTATTTGCATGGTCAAGCAAGGAGATAGATGGCTCCTGCCCCCTGAAAGTTTTCAGCAAAGTCCTTTTTATAGTAACAGTGAGGGCAGGGCATGGTCAGTTCTTTGTAAAATTCTTGGTGTCAGATCCTTTTTTCTTGAGACCAAGTCATGCATGGTCAGGTAACAATGTTCCTATAAAGCGAATGTTATTCTCTGTTCTGACAAGAAATGGCAAGATCCCCAAGCAAAACTTTTACCTTCCAAGGTCCAGTCCCTGTAGGGACCAGTTACCCTGCCCCAAAGCCTTCACTCAGCCCCTAGTCTGGGTCCTCCCAACAGTGCTCAGGTCTGGCTGAGGAGACAGATCTCAGCTGGCAGCTCCCTCCAGGCCAGGTTCCCAGACCCCGTCCAGCCACCATTGCTAAGGGAGCCAGGCAGACAGGACGCAAATGGCCCTCAGGCTCCTTAGGCCGCCCAAAGAGAGGCTGGAGGGGGGCCTCAGACTGTAACCCAGACAGTCGCTGCTGTTCCTAGGTTGCAATGACAGGCGTGGAGCAGAGATTCACCGCTGAGTGGGTAGCCTTGGCAAAGGCTCTAGATTCCTGCAGGACACAGCCTCGGGCCTGTTCCTGGGCCCCCAGCCACCCACGAGCCGGAGGCCAGGTAAGCTGGAGGTCTCCGGGGAGCCGGCCAGAATCCACCGCTTACCTCTTGCTCTGCCTGACGTCAGACCACCACTCTCAGTACTGGGTGAATGTGCACTCTCAGTCGCTCCTCGACAGTTGGTCGCTTGGGGGAGGGGCCCACTGGGCACTGACCAATGGCTGAGCAGGACCGCTAATTGCTTGCAATTCGCAACTTCCTCTGTTCTTTAAACGTTTTTTAAACAGGGTTCTTTAAACATTTCCTTCTCCAGTGTTCTTTAAACAGTGACAGTCTCTGTTCTTTAAACGTGGAGTTGTGATTAGCTAGTAGAACAATTTCTGTTCTGGAAAAATCACTTCCCGAACTGATGGTGTCTGCTACAGAAAATACTTGCAGACACATTTTAATACAGCTTTTGAGAAAGTACAAAATCTCTACCTTAGCTCTTTTTTTCTTAGTAATACATTTTAAGCACTATTTTGCCTTAAGTGGTTTTTATTCTATCAGTTGGGAATTCTAACTCCATACAGTACCTGAGTTGCAGACCGAGTTCCCTTGAAATTAGTAGCTCAGACAATTATTTGATACGATATTAAAAAAATAAACTACAGGAATGTTTTTGTATTCCTTAAATGATGGAAAATAGCATAAGCTATTCAGAGTGTTCGTAGAATATTTATAGTGTCTTTATTCATAATAACTAAAATCTGGAAATATCCCAAATGCTTGGATGAGCCAATAAAACAACTGCGACGCATCTACACTGTGGAATTCTACTCAGCAATAAAAAAAAGAACAAACTCTTTACATGTACAACTTGAATGATCTCAAAGAAATTATGTTAAATGAAAAATAGCTAACCTAAAAATGTTATATACTGTATGATTCCATTTACACATCATATTCAAAAATAAAATTATACAGGTGGAGAATACTGATTCACCAATGGATAAGGACTTTAGAGGGGCAGAGAAGGAAAAATGGATGTGGCTAAAAATGGATATTTTTGGTGATATAACAGTGTGGAATGTTGATAAAACTGTGAAAAAACTGCATAAAACTAAGGGCTTCCCTGGTGGCTCAGTGGTAAAGAACCCACCCACCACTGCAGGAGACACAGGTTCAATCCCTGGATCTGAAAGATCGCCTGGAGAAGGAAATGACAACCCACTTTAGTAGTGTTGCCTGGAAAATCTCATGGACAGAGAATCCTGGTGGGCTACAGTCCATGGAGTCACAAAGAGTTGGAGATGACTTATCAGCTGAGAACACACCACAAACAAACACACACACTCACATACCTAACAGAGTACATGTAAAACTGGTGAAATAAGCTTATGTAGATTAGACCAATGCTGGTTTTCTGATTTTAATATTGTACTATGGGCATATGGGATGCTACCACTGAGGGAAACTGGATGAAGAATACATGGGATATCTTTGCACATCATTTTGCAACTTACTGTGAATTTATCATTATTTCAAAATAGTTAGTCTTAAAAGAATCTCCAAATCCATGAGTGACATATCAACAAGTTTGATGCCATTTCAGCTCAAAAATACCAGCATTTACCTATTTTCCATATTTTGTATTTGCTATTCCCTTTGCATATATTTAACTGTACATTTTTTTCCACCATTCCTTCTGTGACTCATTCCTTTTCATTTTTCAGACTTCATCAGGGAAAGATTTCCTGAACACTTTGTTCAAAATGCTACTAAACACAAACACATATACAATTTCTTGGCACACTATTTCCTTCAAAATACTCATCACAATCTATATGTTATTTCCTCAGTTATTTAGGTTTATGTGTATCATTAGACTGCAAGTTCCACGGAGTAAGATCCTGTTTATTTTTGGTCACCTTGTATACCCAGAAATAAACACATTTAAGGCACTCATTAAGTGTTGTTGAAAAAGAGAATGAATAAATGTCACCAATCCAGCTTGGTGCTAGGGATGCACAAAGCATAATTTACAAATACACAGTTCTCCTTTACACAGTGTCTTCTTTTCGCTCTCAAGAAACTACCATATTTGGGGATACAAGATCCCAGACAAAATTTTAAATTTTTTAAGTGTTTTTTTTTTTTTTTCCATCTCATGATTAATCATATGTACCTTACTGGACTTCCCAGGTGACTCCATGGTAATAAATTCACCTACCAGTGCATGGTTTGATCCCTTATTCAGTTAAATCCCCAGAAGAAGGAAGTGGCTCACTCTAGTATTCTTGCCTGGAAAATCCCACGGACAGAGAAGCCTGGCAAGCTAAAGTCTAAGGGTTGCAAAAAATCGGAAAGGCCTAAGCACGCACACAAAGAGTTGGAGATGACTTATCAGCTGAGAACACACCACAAACAAACACACACACTCACATACCTAACAGAGTACATGTAAAACTGGTGAAATAAGCTTATGTAGATTAGACCAATGCTGGTTTTCTGATTTTAATATTGTACTATGGGCATATGGGATGCTACCACTGAGGGAAACTGGATGAAGAATACATGGGATATCTTTGCACATCATTTTGCAACTTACTGTGAATTTATCATTATTTCAAAATAGTTAGTCTTAAAAGAATCTCCAAATCCATGAGTGACATATCAACAAGTTTGATGCCATTTCAGCTCAAAAATACCAGCATTTACCTATTTTCCATATTTTGTATTTGCTATTCCCTTTGCATATATTTAACTGTACATTTTTTTCCACCATTCCTTCTGTGACTCATTCCTTTTCATTTTTCAGACTTCATCAGGGAAAGATTTCCTGAACACTTTGTTCAAAATGCTACTAAACACAAACACATATACAATTTCTTGGCACACTATTTCCTTCAAAATACTCATCACAATCTATATGTTATTTCCTCAGTTATTTAGGTTTATGTGTATCATTAGACTGCAAGTTCCACGGAGTAAGATCCTGTTTATTTTTGGTCACCTTGTATACCCAGAAATAAACACATTTAAGGCACTCATTAAGTGTTGTTGAAAAAGAGAATGAATAAATGTCACCAATCCAGCTTGGTGCTAGGGATGCACAAAGCATAATTTACAAATACACAGTTCTCCTTTACACAGTGTCTTCTTTTCGCTCTCAAGAAACTACCATATTTGGGGATACAAGATCCCAGACAAAATTTTAAATTTTTTAAGTGTTTTTTTTTTTTTTCCATCTCATGATTAATCATATGTACCTTACTGGACTTCCCAGGTGACTCCATGGTAATAAATTCACCTACCAGTGCATGGTTTGATCCCTTATTCAGTTAAATCCCCAGAAGAAGGAAGTGGCTCACTCTAGTATTCTTGCCTGGAAAATCCCACGGACAGAGAAGCCTGGCAAGCTAAAGTCTAAGGGTTGCAAAAAATCGGAAAAGCCTAAGCACGCACACATGTACCTTATGAATTTGTTGTAATAAACAATTAGAGGTATATTTATCAATATACTGTAAAATGCATAAAAAACAACAACAGTCCCCAGCACCACCACCATCATTGTTATCACAGGGTTGTTTTTTTTTGGCAATACATACATAGCAGTCTGACATAGTCAACTTTATGGGGGCTCTATGACAAAATACAGTCAACCATTACGTATTACAAGGATCTCTGGTATGCAGGAAAGAACTGTTTAGTGAACAAATAGACCTGGAACCTTAATTATCTGAAGCAAATTTCATAATTGGACACTAAATCGTGGAGAGAAGCCACGTTATTTCAAGGCCACAGCCCAGAAAAAAAAAAAAAAACATTTAGTATTTTCTATCATTAGGCTTTCAAAGAGACAGCAAAGCATGTTCCTATAGCAAGTCTATGATAGATAGTGTTATCCCAAAGATTGAGCCTTGATTTGCAATTTGCATGACTTTCAATTTCTTATTTTCATGTCTTCCCACCTCCATCTATAACTCTCAGAAACTCAGTTTCTTCATGCTGCTTTCTGCCTGCTGGTGATCCCAAATAATGTCAAATGATGTCTCAAACTTTCTCTATCCTTATGGAATAAATAAAAAGTTTGATAGTATAAAGAAAAATGGAGTAAGAATCCAAAATTCTTAGATTAGTTCTAGTAGTTTCAGTAACTGGGTAACTGAGAACTGTGTTAGTCACTCAGTCATGTTCAACTCTTTGCGACCCCATGGACTGTAGCCTGCCAGGCTGCTCTGTCAAGCAAGAATACTGGAGTGGGGGGCTTCCCTGGTGGTCCAGTGAGTAAGGACACCGCCTTGCAGTGCAAGGGGCGCCAGTTCGATCCCTGGCCTGGGAAGATCCTACGTGCCGCGGAGCGGCTGGACCCATGTGTCCAATTACCGAGCCGGAGCTCTGGAGCGCATGTGCCCAGAGCCGGTGCTCTGAGACAACAGAGGCCACCGCAATGGGAGGCCCACACGGGCGCAAGATGAAAAACAGACCGTCAGCACACCACCATCATTTGTTAAAAATGGCAAGCTAAAGTCTAAGGGTTGCAAAAAATCGGAAAAGCCTAAGCACGCACACATGTACCTTATGAATTTGTTGTAATAAACAATTAGAGGTATATTTATCAATATACTGTAAAATGCATAAAAAACAACAACAGTCCCCAGCACCACCACCATCATTGTTATCACAGGGTTGTTTTTTTTTGGCAATACATACATAGCAGTCTGACATAGTCAACTTTATGGGGGCTCTATGACAAAATACAGTCAACCATTACGTATTACAAGGATCTCTGGTATGCAGGAAAGAACTGTTTAGTGAACAAATAGACCTGGAACCTTAATTATCTGAAGCAAATTTCATAATTGGACACTAAATCGTGGAGAGAAGCCACGTTATTTCAAGGCCACAGCCCAGAAAAAAAAAAAAAAACATTTAGTATTTTCTATCATTAGGCTTTCAAAGAGACAGCAAAGCATGTTCCTATAGCAAGTCTATGATAGATAGTGTTATCCCAAAGATTGAGCCTTGATTTGCAATTTGCATGACTTTCAATTTCTTATTTTCATGTCTTCCCACCTCCATCTATAACTCTCAGAAACTCAGTTTCTTCATGCTGCTTTCTGCCTGCTGGTGATCCCAAATAATGTCAAATGATGTCTCAAACTTTCTCTATCCTTATGGAATAAATAAAAAGTTTGATAGTATAAAGAAAAATGGAGTAAGAATCCAAAATTCTTAGATTAGTTCTAGTAGTTTCAGTAACTGGGTAACTGAGAACTGTGTTAGTCACTCAGTCATGTTCAACTCTTTGCGACCCCATGGACTGTAGCCTGCCAGGCTGCTCTGTCAAGCAAGAATACTGGAGTGGGGGGCTTCCCTGGTGGTCCAGTGAGTAAGGACACCGCCTTGCAGTGCAAGGGGCGCCAGTTCGATCCCTGGCCTGGGAAGATCCTACGTGCCGCGGAGCGGCTGGACCCATGTGTCCAATTACCGAGCCGGAGCTCTGGAGCGCATGTGCCCAGAGCCGGTGCTCTGAGACAACAGAGGCCACCGCAATGGGAGGCCCACACGGGCCAAAGAACAAAGATGGATGAAAATAGACAAATGAAAGACCAATAGAAGTAGCCCACCTGCTCCCCTCCCTCCCCGCCCCCACCCCCAAAATAAATAAATAAATAAATCTTAAAAAAAAAGAATACTGGAGTGGGTTGCTATGCCCTTCTCCAGGGGTTCTTCCCAACCGATGGATTGAATCAGCGTCTCCTGCATTTCAGACAGATTCTTTTACCATCTGAGTCACCAGGGAAGCCCCGATTTGTTAAGAAGTGAAGTTTTTTTCAAAGCCACACAACAAACAAAATGTAGAGTCAAGGTACCCTAATTCCTCTTTCTAATCACTCCCTCTACAAGCATAAGATCCACACACTACTCCCAAATAATCAGAAATACCCAATTTGACGTCCCACTGTAGCCTACACTTATCAGCCACCAGTTGAATTTCCCTTTTCCTCACGACAGAACACTCAGCTCAGGAAAGAAGAAAATAAATAGATGGTTATTAGTTAGTACTCAGATAGCAAACACTGATAAAGGCAAGATGTCCAGGAAACTTTCTTAAAGGTATTTACATTTTCAAAGATAATGCAAACTGTACACTCAAAATATATGGATTTTACTGTATGCAAGTTAGAAGAGAGACTGAGAAAATTTACAGAAGTGGAGTTCATGAGCATAGGGAATTAGATGACCTGACTAAACCTTTAGAGAAAAACAAGTAAAATTACTGAAATACAGTTAAGTGTTAATAAGTATTATCAAATAAGTGTCATAAGCTTACTTAAAATGAAAGAATATTCAGGCCAAGAAATGTGGGTAGAAACCCAGAGCACTAAAGTTGGCTTTACTCTCAAGGGAATTTAATGGGATCATATTTATTTGCAGAAGCATGGGAATATCCACCAAAAAAAAAAAAAAAACCAAAATTCAAGGGCTAAAACTCCAATAGAAGACCCCATGTAAAACTGGGATAGCAAAGTTTATCCCCATTGTAAGGGTAAACTAGAATTAAACTCACCCCAACCTCTCAACACCCCAAAAGATGAGATAGGAGGACTGCAAATTAAATTACCTATCTTGAACTTTGACAGCGAGTGTAAGGAGGAAACTCCCTGAAAATTCACGACAAATGGCCAACCCTCATATGGGTCAATAGCTTCCATTCACATTAACTGATTTGTCTCCCCAAAACTCCAGACCAAGAATTCAGTTTACACTGTTTTCAGCCTGAAAGAAAATCAAAAACATTTTTGGAGAAATCCCCTTTGTCTCAGTTCTCAACAATTTTCTATAGAACAAGCTTCTCAGGAAAACAAGCAGAACATGCATGCAAAAAAAGTTAAATATTTAGGCAATAAAGTACCATGTTCAATAAGTAGCAAAAAAAAAAGTCAGAAATAGGAGAGCATCATACATTGGGATTATAACATACAAAATATCTTTAAAAGATTGTTTAAAATATTTTAATAAATCAAAAAGGTTCTTAAGACACGAATAACAAAGAAGCAACTGAGGAAAACCATAAAACTTCTTGAAAGTAAAGACCTACATAAAGTTGCAGGATACATTATACACACACAATTAATCCAAGGAAGTGTTTCTTCAAGCACTGAGCATTTGACCATGGTGATGGGGAACATGCCCAGAGCATATCTGGGCTACAGATGACACACAGAGACAATAGAATAAGCAGGTTTCCAAAGTCAGAGGCATATCCTGAAAGACAAAACCATCTACACCTTGCTTATAATCAGATCGAAGAATGCAGGCTGTGCAGTCAGTGGAGTCTTCGTTAAATTATATACACATCAGAAAGTAGCAAAGAAGACTAAATAGGATAACATGAAAGCCCATGATTTTACTATTGTAATGTAGAGTGAAGGAAATTCTGTGAGTGATAAGAAATAAGCATTTTAACTGCTGACCTCTGCCTGATAAAGGGAAACAAAGCTTCAAATGAATGGCAATAGTGCCTGAAGAACTATGGACAGAGGTTCATAACATCGTACAGGAAGCAATGTTCAAAAACATTCCCAAGAAAAAGAAATGCAAATGCAAATAGGCAAAATCGTTGTCTGAGGAGGCCTTACCAACAGCTGAGAAAAGAAGAGATGAGAAAGGCAATGGAGAAAAGGAAAGATATACCCATCTGAATGCAGAGTTCCAGAGAATAGCAAGGAGAGATAAGAAAACCTTCTTAAGTGAACACTGCAAAGAAACAAAGGAAAACAACAGAATGAGAAAGACTAGAGATCCCTACAAGAAAATTAGAGATACCAAGGGAACATATCATGCAAAGATGGGCACAATAAAGGACAAAAATGGTATGGACCTAACAGAAGTAGAAGATATTAAGAAGAGGCAGAAGAATACACAGAAGAACTATAGTAAAAATATCTTAACGAGCCAGATGACCATGACGGTGTGATCACTCACCTAGAGCCAGACATCTTAGACTACAAAGTCAAGTGCACCTTAGGAAGCATTATATAAAGCACTGTGCCTTTTATATTTTCATAAATATATGGTCCAAGAATTACTTTATTTAAAAAGAAGAATTTAAAAGGAAGTAAATAATAATTTTAAAGGAACCATATATGAAGCAAATATGCTACAAGAAAAAAAGAACAAGTAAACAAATAGTAGATGAAGAGCAGTCACTAAAACATATTGCTGTGAACTAGGGGCAAATTATGACCAAACATGTATTTTAGAATTCGAGAAAGTGAATGGAAAAAATACCTTGTCTTTTTTAAAAAAATAAAGAGCACAAAATACAAAATAAATTTCTCAAGAAAGAAAGGTTAAGATGACCGAAGAAGATTGAAAGGAGTTGGAAAATTTCAGGGAAGTAGAAGAAAAAAGGAACACTATTAAAGAAATTAAGACCATTTTGGAAGCAGTAATAAGGAAAAAAGACATCTTTAAACTTACTGAAAGAAACAGGAAGACTGACTTGAGATAAGGGATTTTTTTAAAAATGGAAAAGAATTTAAAAGAATTAGAAACTGTTGACCTTTTAAGACATAAATAGGAGATCTAACACATACATAATCGGTTTCCTACAAAAAGAGAACAAATTAGAATAGAAAAAAAATTGTTCAAGAGCTCAATACAAGGAAATTTCCTTAAATGCAAAGAAATAATCGAATTTATATATTAAAGAACATGTGACATTCCAAGAATAATGGACACCAAGACATTATTCTGGATTTCAAAAACAGCAAGACTCCTTTGGACACTCAAGTAAAAATCAAAACAAAGAGAAAAAATGGTGGGGGGAGAAGTTCATGCTGAACTTACACTTTTGTATAGAAGTGCTACTGAAATAACAAGTCTGTGTGCCCAACTAGTCAGTACAAGTACTGATTCACACATACACAATACACAAATAACAAATAAACTGGAGCAGTTCTCCCCAAAACAACAGACACACAAAGACACAAACAGTAAATAATCTATAGTTGAACAGAGAGAAAATCAGAGAAGGTGTAGTCTAAAATTCCATTTCCATTCCCAGACAGAGTTCTCCAGAGTGCCCAGCTCTCAGAGGAAAACGGACCTAAAGTGACTGACTTCCTGCAAGGGAAGCAGCCCAAATGGAGTGGACAGAATTCCCAGCCAGTGCAAGCTTGAGTGACTTACCCCGGGTGAGACCAAGTGTAGACCGTAGCTCTGGATATTTCTCTGCTCCAAACAGCCTCGTGCCTTGAAGCAGCTGGTGCCTGTCAGAGAGATTCCCTCCCAGTTCCCCAGAGCAAAAGGAACTCCAGTAACTGCTGGGAACTTGGGAAGGGGTTGCCCGTGGCTGAGGTCAACCTGCCACAGGCACAGACGTCCTGCCGTGGTTGCCATTAATTGTTACCAAACTCGCAAGCCGTGTGCCTGATGCACAGTGAGGTCCATCAATACTAAACATTAGTACGCTTACAGAGCAAAGTTTGTTACAGATTCCTACAAGAAGATGGGTGGCTCATGCCAGAAAGACGGCCACTGCTAGAAGGTCACAGAGATAGGGATGGGGGCGAGGTTCACCGCTGCCTCAAGGCCTGGGCCATGGCTATTGGATGACCTCAGTGAGGGCTCCAGAGTTCTGCAGAACATGGTCTCCAGTCTGTTCCCTGGACCCTCCAGCTCACCTGCTGGCCCAAGGCTGAGTAAGCTGGAGGGCTTCTGGGAGAAGGCCTGTATCTGCCTCTTACCTCATTTTCCACCTGATGACCACCACATCACTGTTCCTCGACTGAATCCCTTCCCCAGTGGTCCCTCACTGACAGTTCTCAGTGGGCGGGGCCCACTGTGGCACTGACCAATAGCTGAGCAGGAAAACTAATGGTTGACGATTAACAGTTGGTGGCTGGGGGCAGGGCCCACGGAGGCACCCTGAGCAATGGCTGAGCAGGACCTGTGGTCTACTAACAGGGAGCAGGGTAACGAGGCACAGCAATGGCTGCCTGCTAAGGGCCGTGCTCATCCTGCTCTCTGACAGAAGCATTGGACACGAGTGGACAAAGCAATACTCAGGAAAAAGAAAGTGTGCTCAGTGTTGTTCAATTAAAAATACATATTTTCCAGTATACATGCTCTCAGGTTATCAGTCCTTCATGAAAAAAATATTAGAGGACTAATTTAGCAAAGTAATAACTGAGGGTATAAACAGCAGCAGAAGTTTTGCTGAACAGCAGATCTATTTAAACCTCAGATTAAAGACAAAACACCTGAGGAGTTTATGGTAATATAACACAGTGTAAATGCTACAGTGGAATTAAGATAACTTCTTAAAGTAGATTGGTGAAATTAAAGCAATAAGATATCACTACACACTTATTGGAATGGTCAAATACAAAAATCCGACAATACCAGTCACTGGCAAAGATGACTGGAACTCTCATTCGTTGTTAGTGGGAATGCAACATTGTACAGTCACTTTGGAAGCAATTTCTTACATAGCTAAGCCTTGTCTTCCCATATGATCTAGCAATTATGCTCCTAGATAGTTAACCATATGATTTGAAAGCTAATGCTCACACAAAAACATGCATGTGAATTTTATAACAGCTTAATTCATACTTTCTCTCTCTCTCTCTCTCTCTCTCGCTCTCACACACACACACAAACACACACGCACACTGGAAGCAAGCAAAATATCATTTGTAACTGGATGGCTAAAGAAGCTATGGTACATCAATATAACAGAATATTATTCAGGAATAAAAAGGAATGAGCTATCAGATCACAAAAAGAAATGAATGAAACCTGAATGAATGTTGTTAAGTAAAATAAGCTCATCTGGAAAAGGCTATACACTCCATGATGGCATGGCAATTACATGACATTCTGGAAAAAGGAATACTGCAGACAGAGTAAAAAATATCATATTTTTCTTGTTTATCAAAATACATTTATTAGTTTGCATACAGTTTGTCAATGCCAAACTTTCCCTCTTTTTGACAAACAAATGCATTCAATCAGAATCTTCGTCGCTATCTATCTCATATAATTGTGTGGATCTTCAGGGATGCTTCTGCTCTGAAGGTTGTAGGTATCGCTGGTTTCAGGAGTGAATTTCAGATTCTGCACCTTGACCAAAAAGTTCACAACATCCTTCTCAAACTGGATTAAGGCCTCTCTATAGCTTATGTTGGGGAAAGCGTTTTGATTTCCCCTTCCCCGAGGACGGTTCTCCTCACTCTTGTCAATGTTTGTCAGTAACTTGAGCACCAAAGGAATGCAGAAAAGCAAGAGGCATATACTCCCAAACAATTTCCTTCCAAACCACGTGCTCCTTTGGGCATCATGTTCCGGTAGATTCTTGCAAACACGAAAGCGCTCTCCACAGGGCACCCTTCCCTGGATCTCATTGGCGCCATGCCAAACCTCGAATATGGTACCATAATAGAACACGAGAAAGCTGAGGGGCAGGAGTAAGAGCCACTTCATCCACCCCATAGTGAGCATGTCTGCCCTCAAACCTGGAGACTGGCGACTAGGCAGGCTGGGTAGTTGGTGATGTCACAGAGTTCAGATGTCATCTGGCCATTGTAATAACTTCAGGGAAGAGGGTAAAGAGGCTTTTCAGGGTCAACGTAGAGTAGAGCTTAAAGGGGAATGGCGACATTTCCAGCGGGCAAATGGAAAAAGAGGCGGGGAGTGAAAGACGGCCATCTCCTTGCCAGTGCATTCTTTCTGAACCTGGTGCTCTACTGGAAGGGTGGGTCCCTCTTCTACTTTTATTTTTCCATGTGTTGAATCCAGACACTGTGGTGAGCAGGGCAGGCCCACAGCATGTGCCCCTGTGGAGCAGAGAGCCAAGTGGGGAAAAATGTAAAACCAGAGGTCACACACTAGGAGCCAAAGATGTGTTTTGTGTGCTCTACACTGTCCCTAAAAATGATTGTGCTCAGTGGCTAAGTCTTGTCTGACTCTTTGCAACCCCATGGACTATAGTCTGCCAGGGTCTTCTGTCAATGGGACTTCCCAGGCATGAATACTGGAGTTGGTTGCCATTTCCTTCTCTAGGCATAGACAATTTTTAGGGCAGTGAAACTATTCTGTCTGATGTTATGGTAAATATATGACACTACATATTTGTTAAAACCCTTAGAACCTTACAGCACAAAAAGTGAATCATGGTATGGATATTAAAAAATTTTTTTTGATATCAAGAATGGAATGCAGAATTTGACTAAACAATCTAATTATATTACAAATGTATGAAACAACCTCACTAAGATACCTTGACTAAAGGAACTTTGGAAATGTATGGAGTTTGCAAGACTAAAAGCAAAAGAAAAGAGCACTGTAATCTAGTTGATAGTGGTCTTTCTTGTGGGTTACAGGTTAATGATGCTGATACTATTATACATGTATACTGGAATTGAACAATTAGTTAAATAGATGGCAGATGGTACAAGACAGATTTCTCAGTGTCTGAGTAGGAGGTTACAGATAAGCATAATGATTCCATGTGGTAATGTGTTACTGTTTGATATATCAGTAGGAATTCATATTTAACTTTTATACAGATGTTACATATAGAAATGTATATGGATATCTGTATATATACTAATATGATTTGAGTATGTGATATGATTATGAGACATGAGTATACACACATATATTTCTTTGTTCTGTTAGCTGAAAAGGTCTGAAAGCAATGATACTCCTGAGAGCTGAAAGAAACAATGACGTAGAAATAAACACAGATCTTGGTTCCGAATACTATTTTTCCATGAAAGGAACCAGGTTTCTTGGAGAAATACTGATGGTAGGGCTCAGAGAGGAAATACAAAAGATAGATCTGGAAGATCTTATTGTGTCAAAATGTCAAAGAAGACAGGAAAAAGCTACCAATGGCCAAAGCCATAACAAGCAACAGAGTAATTTAAGTAAGTAATCCTTTGGGATTATACCCTACAGTATAAAATAAATATCTATGAATCTGTAGTGATAAAAACGAATCAATAAATGTGAGAGAATAGACCAATTTCCCATGCAGAAGAATCTCAGATAATTTGCATAGGTAATTTTGCTCTCAGGAAGGGGGAGAGTACTCCCTATTTTTTTTTTAATTCTTTATTTTAAAGGTTTTACAGAGTCTTGTTGCTCACCGACATGTATGTTCCCAGATCAGTCATATGCGTATCCCTGGTCCCCACTCGCCCCATTTCCCCCATCCCACCCCTCCAGACCATCGCCCCAAGCCATTGTGAGCACTCCTATTCCCTTAGCACAATGACAATAACTATCTTTTCCACACATGACAGTATAGGTTTCCATGTTACTCCCTGCATGCCTCCCCCTCCCTGTTTCTTCCCCACAATGTCCATATGTCTATGCTCTGTCTGTTTTTCCACGAGTTCACTACGTGTGTTATCAAGACTGTCCTACTAGATTCCATATATGTGTGTTAGTATACTGTACTTGTCTTTCTCTTTTTGACTTACTTCACTTTTTATGATAGGTTCTAGAGCCAGCCATCTCATTAGGACTCAGTCTTCTGCATTTCTTTTAACAGCTGAGTAGTATTCCACTGTATATATGTACCAGAGCTTCTTTATCCACTCATTCATCGATGGACATCTAGGTTGCTTCCATGTTCTGGCAATTGTATAGAGAGCTGCAATGAACATTGGTACTCCCTATTCTTTAAGGGAGGAGGAGTATAGTCCCTTTTCCTTAAGAGTGAGTTACACAGAGTGATTCCCTTCCAAAAAAATACAATATGGAGAGAGAAAGGAGCAACTTTATAGTGGAATAAACCTGACAAATGTTACTTCAGCCAGGTGGTCAAGGTCAATATTAAAAAGGATAAAGCATTTTGATAGTATCACAGGATGAAAAAGACACTAGACCTCTGTGGTCTTTCTCCCCACAAATTCATAGCCCCAGGCAAATAAGAAAAGCATCAGACAAATTCAAGTTGAGGAACATCTTATAAAATACCTGACTGTGCTGTGCTCAGTCGTGTCTGACTCTTTGCCACCCTATGGACTGTAGCCCACCAGGCTCCTCTATCCATGGAGATTCTCCAAGCAAGAATACTGGAGTGGGTTGCCATGCCCTTCTCCAGATCTTCCCAACCCAGGGATCAACCCCAGGTCTCCCACACTGCAAGCACATTCTTACCGTCTGAGCCACCAGGTAAATAGTATTCCTCAAAACTGTCAAGGTCGTCAGCTCTCTCTTGGGCTGTCCCGCTGTTCTCATGGTGTCTCCCACTTTCCCCTTTAAGCTGATTCGCTGTACTGGCAGTGACTCTTCCTTCTCCCACTCTAATAAACTTTACTTTCCTCCTGCATGCCTCCCCTCCTGTTTCTTCCCCACAATGTCCATATGTCTATGCTCTGTCTGTTTTTCCACGAGTTCACTACGTGTGTTATCAAGACTGTCCTACTAGATTCCATATATGTGTGTTAGTATACTGTACTTGTCTTTCTCTTTTTGACTTACTTCACTTTTTATGATAGGTTCTAGAGCCAGCCATCTCATTAGGACTCAGTCTTCTGCATTTCTTTTAACAGCTGAGTAGTATTCCACTGTATATATGTACCAGAGCTTCTTTATCCACTCATTCATCGATGGACATCTAGGTTGCTTCCATGTTCTGGCAATTGTATAGAGAGCTGCAATGAACATTGGTACTCCCTATTCTTTAAGGGAGGAGGAGTATAGTCCCTTTTCCTTAAGAGTGAGTTACACAGAGTGATTCCCTTCCAAAAAAATACAATATGGAGAGAGAAAAGGAGCAACTTTATAGTGGAATAAACCTGACAAATGTTACTTCAGCCAGGTGGTCAAGGTCAATATTAAAAAGGATAAAGCATTTTGATAGTATCACAGGATGAAAAAGACACTAGACCTCTGTGGTCTTTCTCCCCACAAATTCATAGCCCCAGGCAAATAAGAAAAGCATCAGACAAATTCAAGTTGAGGAACATCTTATAAAATACCTGACTGTGCTGTGCTCAGTCGTGTCTGACTCTTTGCCACCCTATGGACTGTAGCCCACCAGGCTCCTCTATCCATGGAGATTCTCCAAGCAAGAATACTGGAGTGGGTTGCCATGCCCTTCTCCAGATCTTCCCAACCCAGGGATCAACCCCAGGTCTCCCACACTGCAAGCACATTCTTACCGTCTGAGCCACCAGGTAAATAGTATTCCTCAAAACTGTCAAGGTCGTCAGCTCTCTCTTGGGCTGTCCCGCTGTTCTCATGGTGTCTCCCACTTTCCCCTTTAAGCTGATTCGCTGTACTGGCAGTGACTCTTCCTTCTCCCACTCTAATAAACTTTACTTTCCTCTCATTTTGCCTCATGTCTGGAAATTCTTTTCCAATCTGTGCATGGACCTCGACATTTTGGTGGCCTGTATGGGGAAGCTTGGGTTTTCTTCCCCACCTTGCTCTGCATCACCTTTCTCAATAGGGATGCTCTGTGAGCAGGCCAGTGGCTGGGGAAAAAACTAAGGAACTCCGGCCAGGGTTGCCCTCTGGTGTGTTCCAAAGGCCTGACTGCTCACTGACCCAGTAGCTACTGCCTGAACAGGTGAGGGTCTCTCCTTTTGACTTCTTTCTAACTGAGGACTAGGCCAAATAATATTGTGTGGGCATGGGTCATGCATTTAAAAGCCACTGGGATGCCTTCCACTTGAAGACTGCTGTGTGAGAATAAGGAGGTCATAGAATGGATCAGGCCACAAGGGGCAATCGATCCCAGCAAGACAACTTCTGTGCATCGTGGTAGGCACATAGTGGTTGAAGCAAAATACAGAGCCCATCTTTCCCTGGCCACCGCTTCCCTGATGGGATTTTAGGCGGAATCCTCAGTTTTCTTTCTGCTTACTCTCGCTTCCTCTTCCTTCGCCCAGATCACCCCAAGACCTCGCAGACCCCAAATTGTTTTAAGAACTGCTTCCACATTTCTGAGGATCTTCTAACGGTGAGTCATCCCCTGGCTCGTGCCTTGACCACATGGTTTTGGTTCCCTGGTGCCTTAGTTGCACAGTTCCCCTGTGCCTTTGTCTCATGGTGCCTTTGTCGCATGGTTCCCTTTGTGCCTTTGTCACATGGTTCCGTGGAGCCTTTGTTGCATGGTTCCCTGGTGTCTAGTCACACAGGCACCTTAGCCATCTGTTGAAGTCACTCAGTCAGTTGGTGCCTCACCCCTTGGCTATATCCTCAGAAATTGGAAAAAGTTTAACTCAGATAACCTCAAAAAAAGAACAAGGAAAAGATTCTGAGGTTCCCTTTTGGTCCAGGTCTTTCTCCTATATTCCCCTTCTGACTACTCTTCTCTCTCAGATGTGGAGGGATCACACTTTCCTCACACTTGAAATTTCTAAAAATTTCCATTCTAACTACTCCTGTCTCTCAGAGTGAGAAGGGACCAAGCTTCCTGACCCTTAAAAATTCCTTTTCATTTTGCATATGCAATTAAAAGTAGCTGTCTTCTTAAAAGGTTTACCTATGGAAAAGCTTGAAGTTAGCCCTTGCCGTGCCCTTGAAATACACAGCCCATTTTGCCTGAAACCTCAGCCTTGGGCAAATTAGAACTTCAAGGAAAAAAATGGGGGGGTCAAAGAGGCCTTTTCAATCTCAGGCAGAAAACCATAACATCTCTATCTGTCCATTTGGATTTATGTATGTCTTAGTGTGTGTTTTTGTTTGCATTTTGATAATGCTGAAGTTGTAAATGAGCTCTAATTTAATTGAACTAAAGAAAAGTAAACGAAACAATTCTGAGTACAAAAGAAATTAACCTAAAAGCATTTCAGGTTCATGCGAACGGGGAAATACTCAATATTAAATATCTGGTATTAATGTTTATTTGTTGACCTAATTAATGTAGGCATGTCTAACAGTCATTAAGTATACTTTCATTGTGACTAGGTTTGAAGCAAAATACAGAGCCCATCTTTCCCTGGCCACCGCTTCCTGATGGGATTTTAGGCGGAATCCTCAGTTTTCTTTCTGCTTACTCGCTTCCTCTTCCTTCGCCCAGATCACCCCAAGACCTCGCAGACCCCAAATTGTTTTAAGAACTGCTTCCACATTTCTGAGGATCTTCTAACGGTGAGTCATCCCCTGGCTCGTGCCTTGACCACATGGTTTTGGTTCCCTGGTGCCTTAGTTGCACAGTTCCCCTGTGCCTTTGTCTCATGGTGCCTTTGTCGCATGGTTCCCTTTGTGCCTTTGTCACATGGTTCCGTGGAGCCTTTGTTGCATGGTTCCCTGGTGTCTAGTCACACAGGCACCTTAGCCATCTGTTGAAGTCACTCAGTCAGTTGGTGCCTCACCCCTTGGCTATATCCTCAGAAATTGGAAAAAGTTTAACTCAGATAACCTCAAAAAAAGAACAAGGAAAAGATTCTGAGGTTCCCTTTTGGTCCAGGTCTTTCTCCTATATTCCCCTTCTGACTACTCTTCTCTCTCAGATGTGGAGGGATCACACTTTCCTCACACTTGAAATTTCTAAAAATTTCCATTCTAACTACTCCTGTCTCTCAGAGTGAGAAGGGACCAAGCTTCCTGACCCTTAAAAATTCCTTTTCATTTTGCATATGCAATTAAAAGTAGCTGTCTTCTTAAAAGGTTTACCTATGGAAAAGCTTGAAGTTAGCCCTTGCCGTGCCCTTGAAATACACAGCCCATTTTGCCTGAAACCTCAGCCTTGGGCAAATTAGAACTTCAAGGAAAAAAATGGGGGGGTCAAAGAGGCCTTTTCAATCTCAGGCAGAAAACCATAACATCTCTATCTGTCCATTTGGATTTATGTATGTCTTAGTGTGTGTTTTTGTTTGCATTTTGATAATGCTGAAGTTGTAAATGAGCTCTAATTTAATTGAACTAAAGAAAAGTAAACGAAACAATTCTGAGTACAAAAGAAATTAACCTAAAAGCATTTCAGGTTCATGCGAACGGGGAAATACTCAATATTAAATATCTGGTATTAATGTTTATTTGTTGACCTAATTAATGTAGGCATGTCTAACAGTCATTAAGTATACTTTCATTGTGACTAGGTTTAATATAAGTTAAATACTGTTATATCTGTTTGTCAGCAAGGAAAGTACCTCAAGTGAAGACTTTTCTAAAACAAATGTAACCAGAGCTTTTAAAAAAAACTGATAATGTTATTTTGCCAAAAGTTTTAATTACGTTATTTAAATTGCTTACTTGTGACCTTACTAGTAGCTGATAGCCATACTATACTCTATGTCACCTGTTTCAGAAAATTGTCTCTATGTTACCTAATATGTGACTGAGCCTATGATAAAATATTGATATACAATTCTATATGAAATCAATGATTACAATAATGTTAACTCTAGGAATGGTAAGAAACCACAGGAGGGAATATATTCCTGGACTAAGACTCTAGTAAGATAGGCATGGTCCAGAGACTTTTGCTACTCACAAGGCCTGGTCTAGTAATGCACACCGAGTGGCCTATCAATGGAATATTCGCTAGACCTAGGAATGAGCCTTCCCAGCATCATGGGACACAATGGTCATAAAATGACCCCAAAGGATGGTCAAATATGTGCTGTGAAGGCACCCTGCAACTGGTGGTTGGCACTTGTCAGCTGCCTCTTTAAAGAATCAATCATGACCACTGAAAGCTGCCGACCTTCAATGCCCCCTGAAAGGAGTTCACCATGGAGATCAGAAATAAGGCACTCTGCTCTGAGAAAAACTGGAAGAACAGGCCCTCAGATAGTCAGATGCTTTCAGGTAAAGATTTTTCTGAGTCCCAAATTCTTGCATCTTCTCATACCTAGAGAAACACATCATGGACCAATGTCTGGTCCTGGTTCTCCTGGCTGGCTAGCCTCTCTACAGCTTTTCTAATTCTACTAATCTTTGGGCTATGCATCTTAACTTTCTTGTTAAGTTTGTTTCTTCTAGAATACGACTAATCTACAAGCAATAGTGAAGGAGGAAATGAGCAGGCTACTCTGACTGAACTGACTCCATCTTGAGGAAGAGGACTCCATCTTACACTTTCAGTGAACTCTGGACTGTGTGTGGACTGTGTAGCCATGGAGATGAAAAATTAACTGTCAACTAGGCCTCCCGGGCTGATGAGAACCTGACCAGGGAGACCTCATATCCAAGCCTCCCCTCGGCCATGAAAATGAAATATCTGTCGCAAGATAAATTACCATTTGTGATCTTATTTAATCAATTCTTGTTGTAGACAAGCTAAGCAATAGGTTTAGGTGATTTTCAATTGTACCTTTGTGATTGCAAACAAATCATATTTTTTTTCCTTTAACATTTCCTAGGCAACCTTAGAAGTTGAGATGTGGGTTTGTGCATGTAGGCTTTAGGTATAAATGTTAGCCACAAGTTTTGCTCGGGGTCCTTGGCTAAAATGGAGGCCTTGAACCCACCAATGTAATAAATGCCCCCCACTGTTTACTTTGTCACGATGTATGGGTTGTTTCCTGAAGCCCGGTTATAGCAATAGTACAACAAGAATATCGACCAGCCAACACCTAGAGAGTGCTGGAACAAGCTGCCATATGGTTCCATGCAGTCACACCTTCCTCCCTAAGTGTACCCTGACAGAAAACAAGCATTGGGAACCCAGAGCCCCACAATGCCCATGTACAGCCCGAAGAAGCCAGAGTGGTCATTGCCCCTTCTCTCTTGAGACTGGGTACCCAAATGCCTGAGAAGGGAAATAGGTAGATAGCTAGACATGAGCAGGGTATCCAAAGTGGCCAAAGAATTGGCCCTAAACATAAAGAGGGAGGAATGTGGCACCCAAGGATGAAAGAACAAGGCAAACGAGAAGGGCCTTGGAATGCAAGAAGAAATAAACCAGATCCTTATTGTCCTCCCGTCCCCCAGGCTATAGTATACTGCCCAATCCTTAAGACCGTTATGCCACTCTTTGGACCCTACTGTCTTTCCCTCATGCTGTAGTCATAACTCTACCCCACCCAGTAGACCATCCAATCAGCAATGATCCTTAAGACCCTATGCCACTCCTTAGACCCTGGCTATAAAATGGATCAAAGACCCTGCTTGGGGTCTGCTCTCCCTTGAGGAAGAGGACTCCATCTTACACTTTCAGTGAACTCTGGACTGTGTGTGGACTGTGTAGCCATGGAGATGAAAAATTAACTGTCAACTAGGCCTCCCGGGCTGATGAGAACCTGACCAGGGAGACCTCATATCCAAGCCTCCCCTCGGCCATGAAAATGAAATATCTGTCGCAAGATAAATTACCATTTGTGATCTTATTTAATCAATTCTTGTTGTAGACAAGCTAAGCAATAGGCTTAGGTGATTTTCAATTGTACCTTTGTGATTGCAAACAAATCATATTTTTTTTCCTTTAACATTTCCTAGGCAACCTTAGAAGTTGAGATGTGGGTTTGTGCATGTAGGCTTTAGGTATAAATGTTAGCCACAAGTTTTGCTCGGGGTCCTTGGCTAAAATGGAGGCCTTGAACCCACCAATGTAATAAATGCCCCCCACTGTTTACTTTGTCACGATGTATGGGTTGTTTCCTGAAGCCCGGTTATAGCAATAGTACAACAAGAATATCGACCAGCCAACACCTAGAGAGTGCTGGAACAAGCTGCCATATGGTTCCATGCAGTCACACCTTCCTCCCTAAGTGTACCCTGACAGAAAACAAGCATTGGGAACCCAGAGCCCCACAATGCCCATGTACAGCCCGAAGAAGCCAGAGTGGTCATTGCCCCTTCTCTCTTGAGACTGGGTACCCAAATGCCTGAGAAGGGAAATAGGTAGATAGCTAGACATGAGCAGGGTATCCAAAGTGGCCAAAGAATTGGCCCTAAACATAAAGAGGGAGGAATGTGGCACCCAAGGATGAAAGAACAAGGCAAACGAGAAGGGCCTTGGAATGCAAGAAGAAATAAACCAGATCCTTATTGTCCTCCCGTCCCCCAGGCTATAGTATACTGCCCAATCCTTAAGACCGTTATGCCACTCTTTGGACCCTACTGTCTTTCCCTCATGCTGTAGTCATAACTCTACCCCACCCAGTAGACCATCCAATCAGCAATGATCCTTAAGACCCCTATGCCACTCCTTAGACCCTGGCTATAAAATGGATCAAAGACCCCTGCTTGGGGTCTGCTCTCCCTTGAGCCGGCCTGCTATGAGGCCCACTGTTCTCACAGTGTTTCCCACTTTCTCACTTAAGCCAGCCTGCTGTACTGGCAGTGACTCTTCCTTCCCCTACTCTAGTAAACTTTACTTTTCTCTCAAATAAACTAAAATAAAATAACTGTTAAGGTCAGAAAAAATAAGTGAAGTCTGAGAAATCTGTCACATCCAAGAAGAATTTAAAGAGACATGGGTACTAAATGCAATGAGGTATCTGGGATGTGTTCCTGTAACAGAAAAAGGACATCAAGTAAAAATTAAGAACACCAGTGTGAAAAATCTTAGAAATAAAGTAGGGACTCTAGTTAATAACAATATGAGTGATATATGGGAACTTTCTGTACTGCCTTTGTGTTTTTGTACATCTAAAATTGTTCTAAGATTTTTTTAAGTTTTTTTTTTTTTAATATAATGATGAAATAGAATGATGGAGGCAATATAAACATCACTTGCTGATGACATAATTGTATATCTGCAGACTCCAAAAGAAAACTACTGTGATAGTCAGTCTTTCCTAACCATGGATTTTGTATTCAAGGACTCAACTAACTGTGGATTAAAAACAGAACAAAACAAAACTCCAGAAAGTTCCAAAAGGCAAAATTCAAATTTACCATGTGTTGGTGCCTAGCACCTACATTGTATTTATGACAATTTATGTATCATTTACATTATATTAAGTATTGTACATAACCTAGAGATGATTTGAAGAATATGGAAGGATGTATGTAGTTTATACACAAATACTAAAAAATACTATGCTACTTTACATGAGCAGGGTATCCAAAGTGGCCAAAGAATTGGCCCTAAACATAAAGAGGAGGAATGTGGCACCCAAGGATGAAAGAACAAGGCAAACGAGAAGGGCCTTGGAATGCAAGAAGAAATAAACCAGATCCTTAGGCCCCTATAGTATACTGCCCAATCCTTAAGACCGTTATGCCACTCTTTGGACCCTACTGTCTTTCCCTCATGCTGTAGTCACCACTCTACCCCACCCAGTACACATCCAATCAGCAATGATCCTTAAGACCCCTACACCACTCCTTAGACCCTGGCTATAAAATGGATCAAAGACCCCTACTTAGGGTCTGTCCTCCTTTGAGCCGGCCTGCTATGAGGCCCACTGTTCTCACAGTGTTTCCCACTTTCTCACTTAAGCCAGCCTGCTGTACTGGCAGTGACTCTTCCTTCCCCTACTCTAGTAAACTTTACTTTTCTCTCAAATAAACTAAAATAAAATAACTGTTAAGGTCAGAAAAAATAAGTGAAGTCTGAGAAATCTGTCACATCCAAGAAGAATTTAAAGAGACATGGGTACTAAATGCAATGAGGTATCTGGGATGTGTTCCTGTAACAGAAAAAGGACATCAAGTAAAAATTAAGAACACCAGTGTGAAAAATCTTAGAAATAAAGTAGGGACTCTAGTTAATAACAATATGAGTGATATATGGGAACTTTCTGTACTGCCTTTGTGTTTTTGTACATCTAAAATTGTTCTAAGATTTTTTTAAGTTTTTTTTTTTTTAATATAATGATGAAATAGAATGATGGAGGCAATATAAACATCACTTGCTGATGACATAATTGTATATCTGCAGACTCCAAAAGAAAACTACTGTGATAGTCAGTCTTTCCTAACCATGGATTTTGTATTCAAGGACTCAACTAACTGTGGATTAAAAACAGAACAAAACAAAACTCCAGAAAGTTCCAAAAGGCAAAATTCAAATTTACCATGTGTTGGTGCCTAGCACCTACATTGTATTTATGACAATTTATGTATCATTTACATTATATTAAGTATTGTACATAACCTAGAGATGATTTGAAGAATATGGAAGGATGTATGTAGTTTATACACAAATACTAAAAAATACTATGCTACTTTACATAAGGGACTTGAGCATCTGTGGATTTTGGTATCTACTGGTTAAGGAATTGAGGAAAATGGCTGGATAAAAATAATAATATATAAAACAGTGTTCTGATACAGTAACAACAAATTACATTTATAATGGAAGACATCATTTATAATAGCTACAAACAGATAAGTACTTAAGAATATACTTAAGAAGAAATGTGCAATAACTATTTGAAGAAAATTCTGAAATGCTACTGAAAAACACAATGCAATGCCTATCAAAACTGAAAGATATCTATGTTGGGGGATATGAAAAAAATGTATACAGATCAATTTCCCCCAAATTATTATATAATTATGATAAGATCTCTACAAAAATACCAATATGATTGTTGTGGGAAATGAGCTAAAATACATGTGGAAAAACAAACATTATGAAGAGGCAGGAAACTTCTGAAAAAGAAAACTAATAAGCATGGAAGGCTATCCTTACTAGATTTTAAAGCATATGATTAGACTGCATAGTTAAATAGGGAGGTACTGGTATATGACTAGTACTGTACACGATTAGACTTACAGCTCACTAGGTAAGAAGACAGTATGGAAATAAACTCAGCTACACACACACACACACAGACATACACACATATAGAGCTTTTGTCTGAATGTGTCTTTCCCAAAACTCATGTTGAAAACCTAATGTCCAGTGTGATGGTATTAGAAGGTGGGGCCTTTGGGAGATGCTTTGGTCCTGAAGGTGAAGCCCTCAAGAAGGTGAATTAATGCTCTTACAAAGAGAATTCACAGAGCTCCTAGCCCCTTTCGCTATGCGAGAATACAGTAAGTCCCATAGGAAACTTCAAGTTGGGAGCAAAGATGTGAATTTTGTATTCACGGACTCAACTAACTGTGGATTAAAAACAGAACAAAACAAAACTCCAGAAAGTTCCAAAAGGCAAAATTCAAATTTACCATGTGTTGGTGCCTAGCACCTACATTGTATTTATGACAATTTATGTATCATTTACATTATATTAAGTATTGTACATAACCTAGAGATGATTTGAAGAATATGGAAGGATGTATGTAGTTTATACACAAATACTAAAAAATACTATGCTACTTTACATAAGGGACTTGAGCATCTGTGGATTTTGGTATCTACTGGTTAAGGAATTGAGGAAAATGGCTGGATAAAAATAATAATATATAAAACAGTGTTCTGATACAGTAACAACAAATTACATTTATAATGGAAGACATCATTTATAATAGCTACAAACAGATAAGTACTTAAGAATATACTTAAGAAGAAATGTGCAATAACTATTTGAAGAAAATTCTGAAATGCTACTGAAAAACACAATGCAATGCCTATCAAAACTGAAAGATATCTATGTTGGGGGATATGAAAAAAATGTATACAGATCAATTTCCCCCAAATTATTATATAATTATGATAAGATCTCTACAAAAATACCAATATGATTGTTGTGGGAAATGAGCTAAAATACATGTGGAAAAACAAACATTATGAAGAGGCAGGAAACTTCTGAAAAAGAAAACTAATAAGCATGGAAGGCTATCCTTACTAGATTTTAAAGCATATGATTAGACTGCATAGTTAAATAGGGAGGTACTGGTATATGACTAGTACTGTACACGATTAGACTTACAGCTCACTAGGTAAGAAGACAGTATGGAAATAAACTCAGCTACACACACACACACACAGACATACACACATATAGAGCTTTTGTCTGAATGTGTCTTTCCCAAAACTCATGTTGAAAACCTAATGTCCAGTGTGATGGTATTAGAAGGTGGGGCCTTTGGGAGATGCTTTGGTCCTGAAGGTGAAGCCCTCAAGAAGGTGAATTAATGCTCTTACAAAGAGAATTCACAGAGCTCCCTAGCCCCTTTCGCTATGCGAGAATACAGTAAGTCCCTTACATAGGAAACTTCAAGTTGGGAGCAAAGATGTGAACTTGCATTCACATGTCCAGTCATGTATGTTAGTTCACATGTCTGGTGTACATTGCTCCATGTGTGTATCCTCTACAAGTGGTTGTGCTTTTGTGTACTGCACAGTATGTTATAGAGTACAGTAGTACAGTACCTTTATTTCAAGCCCAGAATGTCTGAAAGTACGTGTTAAGGCAGTAGTATATTCAGTTAGTTGGGTACCAAGGATAACTTTGTTAGATAAATTGTACTTACAAATGCACTCTCAGAATGGAACTCATTCATATGTTGGGGAATTACTGTACAAGGGAAATCTGTAACTCAGAAAAGGGCCCTTACCTGGCCATGCCAGTACCCTGGTCTTGTACCTCTAGCCTCCAAGACTGTGAAACAATAAATTTCAGTATGTGATATTTTGCTATGGCAGCTTAAACAGACTAAGATATGCACACATATATACACATTAAGTATAGGATAAAGGTAGAAGGTGTCATTTTACACTTGAAGAAGAAAGTTTGTTCAACAAACTGTTATGCAGTTATTTAGCAACCCTCAGGAAAAATATAAACTTCAAAAATTATTTTTCTATATCCCATAATTCACATATAAGTTCCCTACTTGAAATGTCAATCCTAAAGGAAATCAACCCTGAATAGTCATTGGAAAGACTGATGCTGAAGCTGAAGCTTCAATACTTTGGCCACCTGATGTGAAGAGATGACTCATTGGAAAAGACCCTCGTGATGGTAAAAATATAAGACAGAAGGAGAAGGGGTCGACAGAGGATTAGATAGTTGGATGGCATCACTGAGCCAATGGACATTAGTTTGAGCAAGATCTGGGAGATGGTGAAGGACAGGGAAGCCTGGCGTGCTGTAGTTCATGGGGTTGCAAAGAATCAGACACGACTGAGTGACTGAACTGAGCTGAACTGAACTTGAAATGTACTTTATCTCTCCTTGGCTATGCCCATTTATCCTTCAAAATTTGATTCAAGAGCCCCACCCCCACCCCACCCCGCCACATCTTCTTTTTCTTGCTGAGCAACTCATCATAAAGCAATTCGGTAAAGATAGCTCAAGACAGGCATCCATGACAGGGGGGAATGGAGCCATAGTGGGCGAGAGTGAGATGTTAGAGGTGAAGTAGAGGTGAATAGGATATCCATGCAGTCAGAGCAGCCTGGTGTGGGCAGTCAGAACCCAAAAAGGGTCAAGTGATAAGATCTACCAAAGCAGGTAGGGAGATGTGTAAAAAAAGATGTCAGAGCCTGAACAGGGAAAACAAGATTCCATGCTAGGACTTGTCTTGGGCAGTCAGTGCCAAAGCAGGATTAAGAGGCATTCATAGAGCAGAGCAGCCTGACACAAGAAGTCAGTTTAGTCAGAAGGATGTTAAACAGGAGGCTGGCCTGGCATGCAGAGTAAGAGCCTAAGTCTGGAGAAGAGGAAATCCACAAGGAGGAGGTAAGACTCATGTAGAAAATCAGAGGCCAAGCAAGGTGAGGAAGGCAACCACGTATGGAGGTGGGGCAGTCCTGGGCAGGCAGTTAGAGGCTGAGTGGAACAAGAAGAGTATCTATACTTGGGAAGTCCCAGTGTAGAGTATCAAAGCCCAAGGAGGGTAGAGGGGCATGTTTATAACAGGGCTGCTTGGAGTGGGGTGTCAAGACTGAACATGCTGAGAAAGGCTTTCACATGGGTTGGGGACAATCCAGCATTTTGTGATATCACAGCCTGAGCTATGTAAGGATACATACATACAAGCATGCACTCTCACATGTACATTTCCAAAACTCTGTCCAATGAGAGGAGCTGGGAAATGAGTACATTTAGGCCTCATATATTGGATTCTAAATTCCATTTCCACAAAAAATAATTGGGACTTGGAGAAATTATTAATTCCATGGCTAGGGCCAGGAAACTACAAGATGAACCTGGAATATCTTGTACCAAAAGCATCAAATTGTTCAAAATATGATAGGGAAATGTCAAAAGGATAGAGAAGCCAGCTTAAAGAAGTTCCCACTGTCCAAATCTAAAATTTGATGAGGAATAAAATATTTACATACTTTAAAATACAAAAAATGTATTAATTACAAGATAGGGGAGAGTAATTTTACAGTGGAGAAACTTGACAGCAACCACTTTAATCAAGTGATCCAAGTGAACATCATCAATAATGGGATACACTGAAATCATGAACCACCTGATAGAATGAGATGACATGAACATAGTATCATTTCTGTCATAGTATTATTTTGTAGTATCATTTCTGTCATTTTCCTGTCAAAGATGCAAAACATGAAATTCATTATAAGCAAATATGGAATGAAGCAAAACTGAGGAGAATTTTACAAAATATCTGCCCTCTGGTTTGAGTATTTGAGTAACACTGACCTCATAGAATGAGTTGGGAAACATTCCTTTCCACTTCTATTGATATATTAAGAATAAATGTATGGAGAATTGGCATGGATTTTTGTTTTAAATATTTGGTAGAATTTACCAGTGAGGCTATCTGGGTCATAGGAATTGTATGGAGAAGAGGAAATCCAGTCTGGAGAGGAAAAAGGAGGTAAGACTCATGTAGAAAATCAGAGGCCAAGCAAGGTGAGGAAGGCAACCACGTATGGAGGTGGGGCAGTCCTGGGCAGGCAGTTAGAGGCTGAGTGGAACAAGAAGAGTATCTATACTTGGGAAGTCCCAGTGTAGAGTATCAAAGCCCAAGGAGGGTAGAGGGGCATGTTTATAACAGGGCTGCTTGGAGTGGGGTGTCAAGACTGAACATGCTGAGAAAGGCTTTCACATGGGTTGGGGACAATCCAGCATTTTGTGATATCACAGCCTGAGCTATGTAAGGATACATACATACAAGCATGCACTCTCACATGTACATTTCCAAAACTCTGTCCAATGAGAGGAGCTGGGAAATGAGTACATTTAGGCCTCATATATTGGATTCTAAATTCCATTTCCACAAAAAATAATTGGGACTTGGAGAAATTATTAATTCCATGGCTAGGGCCAGGAAACTACAAGATGAACCTGGAATATCTTGTACCAAAAGCATCAAATTGTTCAAAATATGATAGGGAAATGTCAAAAGGATAGAGAAGCCAGCTTAAAGAAGTTCCCACTGTCCAAATCTAAAATTTGATGAGGAATAAAATATTTACATACTTTAAAATACAAAAAATGTATTAATTACAAGATAGGGGAGAGTAATTTTACAGTGGAGAAACTTGACAGCAACCACTTTAATCAAGTGATCCAAGTGAACATCATCAATAATGGGATACACTGAAATCATGAACCACCTGATAGAATGAGATGATATGAACATAGTATCATTTCTGTCATAGTATTATTTTGTAGTATCATTTCTGTCATTTTCCTGTCAAAGATGCAAAACATGAAATTCATTATAAGCAAATATGGAATGAAGCAAAACTGAGGAGAATTTTACAAAATATCTGCCCTCTGGTTTGAGTATTTGAGTAACACTGACCTCATAGAATGAGTTGGGAAACATTCCTTTCCACTTCTATTGATATATTAAGAATAAATGTATGGAGAATTGGCATGGATTTTTGTTTTAAATATTTGGTAGAATTTACCAGTGAGGCTATCTGGGTCTAGGTTTGCTGGGAGGGAGAGGCTTTTGTGAGGTGAAGCTTAAAAAAGACTAATTCTCTCTAATATTCAGATTTTTAATTTATTCTTGAGTCAATTTCAATCTTTTGTGTATTTCTAGAAATTTGTCATCTAAATTTTCTAATTTGTGCCACGGTATTCCCTTATAATTACATTTATTTCTCTAAAGTTGGTGGTAACTTTTCCTTTTTTATTCCTAATTTTATTAGTTTGAGTCTTTATCTTTCCTTTAATCAATTTAGCTAAAGTTGTGTCAATTTACTGATCTTTCTAAATAAGCAACTTTTGATTTCTTCATCTCCGCTGTTTTTCTATTCTCTATTTCACTTATTGTTTACTATGTCTACTTAATCTGAATTTAGTTTGCTACATCCACTTACATAGGTGTGGTGTACTTTTGTTTCCATTCTTCTCAAAGTACAATTGACCCTTGAAAAACAGGAATGTGAATTGTTCAGGCCCATTTATACAAAGTTTTTTTTTCAATAGCAAATACTACAGTACTATATGATCTGTACCTGGTTAAATCTGCAGTTGAAATCATAGACATGGAAGAACCACATATATGGAGGGCTGACTATCAGTTATACACGACTTTTAGACTGCAGGAGAGGTTGCTGCTCTAACCACCACATTGTATTTCCTACTTTCTCTAGTGAGTCTTTCTTTGATCCTTTGATTATTTAGGGGTATATTGCTTAATTTCCATGTTTCTCTGTTTCTCAATTTTTTTTTCTAATTTCATTATATTCAAAGAACATACTTCATATGATTTCAACCCTTTAATATTTATTTAGGTTTGTCTTATGTCCCAGCATATAAGGGTATCCTGGAGAATGTTTCATGCACTCTTAAGAAGAATGCATATCATGTATTGGATAAATTGCTCAATGGTGTCTGTTAGGTCCAGTTAGCTGGTTTATATTATCATTCAAGTTCTCTATTTCATAGTTGATCTTCTGCTTAGTCTTTCTATTCCTTATTGAGATTATTAAAGTCTAACAATTATTGTGGAATTGTCTGTTTCTCTCTTCAATTCTATTATTTTTCTTTCTCTATGCATTTTTGGCTTGTCTTGTTAGGTGCGTATATAATTGTTATATCTTCCTAATAGAGCATTATAAAATGTCCCTCTTAATCCCTAGTAATAGTTTTGAATGAAAATCCTTTTTGGTTGACATCAGTTGCTATAGCCAATTCTCTCTTTGGTTGATGCTTGCATGATATATATTTTTCAGGCATTTCACTTAGAATTTGTATCTTTGACTCTAAATTACATCTCCCATAGAGACAATACAATTGGATCTTTGTATTCTTATCTAGTCTCAAAAATGTCTGCTTTTTGATTAGATTGTTTAATTCACTCATGTTTTATATATTATTAATATGATCAAATTTATGACAGCTATTTTACTTTTTGGTTTTTTCTAAAATTCATGTTTTGTCCTTCTTTTCTGTATATTTATTGCCTTCATTTGTAAATGAATGTTTTCAGTGCAGCATTTGGTTTGCTTTAATGATATATTTTAAAATTTATTTTCTTAGTGATTACACTAGGACTTTCAGTATACATATTAACTTATTAGCTCTACTTCAGATTTATACTAACTTAATGACAGGGAGATATAGAAATGTGCCTATACAGCTCTATCTCTTTTGCTTTTTTCTGTTACATTTGCTCACTAGCAAAACCTGCACTCGTTACTGCACCCTTAAGTTTAAACTTTCTCAGTCTCTACTGTAATAAAGTTAATCTCTTCAAACAGAGCTACACAACTCTGTTCTTATGGCCTGACTCTCATCCTCTGCAGAATCCCTGTGCTACTGCTCCAGAGATGGACAGGAACTTTTACTCTTGCAATGCCATTCCCATACAAGCAAGACCCTAGACTGGGGGGCAGGAGAGGATAGGGCATCGCTGGTCTTCTTGGTTTGTCTTTCCCTGTATGGAATTTCTGCCCTAAAGGGAACCTGGTGTTAGGATTACTGAAGTCTAGTATTCTCAGTTTACTGTCTGGGGTAGAGTCTCTGTCCTATGAATGCGAGCTAAGTATTTTATTCTTCATTTTGAGATTATTAAAGTCTAACAATTATTGTGGAATTGTCTGTTTCTCTCTTCAATTCTATTATTTTTCTTTCTCTATGCATTTTTGGCTTGTCTTGTTAGGTGCGTATATAATTGTTATATCTTCCTAATAGAGCATTATAAAATGTCCCTCTTAATCCCTAGTAATAGTTTTGAATGAAAATCCTTTTTGGTTGACATCAGTTGCTATAGCCAATTCTCTCTTTGGTTGATGCTTGCATGATATATATTTTTCAGGCATTTCACTTAGAATTTGTATCTTTGACTCTAAATTACATCTCCCATAGAGACAATACAATTGGATCTTTGTATTCTTATCTAGTCTCAAAAATGTCTGCTTTTTGATTAGATTGTTTAATTCACTCATGTTTTATATATTATTAATATGATCAAATTTATGACAGCTATTTTACTTTTTGGTTTTTTCTAAAATTCATGTTTTGTCCTTCTTTTCTGTATATTTATTGCCTTCATTTGTAAATGAATGTTTTCAGTGCAGCATTTGGTTTGCTTTAATGATATATTTTAAAATTTATTTTCTTAGTGATTACACTAGGACTTTCAGTATACATATTAACTTATTAGCTCTACTTCAGATTTATACTAACTTAATGACAGGGAGATATAGAAATGTGCCTATACAGCTCTATCTCTTTTGCTTTTTTCTGTTACATTTGCTCACTAGCAAAACCTGCACTCGTTACTGCACCCTTAAGTTTAAACTTTCTCAGTCTCTACTGTAATAAAGTTAATCTCTTCAAACAGAGCTACACAACTCTGTTCTTATGGCCTGACTCTCATCCTCTGCAGAATCCCTGTGCTACTGCTCCAGAGATGGACAGGAACTTTTACTCTTGCAATGCCATTCCCATACAAGCAAGACCCTAGACTGGGGGGCAGGAGAGGATAGGGCATCGCTGGTCTTCTTGGTTTGTCTTTCCCTGTATGGAATTTCTGCCCTAAAGGGAACCTGGTGTTAGGATTACTGAAGTCTAGTATTCTCAGTTTACTGTCTGGGGTAGAGTCTCTGTCCTATGAATGCGAGCTGGGTAGAGGAAGGGAGTCTTAGATCTCTTTTGCCTGAAAAGAGCTTCTGCAACAGAACTGGTAAGGATAAAGAATGCTAGAACAAACCCCTCATGGAGAGAAATCATTGTGTCAACTATCATTGGCATTTACCAATTACATTGCCAATGACTGAACAGGGTCATTTCCCTTCTGTCTCTGTGGAGATTGACCCCGTGCTGAGAGCTGCTGACCTTCAACACCCACTGCAGTTACTGAGGGTGGAATAGGCACTCTGTGCTCCAGGGAATCTTTTGGGGGCAGGTCTTTAGATACGTGGATGTTTTTAGGAACAGATTTATTGTCTCAATCCTTGCATCTCCTCATATTTAGAAAAGCACAAAATCCCTTCATGGTGACATCAGATCCTTGTGACTAACCAAAAACCTTTTGTTTATTGGTATTAAGCTCCCCCTTCTCAAAATCTTATGTATCGATCTTCCTCCTGCTGCCTCTTTAGAGCAGTCTCTCAGAGCTATCTGAGGTGCCGTCTTCTGGGCTGCTGTCCTAATTGTGCTCCAAATAAAAGTCAACCCACAATTCTCAAGTTGTTCATCTTTTTTAGTCGACAATGGTCTTGAACTGAAGTCTGGAAAAAGAGCAAGTCCTGTATAATTAGCTATATCCACCTGGAATAGTTTCCATTGCACTGAGCTGGGTAGGAGGTGGGGAATAGTTCATGGTTCAAATGTCATAGACTGTAGATGATCTTACCAAGATTTACTAGATTTTCTTGAATAAATGCTTCTCCAGGGACTTCCCTGGTGGTACCCTGACTAGGACTCTGTCTGCCAATTCAGGAGACATGGGTTCAATCCCTGGTCCTGGTCTAGAAAGATTCCATATGCCTCAAACCAACTAGGCCTGTGTGCCACAACTACTGAGCCCTTACTCTAGAGCCCATGTGCTGCAATTACTGAAACCTGCATGCCTAGAGCCTGTGCTCCACAGTAAGAGAAGCCAGGCAATGAGAAATCCAAGCATTGCAACAAAGAGAAGCCCCTGCTTGCCACAACTGCCCTAAAGGGAACCGGGTGTTGGGATTACTGAAGTCTAGTATTCTCAGTTTACTGTCTGGGGTAGAGTCTCTGTCCTATGAATGCGAGCTGGGTAGAGGAAGGGAGTCTTAGATCTCTTTTGCCTGAAAAGAGCTTCTGCAACAGAACTGGTAAGGATAAAGAATGCTAGAACAAACCCCTCATGGAGAGAAATCATTGTGTCAACTATCATTGGCATTTACCAATTACATTGCCAATGACTGAACAGGGTCATTTCCCTTCTGTCTCTGTGGAGATTGACCCCGTGCTGAGAGCTGCTGACCTTCAACACCCACTGCAGTTACTGAGGGTGGAATAGGCACTCTGTGCTCCAGGGAATCTTTTGGGGGCAGGTCTTTAGATACGTGGATGTTTTTAGGAACAGATTTATTGTCTCAATCCTTGCATCTCCTCATATTTAGAAAAGCACAAAATCCCTTCATGGTGACATCAGATCCTTGTGACTAACCAAAAACCTTTTGTTTATTGGTATTAAGCTCCCCCTTCTCAAAATCTTATGTATCGATCTTCCTCCTGCTGCCTCTTTAGAGCAGTCTCTCAGAGCTATCTGAGGTGCCGTCTTCTGGGCTGCTGTCCTAATTGTGCTCCAAATAAAAGTCAACCCACAATTCTCAAGTTGTTCATCTTTTTTAGTCGACAATGGTCTTGAACTGAAGTCTGGAAAAAGAGCAAGTCCTGTATAATTAGCTATATCCACCTGGAATAGTTTCCATTGCACTGAGCTGGGTAGGAGGTGGGGAATAGTTCATGGTTCAAATGTCATAGACTGTAGATGATCTTACCAAGATTTACTAGATTTTCTTGAATAAATGCTTCTCCAGGGACTTCCCTGGTGGTACCCTGACTAGGACTCTGTCTGCCAATTCAGGAGACATGGGTTCAATCCCTGGTCCTGGTCTAGAAAGATTCCATATGCCTCAAACCAACTAGGCCTGTGTGCCACAACTACTGAGCCCTTACTCTAGAGCCCATGTGCTGCAATTACTGAAACCTGCATGCCTAGAGCCTGTGCTCCACAGTAAGAGAAGCCAGGCAATGAGAAATCCAAGCATTGCAACAAAGAGAAGCCCCTGCTTGCCACAACTAGAGAAAGCCCTGGTGCAGCAATGAAGACCCAACACAGCCAAAATAAATAATGAAAATAAAAATATTATTTTAAAAAATGTTTCTCAGGGGCAAGATGGCAGAGGAATGAGAGGAGGATTTCACCAGCTCCCTATCAGAGTCACCAGAACTAATCAAGAAATGAAACAACACCAAGAAACCAGCCTCTAGAAGACAAAAGAAGTTCTCTGTTCTACAAGGAACAGAGAGTGAGCAGCCTGAAGTTTCCCAGAGCTCCCGTGGATCCTGGAGCTCTTGTACCCCTGCTCCCACAATGGACCAGGCAGAGAGAACACTGGAAAGGGCACCGGGATGACAGAAAGCAAACCTCAGTGTGAGAATCCCACCAGGGTCAGTACTGTGACAGGTACATGCCAGGTGAGCATGAGACTGAACGCTAACAGGGCGTGGGAAACAGAATGGGAAATCTCCCACGTGGGTCGCAGTCCAGAAGCCCAGCTCCCGCTGATCTATCAACAGAAACCATGCAGGCCAGAAGATAATGGTAGGACACATTTAAACAGCTAAAAGAGAATACCCTACAACCAAGAATTCTCTACTCAGCAAGGATCTCATTCAGAATTGATGGAGAGGTTTCAAAAGCTTTGCAGACAAGTAAAAGCTAAAAGAATTTTGTACCATGAAACCAGCCCTACAACAAGTGTTAAAAGGTCTGATATAGCCAATAAATACAACAGTAGGAGAAGTCCTACAAACCAAATCCCAAACATCTGAAAAGATGACAATAAGAACATCTGTATCAATAATTGCTTTGAATGTAAATGGACTAAATGCTCCAACCAAAAGACAAAGCCTGGCTGAATGGATACAGAAGCAAGACCCATATAATATATCTATATCTATATCTATATCTATATCTATCTATCTATCTATCTATCTATCTATCTATCTATCTATCTATCTATATATATATATATACTGTTTACAAGAAACCCACTTCAGACCTAACAGCACACATAGACTGAAAGTGAGAGGATAGAAAAAGATATTCCATACAAATGGAAATCAAAAGAAAGCTGGAGTAGCAATCCTCATATCAGATAAAATAGACTTTAAAATAAACAAGATTATAAGAGACAAGGCAGGTCACTACATAATGATCAAGGGACCGTTCCAAGAGGAAGACATTGCAATCATAAATATCTATGCACCCAACACAGGTGCACCTCAATATATTAGACAAATACTTTCAGACATAAAAGAGGAAAATGACAATAACACAATAATAATAGGAGACTTTAACACTCCTCTCATACCGAATGGACAGATCATCTAAACAGAAAATTAATAAAGAAACAAGCCTTAAATGCCACACTAGAAGAGATGGACCTCGTTGATATCTTTAGGACCTTCTATCCAAAAGCAAAAGGATGCACTTTCTTCTCAAGTGCTCATGGAACATTCTCCAGGATAGACCACACCTTGGGCCACAAATCAAACCTCAGCAAATTCAATAAAATTGAAATTATATCAACCACCTTCTCTGATCACAATGCAATGAGACAAGAGATCAACTGCAGAAAAAAAAAAAAAACACTAAAAACACAAGCATATGAAGATTAAACAACACATACCTAAAATACAAAATGATTACCAAGCAAATCAAGGGAGAAATAAAAAACTTCCTAGAGGAAAATGACAATGAACACAGGACAGTGCACAACCTATGGGATACTGCAAAAGCAGTTCTAAGAGGGAAATTTATAGCAATACAATCCTACCTCAAGAAACAAGAAAAATATCAAACAGACAACCTAACCCTACACTTAAAATAACTGGAGAAAGAAGAACAAAAACACCCCAAAGTTAGTAGAAGAAGAGAAATCATAAAGATCAGAGCAGAAATAAATCAAAAAGAAATGAAAGAAACAATAGTAAAGATAAATAAAACGAGAAGCTGGTTCTTCGAAAAGATAAACAAAATTGACAAACCACTGGCCAGACTCATCAAGAAAAAAAGAGAGAAGAACCAGATCGACAAAATCAAAAATAAACAAGGAAAGATTACAACAGATAATGCAGCAATACAAAGGATTATAAGAGACTATTATGAACAACTCTATGGCAACAAACTGGACAACCTGGAGGAAATGGACAGTTTCTTGGAGAAGGTTAATCTCCCAAGACTGAGCCAGGAAGCAATGGAAACTATGAACAACCCAATCACAAGCTCAGAAATCGACTTTGTGATCAAAAATCTACCCAAAAATAAAAGCCCAGGGCCAGATGGCTTCACAGGTGAACTGTACCAAACATTTAAAGAAAAGCTAATGCCTGTCCTTCTAAAACTATTCCAAAAAATTACACAGGAAGGAACACTTCCAAACATTCTATGAGGCAGCCATCACCCTGATACCAAAATCAGACAGACAACACAAGACAATTACAGACCAATTTCACTGATGAATTTGGATGCGAAAATCCTCAACAAAATCCTGGCAAACAGATTTCAACAACACATCGAAAAACTCATATATCATGACCAAGTCAGGTTCATCCCAGGCATGCAAGGATTCTTCAATATCTGCAAATCAGTCAATGTGATACACCATATCAACAAATTGAAAGACAAAATCACATGATAATCTCAATAGATGCAGAAAAAGCCTTTGACAAAGTACAACATCCATTTATGATAACAAAACTCTTCAAAAAATGGGCATAGAAGGAACCTATCTCAACATAGTGAAAGCCATATATGAGAAGCCCACAGCGAACATTATCCTCAATGGTGAAAAACTGAAAGCATTCCCTCTCAGATCAGGAACGAGACAGAGTACTGTCACCACTATTATTCCACATAGCCTAACCTAGGTACGAAAGCAGTTCTAAGAGAATTTAACAAAAAAAGAAAAAATATCAAACAGACAACCTAACTCCACACTTAAGACAACTAGAGAAAGAAGAACAAAAACATCCCAAAGTCAGCAGCAGAAGAGAAATCATAAAGATCAGAGCAGAAATAAATGAAAAAGAAATGAAAGAAACAATACTAAAGATAAATAAATAGAAAAGCTGGTTCTTCGAAAAGATAAACAAAATTGACAAACCACTGGCCAGACTCATCAAGAAAAAAAGAGAGAAGAACCAGATCGACAAAATCAAAAATAAACAAGGAAAGATTACAACAGATAATGCAGCAATACAAAGGATTATAAGAGACTATTATGAACAACTCTATGGCAACAAACTGGACAACCTGGAGGAAATGGACAGTTTCTTGGAGAAGGTTAATCTCCCAAGACTGAGCCAGGAAGCAATGGAAACTATGAACAACCCAATCACAAGCTCAGAAATCGACTTTGTGATCAAAAATCTACCCAAAAATAAAAGCCCAGGGCCAGATGGCTTCACAGGTGAACTGTACCAAACATTTAAAGACGAGTTAATGCCTGTCCTTCTAAAACTCTTTCAAAAAATTGCACAGGAAGGAACACTTCCAAACACATTCTACGAGGCTGCCATCACCCTGATATCAAAACCAGGCAAAGACAACACATGAAAAATTATAGACCAATTTCACTGATGAATTTGGATGCGAAAATCCTCAACAAAATCCTAGCAAACCAAATTCAACAACACATCAAAAAACTCATATATCATGACCAAGTCGGGTTCATCCCAGGCATGCCAGGATTCTTCAATATCCACAAATCAATCAATGTGATGCACCATATCAACAAATTGAGAGACAAAGATCACATGATAATCTCAATAGATGCAGAAAAAGCCTTTGACAAAGTACAACATCCATTTATGATGACAAAACTCTTCAAAAAATGGGCATAGAAGGAACCTATCTCAACATAGTGAAAGCCATATATGAGAAGCCCACAGCGAACATTATCCTCAATGGTGAAAAACTGAAAGCATTCCCTCTCAGATCAGGAACGAGACAGAGATGTCCACTGTCACCACTATTATTCCACATAGTCCTGGAAGTTGTAGTAACAGCAATAAGAGAAGAAAAAGAAATCAAAGGAATCCAGATTGGAAAGGAAGAAGTCAAGCTATCTCTTTTTGCAGATGACATGATATTATACATAGAAAATCTCAAAGACACTATTAGAAAACTACTAGAGCTGGTCAACGAATTCAGCAAAGTCATGGGATACAAAATCAATACACAGAAATCAATGGCATTCCTATACACAGACAATGAAAAATCAGAAAATGAAATCAAAGAGGCAATCCCCTTCACCACTGCAACCAAAAGAATCAAATATCTAGGAATAAACCTACACAAAGAAACAAAAGAACAGTACATAGAAAAGTACAAGACACTCATGAGAGAAATTAAAGACTTAAACAGATGGAGAGATATGCCATGTTCCTGGGTTGGAAGAATCAATATTGTGAAAATGACCATACTACCAAATATCATCTACAGATTCAATGTGATCCCTATCAAACTACTAATGACACTCTTCACAGAACTAGACCAAAGAATAATACAGTTCATATGGAAACACAGAAGACCCCAAGTGGCCAAATCAATCCTGAGACAGAAGAATGGATCTGGAGGAATCAGCCTCCCTAAATTCAGTTTATATTATGAAGCAACAGTCATCAAGACAGCATGGTACTTGCACAAAAATAGAAATATAGACCAATGGAACAAGATAGAGAACCCAGAGATAAACCCACACACCTATGGGTACCTTATTTTTGACAAAGGAGGTGAAACTATAAAATGGGACAAAGACAGCCCCTTCAACAAATGGTGCTGGGAAAATTGGACAGCTACATGCAAAAAAATGAAGTTGGAACATTCCCTGACAATGGATTAAAGATTTAAATGTAAGACCAGAAACCATAAAACTCTTAGAGGAAAATATAGGCAAAACCCTCAAGGACATAAATCAAAGCAAGATCTTCCATGATCTGCCTACTAGAATAGTGGAACTAAAAACAAAAATTAACATGTGAGATCTAATGAAACGTAAAAGCTTTTATACAGCAAAAGAAATTACAAAAAAAGGTGAACAGACAGCCCACAGAATGGGAGAAAATAATAGCAAATGAAATAGCAAAGAATTAATCTCCAAAATCTACAAGCAACCCAGACAACTCAACACTGGAAACATGAACAACCCAATCAAAAAATGGGAAAAAGGTCTAAATAGACATCTCACCAAAGAGGACATACAGATGGCCAAAAAACACATGAAACGATGCTCAACCTCGCTTATTATTAGAGAAATGCAAATCAAAACTACAATGAGGTATCACCTCACTCCCATTAGAATGGCCATCATCAACAAATCAACAGACAATAAATGCTGGAGAGAGTGCAGAGAAAAGGGAACACTCTTGCATTGCTGGTGGGAACATAAATTGATACAGCCACTATGGAAGACAGTATGGAGATTCCTTTGAAAACTAAAAATAGAAGCACCATACGACCCAGCAATCCCACTATTCGGCTTTTACCCTGATGAAATCAACACTGAAAGAGGCACCTGTACCCCAATGTTCATTGCAGCTCTCTATACAATAGCTAGAACACAGAAGACCCCAAGTGGCCAAATCAATCCTGAGACAGAAGAATGGATCTGGAGGAATCAGCCTCCCTAAATTCAGTTTATATTATGAAGCAACAGTCATCAAGACAGCATGGTACTTGCACAAAAATAGAAATATAGACCAATGGAACAAGATAGAGAACCCAGAGATAAACCCACACACCTATGGGTACCTTATTTTTGACAAAGGAGGTGAAACTATAAAATGGGACAAAGACAGCCCCTTCAACAAATGGTGCTGGGAAAATTGGACAGCTACATGCAAAAAAATGAAGTTGGAACATTCCCTGACAATGGATTAAAGATTTAAATGTAAGACCAGAAACCATAAAACTCTTAGAGGAAAATATAGGCAAAACCCTCAAGGACATAAATCAAAGCAAGATCTTCCATGATCTGCCTACTAGAATAGTGGAACTAAAAACAAAAATTAACATGTGAGATCTAATGAAACGTAAAAGCTTTTATACAGCAAAAGAAATTACAAAAAAAGGTGAACAGACAGCCCACAGAATGGGAGAAAATAATAGCAAATGAAATAGCAAAGAATTAATCTCCAAAATCTACAAGCAACCCAGACAACTCAACACTGGAAACATGAACAACCCAATCAAAAAATGGGAAAAAGGTCTAAATAGACATCTCACCAAAGAGGACATACAGATGGCCAAAAAACACATGAAACGATGCTCAACCTCGCTTATTATTAGAGAAATGCAAATCAAAACTACAATGAGGTATCACCTCACTCCCATTAGAATGGCCATCATCAACAAATCAACAGACAATAAATGCTGGAGAGAGTGCAGAGAAAAGGGAACACTCTTGCATTGCTGGTGGGAACATAAATTGATACAGCCACTATGGAAGACAGTATGGAGATTCCTTTGAAAACTAAAAATAGAAGCACCATACGACCCAGCAATCCCACTATTCGGCTTTTACCCTGATGAAATCAACACTGAAAGAGGCACCTGTACCCCAATGTTCATTGCAGCTCTCTATACAATAGCTAGAACACAGAAGCAACCTAGATGTCCATCAACGAATGAATGGATAAAAAACTCTGGTACATATATATAATGGAGTACTTCTCAGCTGTAAAAAGAAATGCAGAAGAATCATCCCGAATGAGGTGGATGGATCTAGAGCCTATCATAAAAAGTGAAGTAAGTCAAAAAGAAAAAGACAAGTACAGTATACTAACACATATATATGGAATCTAGTAAGCGGGTAATGTTAACACACGCAGTAAAGCGATGGAAAAACAGACATAGAGAATAGACATATAGACATTGTGGGGAATGAACAGTGGGTGGGAGGCATAGAGGGGTAACATGGAAATTTATACTATCATATGTGAAAAAGACAGCTATTGTCATTGCCATGAGGGAATAGGAGATCCTGCAGGGGCAGGGTGTGATGGCCTGGACGGGTGGGATGGGGGGGACTGGAAGCAGGGAGGGTGCCTTGATCTGGGAACATACATGTCTGTGAACAACAAAACTCTGTAAAAATTAAAAAATAATAAAATTTAAAAATAAAAAAAAGTTTCTCCATTTACTGTAGGCTTTAGAGTAATTTCTAGATATTAAATATTTATTTATTTATTTATTTTTTACCAGTTAGGGTTGTTTTGCTGATAGAGGGGATCCATGGAGCTTCTCATGCCATAATTCTAGAAGCGCTTTTCCAAATAACTTATTTTCAGAGTGAATGAACCTAGGACTGTTCTGAGCATGGGAATAATAATGAGTTCCCATTCTAGTCTTAACACTTTAAATGTATCAAATGTAGGTGTTTCCTCATTTACAGCATGGGCACCTTATATATATCTCAGATTGTGATGAGGATTGAAAGACTATTGAAATAGTGTTATATAAAGCACTTAGCATATAAGCTGACTCATGGTATAGACTCAATAAGTTTCACTTCTCTCCCCTTCAGGCAAATGACTATCTCAGGGTAGGTATCTATTTTTGTGACAATCACAACGTTTGGAATATGACATGTGTGCAATAAATGTTGAAGTGGATTGAAGGATGGGTAGATGACTGGATGTATGGGTGAGTGGTGAGTGATTTATAATGTTCTAATTATTGATTTTCCAATATTAAAAACCAGGGGTGATGCTCAAAATGGCACATCCTGAGCAGACTGATTAGAACTGATGCTGGCTCTCAGGAGTGGCTATATGATTAACAGAATAAAGAATAAAATATGGGGCCCCCTGCTTCAAGAATGATTCAAAGTTTAAAGATGGTGACAGCAGATCATTAAACCATGGCTGAGGCCCTTCCAAGCATAGGGCCCTATGTAATTGCACAGAACACAGATCCATGAAGCTATCCTTGCTCACTTTTGCCCAAGAGCAGGATCCTAGGGAATTCCTCCTGTTATTCCTTTAGCTGCTCTGAGACCCTAAGGGAGGGAGTTCAAAGTAAAGGGTTAGGGCAGCCCTAGAGGCAGAAGACAAATGGCCAAGAGGGGGACCATGGTTTAAGACACTGTGTATATTCCAATCATTTGGGAAATATTCAATACCTTAAAGCTCTATCATAGTGTTAAACCAAAAAAAAAAAAAAAAAGAGCCATTAAAAATTCAATTTTAGAACATTTAGGATTACATCACTTAAAGGTTAATAAACCTATATAGCTAGCAGGTCAAGAGTTCCAGGGGTCCTTTTACAGGGTCCATCTTTATTTAGATTTGATACCACATGATTGGTATAGCCAATTTACTGGGGCAATTCTGGTAGGCACTTACAAGTTTATCGCAGGGAGTCCATCAATCTTTGATTAGAAGAGCTTGTTATGCATGTTTTGAACTGGGGAATAGAAATACTAGGTCTGGAAGACCCACTTGGCCTCCAAAGATGGGGCTGCCTACCATTTCCCTGTCTAGCCTTGACCTTTCCTATCTACATTCCTCCTTCCTTCCCCAAATCTCTCAATACACTAAGAACAACTTTAGAAAGCTCTGACTTGAGAGTAATGTGGCAAACATATGTCAATTATGTGTTTTTTAAAAATTTTGTAGTATGCTTTTAATTTTTTATTTTTTAATTATTATTTGGCTATACTACATGGCATGTGGGATCTTAGTTTTCTGAGCAGGGATCAAACTCATGTCTCTTGCAGTGGAAGCACAGAGTCTTAACCACTAGACAGACCATCAGGGAAGTCCTACCATGGGTGTTTTCATGTTTAACAAGTACAGATCTACTTAAGGAAATGGTGGTGCATCCTATCATTGATTATAATTGACAGTAAAGGATGGTATTCTAGTTTACATCTCAGTTTTAGCTCTTTTTTCTCCTTTTAGAGACAGATTATCAGTGCCAATGTAAGTCAAAACTGCAGTTGATCTGCCCACGGTATAACCTCTCTATTATATTATTTTAGTTTATTTTCATTCTAGAATATTCATATATATTAGTTTTTTTCAAACGGAATGTGCACTTGAGTAGTTCTGGGTTGGGGTCTAAGATTCTGCATTTCTTCTAATAAGTTCCCAGGAAATGCCCACTCTATCTGTCTGTGGACCACAGAGCAGAACCATTCTGAATAACATTAGATATCAATCTAAAACTTGATTGTAATCTGTAGGCTATTGTTCTCTAAATTTTAAAGTAACCACCTATATCTAGGTTGCCATATCTTCTACTAAAGTTAACTGTCAATTAGTCTGAAGCCTGCATATACCTTTAAAAAGCTTCTTACTGATTTCAGAGGCTTGTGCTTTTTGGTCTCTGAACTAGGAAAAAAGAAATCACACAATCAGAAAATAGGAAATGTTGCCTGCCAACTAACATAGGAAACTCTCAAGCTTGTATAATTTGTCACATCTGAATATTTCAAATATGATCCCTAGTCATTGCAGTATTTTAGCCTTTTAAGCACTACATTCTTTGAAGAGCTTGTTATGCATGTTTTGAACTGGGGAATAGAAATACTAGGTCTGGAAGACCCACTTGGCCTCCAAAGATGGGGCTGCCTACCATTTCCCTGTCTAGCCTTGACCTTTCCTATCTACATTCCTCCTTCCTTCCCCAAATCTCTCAATACACTAAGAACAACTTTAGAAAGCTCTGACTTGAGAGTAATGTGGCAAACATATGTCAATTATGTGTTTTTTAAAAATTTTGTAGTATGCTTTTAATTTTTTATTTTTTAATTATTATTTGGCTATACTACATGGCATGTGGGATCTTAGTTTTCTGAGCAGGGATCAAACTCATGTCTCTTGCAGTGGAAGCACAGAGTCTTAACCACTAGACAGACCATCAGGGAAGTCCTACCATGGGTGTTTTCATGTTTAACAAGTACAGATCTACTTAAGGAAATGGTGGTGCATCCTATCATTGATTATAATTGACAGTAAAGGATGGTATTCTAGTTTACATCTCAGTTTTAGCTCTTTTTTCTCCTTTTAGAGACAGATTATCAGTGCCAATGTAAGTCAAAACTGCAGTTGATCTGCCCACGGTATAACCTCTCTATTATATTATTTTAGTTTATTTTCATTCTAGAATATTCATATATATTAGTTTTTTTCAAACGGAATGTGCACTTGAGTAGTTCTGGGTTGGGGTCTAAGATTCTGCATTTCTTCTAATAAGTTCCCAGGAAATGCCCACTCTATCTGTCTGTGGACCACAGAGCAGAACCATTCTGAATAACATTAGATATCAATCTAAAACTTGATTGTAATCTGTAGGCTATTGTTCTCTAAATTTTAAAGTAACCACCTATATCTAGGTTGCCATATCTTCTACTAAAGTTAACTGTCAATTAGTCTGAAGCCTGCATATACCTTTAAAAAGCTTCTTACTGATTTCAGAGGCTTGTGCTTTTTGGTCTCTGAACTAGGAAAAAAGAAATCACACAATCAGAAAATAGGAAATGTTGCCTGCCAACTAACATAGGAAACTCTCAAGCTTGTATAATTTGTCACATCTGAATATTTCAAATATGATCCCTAGTCATTGCAGTATTTTTAGCCTTTTAAGCACTACATTCTTTCCACCTTTTCATGAAATGGGAAGCACACATTTAGACTATGAATGCATTTAAAACGTCTTGCTTCTTACTAATCCTTTCCACAGGTTATTTTTAAAGCCAAACAACCTCATTCATGGTGACTACCTTCATCCCAAGTGCAATTAAAAAAAAAAAAAAAAAACACCTAAAATCTCATCTTCCAAGATTTGACAATATTTCTATGACTCAGTGCAAATCTCAAAATCACATTTTTTAAAAGTTTTATTTATTTATTTTTGGCTATTCTTGGTTTTCACTGCTGCTGCAGGCTCTTCTCTAGTTGCACGGAGTGGGCACTCTAGAGCACAAGCTCAACAATTGTGGCTCACAGGCTTAGCTGCTCTGCGGCATGTGGGATCTTTCCAGATCAGGGATGGAACTCATGTCTCCTGCATTGGCAGGAGAAGTCTTTACCACTGAGTTACCAAGGAAGCCCTCAAAAATCACACTGTTTTATGAAAACATCACAGATTAGATTCTGACCCATCCCTTGACTTTTCTATATGTAGCACTCTCATCTTGAATTGAGGAATGTTAAAGAGAAAACCACACGCCCCAAACGGCACAGCTTGTGCTAAAGCCCATGATACCCAGCCTAGATTTAACAACTAACCTAACTGCAGTTTGGACCTTCACCAGAAACATAATCTTAATCAACCAGCCTGGAATTTTCTGGCCACCATCAATGAGGTCACCCTGCCATATTCTTCTAATAAGTTCCCAGGAAATGCCCACTCTATCTGTCTGTGGACCACAGAGCAGAACCATTCTGAATAACATTAGATATCAATCTAAAACTTGATTGTAATCTGTAGGCTATTGTTCTCTAAATTTTAAAGTAACCACCTATATCTAGGTTGCCATATCTTCTACTAAAGTTAACTGTCAATTAGTCTGAAGCCTGCATATACCTTTAAAAAGCTTCTTACTGATTTCAGAGGCTTGTGCTTTTTGGTCTCTGAACTAGGAAAAAAGAAATCACACAATCAGAAAATAGGAAATGTTGCCTGCCAACTAACATAGGAAACTCTCAAGCTTGTATAATTTGTCACATCTGAATATTTCAAATATGATCCCTAGTCATTGCAGTATTTTTAGCCTTTTAAGCACTACATTCTTTCCACCTTTTCATGAAATGGGAAGCACACATTTAGACTATGAATGCATTTAAAACGTCTTGCTTCTTACTAATCCTTTCCACAGGTTATTTTTAAAGCCAAACAACCTCATTCATGGTGACTACCTTCATCCCAAGTGCAATTAAAAAAAAAAAAAAAAACACCTAAAATCTCATCTTCCAAGATTTGACAATATTTCTATGACTCAGTGCAAATCTCAAAATCACATTTTTTAAAAGTTTTATTTATTTATTTTTGGCTATTCTTGGTTTTCACTGCTGCTGCAGGCTCTTCTCTAGTTGCACGGAGTGGGCACTCTAGAGCACAAGCTCAACAATTGTGGCTCACAGGCTTAGCTGCTCTGCGGCATGTGGGATCTTTCCAGATCAGGGATGGAACTCATGTCTCCTGCATTGGCAGGAGAAGTCTTTACCACTGAGTTACCAAGGAAGCCCTCAAAAATCACACTGTTTTATGAAAACATCACAGATTAGATTCTGACCCATCCCTTGACTTTTCTATATGTAGCACTCTCATCTTGAATTGAGGAATGTTAAAGAGAAAACCACACGCCCCAAACGGCACAGCTTGTGCTAAAGCCCATGATACCCAGCCTAGATTTAACAACTAACCTAACTGCAGTTTGGACCTTCACCAGAAACATAATCTTAATCAACCAGCCTGGAATTTTCTGGCCACCATCAATGAGGTCACCCTGCCATATGGGCCCTCTGCATCCCCTCAGAGGAAGAAGAGGCAATCTACTTAAAAACACTCTCCTTTCCTTTCCTTTCAAAAAAGAAGTGTTTTGGCCTAAAAATAATCACTTTTTCCTTTTGCTAAGAGTTTCCTTGCCCCATCTTTCTTCCTATAAAAATCTTCTATTTTGTATACCCCCTCAGAGCACCCTTCTATTTGCTAGATGGGATGCAGTCTGATACATGAATCACCTAATAAAGTCAATTAGATCTTCAATTTAATTGACTGAACTTTGTTTTTGCTTTTGACCTCATCACCTGGCACGAGGGACCCTAGTTCCCTGACCAGGGATTGAACTCTGTAGTGGAAGAGCAGAGTTGTAACCAATGAAATGCCAGGGTAGACCCTGAACTTTGTTTTTTAATAAAAAGAATCTGTTAATAGAATCCAGAAAATTTGCTAGTAGTTGAGGATTTTAATAATCGAATGGCTATTTCAAACAATGCTTTTAACATAAAATTAATTCAACATTTGGAGAAAAAAAATCAGTTTGATAAAACTTATATCTAGCATTTGGCCATAAGACTGAGATTTACTGAGACAAGAGAGTATATCTTGATCAGAGAGGACTTCTTTTTTTTCTATGAAAAACCTGAAATTAAGAAAGTATTCCATTATTAAGAGTCATTAATAATACATACTATTTCATTTAGCTTAATAATTCAGAGAAATAGACAAAAAAATTCAGCAGAGACATAAAGGAAAACATTTCATATACATTCACATTTTTCTTTATCTTTAAAAGATCTGGTATTATGGTATTTTTTTTAAGTCACATTTCCTTCTTAAAGCTCACCAAAGATACAGTGATCTCTCTATCTTCTGAATTTTACAGCATTATCTGTATAACTCAAATAGCAATCAGCTAAAATCAGCTCATAATGCAGGTTATCTTTTTTTGTATAGATTCTAGTCCCTTCAATTAGACTGTGAGCTCTTGGAGGGTACACACCAAGTTTTTTAATTTTCATGATCTTTTGCCTGTAGCATAATAGTAATATATATCAGTCTGTGTGCATTTTAAATCACTCTTTCCTTTTCCCGATCCTGCTTTTCTCCAGCAATTTTCTTGTTTTCCCCTAATCTAGAGGTAAATTGTGTTTCGTGTCCTAAAGCATTATTCTATATTTCATCCAAAGTAAGTCCATCCCCAAATGTAGCTTTTTAGGGTTAATTTTTTTAAAATTTCTGGTCTCTTTTTTTGATTGATTTGTTTATTTATTTTCACCCATCTTTATTCTTTGGCCCATGTGGGCCTCCCATTGCCGTGGCTTCTCTCATTGCAGAGCACTGGCTCTGGGCGCATGTGCTCCAGAGTGCTGACTTGTAATTGGACACACTAGTCCAGCCACTCCGTGGCACGTGGGATCTTCCCAGGCCAGGGACCGAACTGGTGCCCCTCGCACTGCAAAGTGGACTCCATACCCACTGGACCACCAGGGAAGCCCCAGGGTTAATATTTTTAATTCCTGGACTTTCCAAAGACATCATCAAAGTCTACACAACATCATTGTACACTCACAGAGTACAAGCAAAATTATAAAATGTAGGTCCGTCATTTCTAAATGCAAAGTATTTCTTATCTACTACCTCAGACTAAACATGGTAATGTTATACAACTTACCATTTTCAGTAAATATCTTTTCTTATACAAGAGTAGACAAGTCATTACCAAAACAAATGATGAGACAATAACAAACGGTACCATGAAAAATAGTAAAAATTTCTTACTAAAGATGTCACCTAGGATTAAAATCACAAAAAGGGGAAGGGTTAGATGTGTACAATTATTTTGAAAACAGAATTATTTTATAAATAAACTAGTAAATGGAGAACTGAGTTAAACTTGGCAACTTCTGCCATATCTCTCAGTACATAGATACCATAGTGATGTCTGAGTATGGTATTCCTTTCATTTGCACATTTATTTTTTATAGAACATCTACTTTACTGCACTGTGACAGTGTTGCAGCAATGAAGTCAATTCTGACTCCATATTGGAGGGTACACACCAAGTTTTTATTTTCAGCTTTTGCCTGTAGCATAATAGTAATATATATCAGTCTGTGTGCATTTTAAATCACTCTTTCCTTTTCCCGATCCTGCTTTTCTCCAGCAATTTTCTTGTTTTCCCCTAATCTAGAGGTAAATTGTGTTTCGTGTCCTAAAGCATTATTCTATATTTCATCCAAAGTAAGTCCATCCCCAAATGTAGCTTTTTAGGGTTAATTTTTTTAAAATTTCTGGTCTCTTTTTTTGATTGATTTGTTTATTTATTTTCACCCATCTTTATTCTTTGGCCCATGTGGGCCTCCCATTGCCGTGGCTTCTCTCATTGCAGAGCACTAGCTCTGGATGCTCCAGAGTGTTGACTCGTAATTGGACACACCGGTCCATCCGTTCAGTGGAACATGGGATGTTCCCAGGCCAGGGATCGAACCAGTGTCCCCTGCACTGCAAGGCGGACTCTTTACCCACTGGACCACCATGGAAGCCCCAGGGTTAATATTTTTAATTCCTGGACTTTCCAAAGACATCATCAAAGTCTACACAACATCATTGTACACTCACAGAGTACAAGCAAAATTATAAAATGTAGGTCCGTCATTTCTAAATGCAAAGTATTTCTTATCTACTACCTCAGACTAAACATGGTAATGTTATACAACTTACCATTTTCAGTAAATATCTTTTCTTATACAAGAGTAGACAAGTCATTACCAAAACAAATGATGAGACAATAACAAACGGTACCATGAAAAATAGTAAAAATTTCTTACTAAAGATGTCACCTAGGATTAAAATCACAAAAAGGGGAAGGGTTAGATGTGTACAATTATTTTGAAAACAGAATTATTTTATAAATAAACTAGTAAATGGAGAACTGAGTTAAACTTGGCAACTTCTGCCATATCTCTCAGTACATAGATACCATAGTGATGTCTGAGTATGGTATTCCTTTCATTTGCACATTTATTTTTTATAGAACATCTACTTTACTGCACTGTGACAGTGTTGCAGCAATGAAGTCAATTCTGACTCCATATTGGAAACTGTTTCTTTGATTTGCTTTTCATTGCTTTTATTATTATAATTATACTTAATAGCATGCCTCAGAGGATTCTGCCTTTCTGCCTGACTGTACACTAAAGTGCCTTTGCTCAACTCTTAGAGAGAGAATCTGACCCTGCCCAGCTGTGAATAGAAGAGATTAACAAAGGCTGGCCATTCCTTTGGAGATGTTTTCTAAGACTGAAGACACTTTCACTTTACTTATCCACTGCCTCTCCCTCCCTATTCTGCCTTTTGACTTTAGTTCTCATTGTTTCTTTCTCAGACCCCAGGAAGATTACTATTTTGAGACACCAGCTTGCCATCTTCTCATTCAGCTGTTTTCTGAATAAAGTCATTTTTCCTTGCCTCAACACTTCATCTCTCAGATGCATTGGCCTGTGCCACCGTGAGCAGAGTGAGCTCTTCATTTTGCTTAGAAAAATACCTACCTAAAGTCCCCTTCTTATTTTCTTTTTAAAAATATTTATTTTAATAAATAAAATATTTAGTTAAAAAAATCTATTCTAATAAAAAAAATACTTAAGACCTGGCAATTCTGGGTCTTAGTTGTGGCATATAAGATCTTTAATTTTGACATTTGAACTGGAGGTATGTGGGATCTAGTTCCATGACAAGGGTTCGGGCCTGGGCCCCCTGCATTGGGAGTGGGGAGTCTTAGCCACTGAGCCACCAGTAAAGTTCCTCCATTCTTATTTTCTCATATGATCTTGTTTCAAATTTGTCCTTGTGAATTTTTCATAATAATCAAGTGGCAAAATATTAGCCAAGTGATTAGATAAACATGCATTATGTATCTCTTAACTCTCATTAAGTCAAATGTTTATATCATACAATGCTGTAGTGAGTGAAAGTTGGTCTTCAATACAGGTCTCAGTGCAAATAATGGAACTAGTTTTTAAAGGTCATGTTTTTAAAGTTGTCTCACATTCTGGAGACTAATGAGTATGGTTTATATTTTATTTCTTTCCTTTTTTGTATTTTTAGGGATGAAGTTTTAATGGTTCTTCTGCCTAGCAAGAAATGAGCGATCACTAGACAGACTTAAAATGTACACAAGGCTTGTCACAAAATTTATTTTTGCATCATTTACTGCTTAGTTGCAGCAATGAAGTCAATTCTGACTCCATGTTGGAAACTGTTTCTTTGATTTGCTTTTCATTGTTTTATTATTAATTATACTTAATAGCATGCCTCAGAGGATTCTGCCTTTCTGCCTGACTGTACACTAAAGTGCCTTTGCTCAACTCTTAGAGAGAGAATCTGACCCTGCCCAGCTGTGAATAGAAGAGATTAACAAAGGCTGGCCATTCCTTTGGAGATGTTTTCTAAGACTGAAGACACTTTCACTTTACTTATCCACTGCCTCTCCCTCCCTATTCTGCCTTTTGACTTTAGTTCTCATTGTTTCTTTCTCAGACCCCAGGAAGATTACTATTTTGAGACACCAGCTTGCCATCTTCTCATTCAGCTGTTTTCTGAATAAAGTCATTTTTCCTTGCCTCAACACTTCATCTCTCAGATGCATTGGCCTGTGCCACCGTGAGCAGAGTGAGCTCTTCATTTTGCTTAGAAAAATACCTACCTAAAGTCCCCTTCTTATTTTCTTTTTAAAAATATTTATTTTAATAAATAAAATATTTAGTTAAAAAAATCTATTCTAATAAAAAAAATATTTAAGACCTGGCAATTCTGGGTCTTAGTTGTGGCATATAAGATCTTTAATTTTGACATTTGAACTGGAGGTATGTGGGATCTAGTTCCATGACAAGGGTTCGGGCCTGGGCCCCCTGCATTGGGAGTGGGGAGTCTTAGCCACTGAGCCACCAGTAAAGTCCCTCCATTCTTATTTTCTCATATGATCTTGTTTCAAATTTGTCCTTGTGAATTTTTCATAATAATCAAGTGGCAAAATATTAGCCAAGTGATTAGATAAACATGCATTATGTATCTCTTAACTCTCATTAAGTCAAATGTTTATATCATACAATGCTGTAGTGAGTGAAAGTTGGTCTTCAATACAGGTCTCAGTGCAAATAATGGAACTAGTTTTTAAAGGTCATGTTTTTAAAGTTGTCTCACATTCTGGAGACTAATGAGTATGGTTTATATTTTATTTCTTTCCTTTTTTGTATTTTTAGGGATGAAGTTTTAATGGTTCTTCTGCCTAGCAAGAAATGAGCGATCACTAGACAGACTTAAAATGTACACAAGGCTTGTCTTTCCAAAACTGGTATCTCCCACATATTTCTGAAATACTATGGAACATCCTGACTCTTAATATTACCAAATCCAAGCTTGCTCTGCTCGCCGCACAACAGGCCAATGAATCTGAGAGATGAGGTGTTGAGGCAAGGAAAACAACCTTATTTGGTTAGCAGCTGACCAAGAAGATGGCAGGCTAGCTCCTCGGAAAAAAACATCTTAGTGGAGTTTGGATGCCAGGTTCTTTTGTAGATCAGAGATGGGGGGAGGTGAGGAAATAAAGCAAAAAGGCCATTAATCTAGAAAGCATCTCTTAGAATGGCAAGCCTCGGGAAGAGAATATGTTAATTTCTCCCTTCTTGTCATCCACAGGTAGACAGGGTTCTGAACAAAGGCATTTTACTTTAACAGTCAGACAAAAGGGCAGGGTCCTGGAGGCAAACCATTTTAAGTATGGTCATAGTAATAAAAGCAATGGAAAGCAAGTCAAAGAAACAGTTTGCAACATGCAGTCAGAATTTGCTTCCTCCCTGCAACACTAGGCCTATACCTATACTCAAAACTATCTCGAACCCCACCTTTTTCTCGGTGTCTTATTCCCTTAGCACCTTAGTTTCCACTAGAAAATTATCAAATTCATAGGCTCAGTTCAGTTAAAAATTGCAAGGATATGATCCATAGAAATGACTAACAATATGAGTTTTGGGGCATGCAAAATTAACAGTGGGAAAGCAGGTTTCTTTCAAGAAGTTCCAGAATTAATCCTGAATAAGGTATATTGTCATTTTCAAAAAACTACTGTTGTATTTTTTTTTATATAACTTAAAACATCCAATAAAAATATCCATATAAAGTAATGTTTATATCATACAATGCTGTAGTGAGTGAAAGTTGGTCTTCAATACAGGTCTCAGTGCAAATAATGGAACTAGTTTTTAAAGGTCATGTTTTTAAAGTTGTCTCACATTCTGGAGACTAATGAGTATGGTTTATATTTTATTTCTTTCCTTTTTTGTATTTTTAGGGATGAAGTTTTAATGGTTCTTCTGCCTAGCAAGAAATGAGCGATCACTAGACAGACTTAAAATGTACACAAGGCTTGTCTTTCCAAAACTGGTATCCCCCACATATTTCTGAAATACTATGGAACATCCTGACTCTTAATATTACCAAATCCAAGCTTGCTCTGCTCGCCGCACAACAGGCCAATGAATCTGAGAGATGAGGTGTTGAGGCAAGGAAAACAACCTTATTTGGTTAGCAGCTGACCAAGAAGATGGCAGGCTAGCTCCTCGGAAAAAAACATCTTAGTGGAGTTTGGATGCCAGGTTCTTTTGTAGATCAGAGATGGGGGGAGGTGAGGAAATAAAGCAAAAAGGCCATTAATCTAGAAAGCATCTCTTAGAATGGCAAGCCTCGGGAAGAGAATATGTTAATTTCTCCCTTCTTGTCATCCACAGGTAGACAGGGTTCTGAACAAAGGCATTTTACTTTAACAGTCAGACAAAAGGGCAGGGTCCTGGAGGCAAACCATTTTAAGTATGGTCATAGTAATAAAAGCAATGGAAAGCAAGTCAAAGAAACAGTTTGCAACATGCAGTCAGAATTTGCTTCCTCCCTGCAACACTAGGCCTATACCTATACTCAAAACTATCTCGAACCCCACCTTTTTCTCGGTGTCTTATTCCCTTAGCACCTTAGTTTCCACTAGAAAATTATCAAATTCATAGGCTCAGTTCAGTTAAAAATTGCAAGGATATGATCCATAGAAATGACTAACAATATGAGTTTTGGGGCATGCAAAATTAACAGTGGGAAAGCAGGTTTCTTTCAAGAAGTTCCAGAATTAATCCTGAATAAGGTATATTGTCATTTTCAAAAAACTACTGTTGTATTTTTTTTTATATAACTTAAAACATCCAATAAAAAATATCCATAAGAACTGAGACCACATGCATCTCAGGAAAGCCTTTGTTTCTAATCTCAAACGTATTAGGATTCTACCAAGAGATATTCATCAGAGCAAAAGAAATCTGTCATCAATAACATGATTAAGGTTCCATACAAAAAATTAAAAAAACAAAAACAAAAACATTGTAAATCAACTATTTTTTTTTTTTTTTTGGTGAAGGCGAGCAAATAACTTGCTTCAGTCATGTCCAACTCTTTGTGACTCCATGGACTGTAGCCCTCCAGGCTCCTCTGTCCTTGGAATTTGCCAGGCAAGAATACTAAAGTGGGTTGCCATTTCCTTCTCCAGGGAATCTTCCTGAACACGGGATCAAACCTGCATCTCATATGACTCCTGCATTGGCAGGTGAGTTCTTTACCACTAGCGCCACCTGGGAAGTTCAGAAAAAATCTACTATACTTGAACTTCAAAAGAGAAGATTGTATGTAAAATACATAAAAGGATGTATGTTTTGAGCATATGGCTAAAAATTCACCATGTCTACTTTAAATAATGCATTGACTAATAATAAGATATAAATCACGGCATGACTTTCTCAACGTCAGTTCCACAGAATCTCAGATTTCTTATATTACTGACAAAAATGAAAAACAAAGAACAAATAAGTGTTCTTTCTGATGCCATGTATCTTTAGTAAATTGAGTTCTTTTCCTCTCTGCTTGTTTTTTCTCCATAGTCCTTTGTGATTATATGATATATTGGCTTCTTTGCTTATTGTCTATCTCTACCTAACTCGAGAATAAAATATAAATTCAATAAGAACAAGGATTTATTTTTTTACTGCTGTATCTCTAGTGCCTGAAACTCTGACACACAGTAGATGCTTAACAAATATCTGATAGGTCAGTTCTCCCTTGAGCTGGCTCACTGTTCTCACAGTGTCTCCCACTCTAATAAACTTTGTTTTCCTCCCTCAAAAACAAAAAACAAAACAAAAACAAAAACAAATATCTGATGTATGAAAGAAAATGATGCCACTATATTAAAAGAGAGATAACAAACAGATTCTATTATAATGGAACAACATAAAAGGAGATGAATGATTGACAGAAATGCCATTATATGTTGTATCTATATCTGTATACATAGTTATATGCCTTTATGTGAAAGAGCAATGCTGAGTAAATTTCCTTCAATTTCAAATAATTACTAATATTTATATTGATAAAGCTAGTATACTGTGAAACACAATAATATATTGCCTCATTCTCAATGTTGTTTAGTTTATATTGCTATTTTTATCTTCTATAAAAGTTTATTTTTTTAACTTTTTATTTTATGTAGAAGTATAGTTGGTTAACAATGTTGTGTCAGTTTCAGGTGTACAGCAAAGTGACTCAGTTATACATATATCTATAGGTTATTATAGAGTAACGAGGTCCTTGTTGGTTATCTGTTTTAAATATAGCAGTATGTGCATGTCAATCCCAAACATTTAATTTAAATGTCTTTTATCATAAGTCACTTTAAATCAGTGTTGGAAGTAAACAGAATGTGCATTTTACTAATGTAACATATTAATTAGAAAAATATTCATTAAGCACAGTAGCAGACACTAGAAAACAAGTGTCTTGTTTAAGGTTTCTGTTCTCTTGAAAACTGAAAGCATAGGAAAATATTGATTAAAATAGTCTTCCCACACAAGAGAACTAACACATTCTCTTTACTGACAGAAAAACAAGAATGTTGATAACTCAACTATAAAAGACTCTAAGTTAAACCAGTTAAAACTGAACATTAGATTTTCTATAAATCTATGTTCCATTGAGATGCTTGCTAATTTATCTTCTGTTTATAGTCTATACGCAAGAGCATTTTGACTTTCATAATTATAAAATACACTGAGAGAAAATTAATTTTGCTAGCAAATAGCTGTCAAAATAGTTTACTGTTCTTTTATAAATATATTTTCTTCAATAACTACGTGCTGATGTGCCTAGTCACTCAGTTGTGTCCAACTCTTTGTGAACCCATGGAATGCAGCCAACCAGGTTCCTCTGTCCTTGGGGATTCTCCAGGCAAAAATACTGGAGTGGGTCTCCATGCCCACCTCCAGGGGATGTTCCCAGGTCACCTGAATTGCAGGAGGATTCTTTATGGTCTGAGCCACAAAGGAAGCCCTCAATAACTACATCAACATTATTTTATGATTGTTCCCTCTTTGTAACATTATATAAATGGATTCATTTTAATCTCAATGGGGAGGTGGCACAGACTATAAAAAACTTGAATAACGAGCACATACTTTTTCAAAACCATGTATGAAATAAAGCTAGTGTGAAACACAATTTATTTAATTTTTTTTGATAAAGCTAGTATACTGTGAAACACAATAATATATTGCCTCATTCTCAATGTTGTTTAGTTTATATTGCTATTTTTATCTTCTATAAAAGTTTATTTTTTTAACTTTTTATTTTATGTAGAAGTATAGTTGGTTAACAATGTTGTGTCAGTTTCAGGTGTACAGCAAAGTGACTCAGTTATACATATATCTATAGGTTATTATAGAGTAACGAGGTCCTTGTTGGTTATCTGTTTTAAATATAGCAGTATGTGCATGTCAATCCCAAACATTTAATTTAAATGTCTTTTATCATAAGTCACTTTAAATCAGTGTTGGAAGTAAACAGAATGTGCATTTTACTAATGTAACATATTAATTAGAAAAATATTCATTAAGCACAGTAGCAGACACTAGAAAACAAGTGTCTTGTTTAAGGTTTCTGTTCTCTTGAAAACTGAAAGCATAGGAAAATATTGATTAAAATAGTCTTCCCACACAAGAGAACTAACACATTCTCTTTACTGACAGAAAAACAAGAATGTTGATAACTCAACTATAAAAGACTCTAAGTTAAACCAGTTAAAACTGAACATTAGATTTTCTATAAATCTATGTTCCATTGAGATGCTTGCTAATTTATCTTCTGTTTATAGTCTATACGCAAGAGCATTTTGACTTTCATAATTATAAAATACACTGAGAGAAAATTAATTTTGCTAGCAAATAGCTGTCAAAATAGTTTACTGTTCTTTTATAAATATATTTTCTTCAATAACTACGTGCTGATGTGCCTAGTCACTCAGTTGTGTCCAACTCTTTGTGAACCCATGGAATGCAGCCAACCAGGTTCCTCTGTCCTTGGGGATTCTCCAGGCAAAAATACTGGAGTGGGTCTCCATGCCCACCTCCAGGGGATGTTCCCAGGTCACCTGAATTGCAGGAGGATTCTTTATGGTCTGAGCCACAAAGGAAGCCCTCAATAACTACATCAACATTATTTTATGATTGTTCCCTCTTTGTAACATTATATAAATGGATTCATTTTAATCTCAATGGGGAGGTGGCACAGACTATAAAAAACTTGAATAACGAGCACATACTTTTTCAAAACCATGTAAAGAAGACACAATAAAGGCAAGATTCTGATAAAATACATCTTCCTGACCCAGAGATCAAACCCATGTCTCTTACATCTCCTGCATTGGCAGGTGGGTTCTTTACCACTAACACCACCTGGGAAGCTTGATAAAATACATAATATGCTTGTAAGTAAAAATTCAAAGTAAATGTACAACTATGACTGGTACTAATACAGATTTGGTTAACATCTGGTTAGTATATAAGAAGCTTGAGAACAGTGCCACTATATTTTGGAACTAATACTACCATTGGAAGGTAATCCACTAGTGAAATCAAAGCAAAACAGGTAAAACTAGCTTGTCAAGTTAAAGTAGGAAGAATCAAACAGAATCTACTAAACCTTGCAATGTGGAAAAGATACAGCTCAATTCATACTATAGACATCTACAAAAATAGAGCATATGACCACTATTTTATAATAACTATAAATGGAACAAAGGCATTAAAAATCGTGAATCACTATATTGTACACCTTAACTTATAGCTCAAGGAACTGTACTTCAATTTAAAAAAATAGTGAAAAAGAGTTGAGCCTGTGAGCTTGATAACCTGTGTCACTGAATTGTAGTGACCTATGACATCCCAGTAAGGCATCTTCTTCCTCAAACAGTGCTAGAAATACTCTGTTCTTTCATCTCATACCTTTCCAGCATTGTTCATCACTCCACTCACTCCATATTCCATCATCTGCACAATAAATATTCATTTTGCTTCTTACTAAAAAGCATAATCTGTGGCTTTTATTTGATGTTCTTGACATGTATATTTCGTTTTCAACTGTGGTAGTCTGAAAGCCAAGGAAAAATAAGATATCAGTATTTGTTCTAACTGCAGCTAGCCACACCTCATTTGATTTGTCATTTTCAAAGTGAGTTTTGTTACGTGAAATAAATGCATCAAATGACTAGAAAGGTATATATCAAAATCCTAACAGTGGCCATCTCTCTGTATGGTGTTTTATTTTTCATTTTTTCTTCCTTATTTATACTTAAAATTTTTACAGTATTGACAATAGATTACTGGTAGTACAGGTCATATGTGGCAGGGCAAAAATCCTAGGTAGTTTTGGTGAATATGACACCCATTTTGGATTAGTGTCAAATTTCCTACATGCCATAGATTAGAAAATGCTACATATACTGAGTTAGCAAAAAGAGTTATGTGAATGTTGTTTCTATGGAAACTGTAGAGTTCATATGCACAAAGCTTCTTTTTCCCCTCATTCTTACTTTGGTGAATCATAAGACTAGTATAACAGTGTTCAGGGGCTGGCATGAAACGACCCCTTCCAATATGAGAATACATAAAGCTGGATGATCTCAAAAGAAAAAGAAAGCACTGAAGCGGTTACTTCAATTTTGCATTTCAAAGAGCTGAAGAGTGTTTCTCATCCCAAATAACAGCTTTTCTTTTGCTGTAACTTTTCTTCTGGCATAATGTAATATAAGTTAAAGTGGACTGGGAGTAAGATCTGGATTCTAGCTCTAGCTATGTAATTTGATTGTAACTCAACTCACTTCCTTGGGACTTGTAAATCTATTCAACTCCCAGTTTTTTCATCTGGATGTGAAATGAATTGATTAGAACCAATGGTTCATGTACTTGTCTCCACTACTCCCTAAGATGGAAATCAATGAATAAAATTAATATATAACAATATTGCAAACTAGTGACTAGATTATCTCTAAGGATCTATGTAGCTTTAAAATTGGCATAATTCATTGATTATACTTTCAGACTGCAAGCATCTTTCTTTTGTCCACTAGATTATTTGGTTTTCTGGAAGTTAAACTAAGGTACATGTCATGTTCCATTACTCATGTGAATAGCAACTGACTTTGGTGCTTATGTTTACTATTTTATTTAAAAAGCTGTGTTTATGATTTTTCCAAATAAATGCAATGCCCATACCACCCCAGCAATATTATCTTCTATGAATTCAATTTCATAAATGAGACATTTTGCTGGAATAGGTCCTCTGGGGATGCTCCATTTCAGGTTAACTTCCTCTGAATTCTTCACACCAAGAGTAAGGTAGTCTGGTGGCAAAGGTTTAACTGAAAACAAAAGGAAACAATTTCATTATGGACGTTACTGCTGTTTAGCAGCAGCCCTTATCACAAGATAGGGGCTCCAATTAACAGAAGCCTCCAGGAAGAATCAGGGGGCTCAGGACTATTCTCTGTAATGTGAATTAAAATCAAAGCTGCTTGCCAACCAAGATCAATCTCCTAAGAAACTTGGTTATTTGGGGGAACTGGTTTTGATAAGTCACATATTGATAAGTGCTTAAGTCCAACAGAAGTTAAAAGATCAAGTCATTCCTTTGGTGAATCATAAGACTAGTATAACAGTGTTCAGGGGCTGGCATGAAACGACCCCTTCCAATATGAGAATACATAAAGCTGGATGATCTCAAAAGAAAAAGAAAGCACTGAAGCGGTTACTTCAATTTTGCATTTCAAAGAGCTGAAGAGTGTTTCTCATCCCAAATAACAGCTTTTCTTTTGCTGTAACTTTTCTTCTGGCATAATGTAATATAAGTTAAAGTGGACTGGGAGTAAGATCTGGATTCTAGCTCTAGCTATGTAATTTGATTGTAACTCAACTCACTTCCTTGGGACTTGTAAATCTATTCAACTCCCAGTTTTTTCATCTGGATGTGAAATGAATTGATTAGAACCAATGGTTCATGTACTTGTCTCCACTACTCCCTAAGATGGAAATCAATGAATAAAATTAATATATAACAATATTGCAAACTAGTGACTAGATTATCTCTAAGGATCTATGTAGCTTTAAAATTGGCATAATTCATTGATTATACTTTCAGACTGCAAGCATCTTTCTTTTGTCCACTAGATTATTTGGTTTTCTGGAAGTTAAACTAAGGTACATGTCATGTTCCATTACTCATGTGAATAGCAACTGACTTTGGTGCTTATGTTTACTATTTTATTTAAAAAGCTGTGTTTATGATTTTTCCAAATAAATGCAATGCCCATACCACCCCAGCAATATTATCTTCTATGAATTCAATTTCATAAATGAGACATTTTGCTGGAATAGGTCCTCTGGGGATGCTCCATTTCAGGTTAACTTCCTCTGAATTCTTCACACCAAGAGTAAGGTAGTCTGGTGGCAAAGGTTTAACTGAAAACAAAAGGAAACAATTTCATTATGGACGTTACTGCTGTTTAGCAGCAGCCCTTATCACAAGATAGGGGCTCCAATTAACAGAAGCCTCCAGGAAGAATCAGGGGGCTCAGGACTATTCTCTGTAATGTGAATTAAAATCAAAGCTGCTTGCCAACCAAGATCAATCTCCTAAGAAACTTGGTTATTTGGGGGAACTGGTTTTTTGATAAGTCACATATTGATAAGTGCTTAAGTCCAACAGAAAAGTTAAAAGATCCAAGTCATTATAGTCATTTCCTCATTTTATAGTATTAGAAACAACTACTACAACAAACTATTACCTGTATTTTTATTAACAGCTAATTCTTATTTAGAGCTTATGATGTGTCAGGTGCTAAACCAGGAATGTTACATCATAAACTTATTCATGTCTCACAGTAACTCTATGAGGTGGTTCTCTATTACCTTCATTTTCCTGATAGGGAAATTGAAACATATTAAAAGTAACTCACCCAAAGTCACAAAGCTAGAGAGTGGTAAATTCAAAATTTATGGGTGAGGGCTTCCCCTGGTGGTCTAGTGGGTAAGGACACCACCTTGCAGTGCAAGGGGCACCGGTTCGATCCCTGGCCTGGGAAGATCCCATGTGCTGTGGAGCGGCTGGGCCCATGTGTCCAATTACCAAGCCAGAGCTCTGGAGCGCATGTGCCCAGAGCCGGCACTCTGCAACGACAGACGCCACCGCGATGGGAGGCCCACAGGAGCCAAAGAACAAAGACGGATGAAAATAGAGAAATGAAAGACCAATAGAAGTGGCCCGCCCGCTCCCCTCCCTCCCCAACCCAACCTCCACCCAAAAATAAATAAATAAATAAATAAATCTTAAAAAAAAAAAAAAAAAATTATGGGTGATCCTAGAATCTGTCTTTCTTGTAACTGTTAAAACCAAGAACACAGACTCAGACAATATTTGACCTACTCCCAGGGTCTATTGAGCACTGGGAATACATTATTCCATAATTGTTCCATTATTAACACTAGACAAAAATACTTTATAGCACACAAATTCTGAAGTTGGGATACAAATTGTGAGTTCTAAATGAAAATGATGTTTTATACTCATTCAATGCCTTATCTTGCATACTTTTATATTTAATCAGTTCTTCCTTATACTCTGCTGCCCTCCAGTTCTCTGGCTTTGCATTTCTGTAGATATCTATTTATCTGTCTTTTCTCTTTCATGTGGTTGGTTGTAAATGGTCTAAACTAGAAACATTTTGAAGTTCGTTATTCCATGTGACTTGGTTTTTATTTTTCACATATTGATAAGTGCTTAAGTCCAACAGAAGTTAAAAGATCCAAGTCATTATAGTCATTTCCTCATTTTATAGTATTAGAAACAACTACTACAACAAACTATTACCTGTATTTTTATTAACAGCTAATTCTTATTTAGAGCTTATGATGTGTCAGGTGCTAAACCAGGAATGTTACATCATAAACTTATTCATGTCTCACAGTAACTCTATGAGGTGGTTCTCTATTACCTTCATTTTCCTGATAGGGAAATTGAAACATATTAAAAGTAACTCACCCAAAGTCACAAAGCTAGAGAGTGGTAAATTCAAAATTTATGGGTGAGGGCTTCCCCTGGTGGTCCAGTGGTTAAGGACACTGCCTTGCAGTGCAAGGGGCACCGGTTCGATCCCTGGCCTGGGAAGATCCCATGTGCTGTGGAGCGGCTGGGCCCATGTGTCCAATTACCAAGCCAGAGCTCTGGAGCGCATGTGCCCAGAGCCGGCACTCTGCAACGACAGACGCCACCGCGATGGGAGGCCCACAGGAGCCAAAGAACAAAGACGGATGAAAATAGAGAAATGAAAGACCAATAGAAGTGGCCCGCCCGCTCCCCTCCCTCCCCAACCCAACCTCCACCCAAAAATAAATAAATAAATAAATAAATCTTAAAAAAAAAAAAAATTATGGGTGATCCTAGAATCTGTCTTTCTTGTAACTGTTAAAACCAAGAACACAGACTCAGACAATATTTGACCTACTCCCAGGGTCTATTGAGCACTGGGAATACATTATTCCATAATTGTTCCATTATTAACACTAGACAAAAATACTTTATAGCACACAAATTCTGAAGTTGGGATACAAATTGTGAGTTCTAAATGAAAATGATGTTTTATACTCATTCAATGCCTTATCTTGCATACTTTTATATTTAATCAGTTCTTCCTTATACTCTGCTGCCCTCCAGTTCTCTGGCTTTGCATTTCTGTAGATATCTATTTATCTGTCTTTTCTCTTTCATGTGGTTGGTTGTAAATGGTCTAAACTAGAAACATTTTGAAGTTCGTTATCTCACCTATATTTTGAAGCTGAAAAGTGAAATAGCTGGGTCTGATTAATTGGGATATTGATGATCCATTAACACAGATGTAGAAATCTTTATAGTCTGCTGATTCTAAGTAGGGAAACTTGCATCCAACATTTTTTCCATTAGCCTGGATATAATCAGCACACTCTAAGGCATGGTCCAAACCCTCATACCTATAAAAAAAAGTGTTGTAAGAACTGTTTATCAATATCTTCTACTAGTATGGTGCTCAATTTTCAATTATTTTAAAATACCAGGTAAATAAAAAAGCACTTAATAACATACAATATTTACGTGGCATCACCTATGTGCCAGATCTTATGAAAAGTGCTAGGGATACAACAGTAAGGAAAGCAAACATTGGTCATTATTTTTCAGAGCTTACAACTATTTTACAAAATCTCAGTATAAGGCAAGAATTCTTATTCATATACTTAGGTTATGTTGACTCACCGACAGGATTTGTGAATCAAAGAATAAGATTCCTATTAAGAAAACATGGGATTTATACCAATAATCCTGAAATAATACTGCTTTTTTAAAGTACTGTACTGGAGAACTTACTAGAAGCAAGCAGACTTAAAACCATGCTTACAAGATGGCCAAAAAGCACAGGAAAAGATATTCAGCATCACTAATTATTAGAGAAATACAAATCAAAACAACAAGGTACCACCTCACACTGGTCAGAAGGGCCAATCAAAGCAAACAAAGAAAAATTAGACCAGACTCAGACAATATTTGACCTACTCCCAGGGTCTATTGAGCACTGGGAATACATTATTCCATAATTGTTCCATTATTAACACTAGACAAAAATACTTTATAGCACACAAATTCTGAAGTTGGGATACAAATTGTGAGTTCTAAATGAAAATGATGTTTTATACTCATTCAATGCCTTATCTTGCATACTTTTATATTTAATCAGTTCTTCCTTATACTCTGCTGCCCTCCAGTTCTCTGGCTTTGCATTTCTGTAGATATCTATTTATCTGTCTTTTCTCTTTCATGTGGTTGGTTGTAAATGGTCTAAACTAGAAACATTTTGAAGTTCGTTATCTCACCTATATTTTGAAGCTGAAAAGTGAAATAGCTGGGTCTGATTAATTGGGATATTGATGATCCATTAACACAGATGTAGAAATCTTTATAGTCTGCTGATTCTAAGTAGGGAAACTTGCATCCAACATTTTTTCCATTAGCCTGGATATAATCAGCACACTCTAAGGCATGGTCCAAACCCTCATACCTATAAAAAGAAGTGTTGTAAGAACTGTTTATCAATATCTTCTACTAGTATGGTGCTCAATTTTCAATTATTTTAAAATACCAGGTAAATAAAAAAGCACTTAATAACATACAATATTTACGTGGCATCACCTATGTGCCAGATCTTATGAAAAGTGCTAGGGATACAACAGTAAGGAAAGCAAACATTGGTCATTATTTTTCAGAGCTTACAACTATTTTACAAAATCTCAGTATAAGGCAAGAATTCTTATTCATATACTTAGGTTATGTTGACTCACCGACAGGATTTGTGAATCAAAGAATAAGATTCCTATTAAGAAAACATGGGATTTATACCAATAATCCTGAAATAATACTGCTTTTTTAAAGTACTGTACTGGAGAACTTACTAGAAGCAAGCAGACTTAAAACCATGCTTACAAGATGGCCAAAAAGCACAGGAAAAGATATTCAGCATCACTAATTATTAGAGAAATACAAATCAAAACAACAAGGTACCACCTCACACTGGTCAGAAGGGCCACCATCGAAGAGTCTACAAATAAATGCTGGAGATTGAGTTGGTAGATGCAAATTATTACAGTTAGAATGGATAAATAACAAAGTCCTAATGTATAGCACAGGGAACTGTATTCAATATCCTGTGATAAATCATAATAGAAAAGAATGTATATATGTATATAACTAAATCAATTTGCCATACAGTAGAGATTGGAACAATACTGTAAATCAATTACAGTTAAGTTAAAAAAAGAAAGAAAGAAAAAAGTGCTGGAGTGGGTGTTGAGTAAAGGGACCCCTCTTACACTGTTGGTGGGAATATAAATTGGTATAACCATTATAAAGAGTAGTATGGAGGTTCCCTAAGTAGAACTACCATATGATCCAGCAATCCCACTCCTGGGCATATAGCTGGAGAAAACTCACTCAGAAAGATGCATGCATCACAGTATTCATAGCAGCACTATTTATAGTAGTCAAGACATGGAAACAATCTAAATATCCATCAACAGATGAATGGATAAAGTAGATGTGGTACATATACATAATGAAATACTACTCAGCCATGAAAAGAATGAAATCATGCCATTTGCAGCAACATGAATGGACCTAGCAAGTATCCTATGAAGTGAAGCAAGTCAGAAAGAGAAATGTAAGTATCATGTGATACCACGTGTAGAATCTAAAAAGAAAAAAAAAAATGATACAAATGAACTTATTTACAAAATAGAAACAGACTCAGAGATTTCAAAAACAAATTTATGGTTACGAAAGGGGAAAAGTGAAGATGGTAAACTAAGAGTTTGAGATTAAAATATATATACTATAGCATATAAAACAGATAATCAACAAGGACCTACTGCATAGCACAGGAAACTCTAGTCAATATTCTGTAATAACCTATGTGAGGAAAGAATTTGAAAAAGAATGGATATATATATATATATGTATAAATGACTTTGCCATACCCTTGAAATTAACATTGTAAATCAACTATATTCCAATGCAAAATAAAAATTAAATTTAAAAGTATATAAAATATAAAAAATGAAGAGAAAAATTTAATAAAAAGATTTAATAAGTAAAAGCAGACTTAGAAAATATTTGTATGTTTAATAAAATTAATGAAAATCCTCTGAGGATATAATGCACATAAGGAATAAATCTCAGAAAAGCCAACAGGATTTTTCTCTTCAAAAACAGAAAGAGGAACTATCTGGCAAATAAATCTCTAATTTTCCATTCTCCTGGATAAGAAATGTTGCCATATCTTTGAAAGTTAACCTCCTTCCAGTAATTAAGCTAATGGGAATTAGGGGGGATTTCCCTACCGATTTCCAAAGGAGTAAATGCCTGATTTATTTTCCTAAATAATTTGTAAAGTTAAATTGATTTTATCTGTAAAAGCAGCCAAAATCTTAATTGACCAGCTGATATGGTGCCCTGGTACAAATATCTGGACTGTACTGAATTCACTTTATGCCAAGTATTTCTTTTAAGCTAATTTTGAAAAACTGTAGCCTCTAGTTCAGTTCACCAGATTAACGTTTGGGTGACTTGCATTCTAGGCTTGACTTTACAAAGATTTACTTTATGCCAGGTGGAAAACCTCACCCTACCCTTATTTCCCAGTCTCTAAAATGTCAATATTTATCCCTCACTGCTTTACTAAGGCTCGGATATAGCTATGTTAAACATGAACTACTATGTATAAGACGGAAAAGGAAATCGCAACCCACTCCACTGTTCTTACCTGGAGAATTCCATGGACAGAGAAGCCTGGTGGGCTATAGTCCGTGGGGTCACAGAGAGTCGAACATGACTGGAGCAACTGAGCACACACGTACAATGTGTAAGAGGGCATGGACTTTGTCTTATTCATACTTTTATTCTTTTTATCTAGAACAATGCCTGGTATTTAATTGAAATTGACCCATCCAATGCCATATGAGGAAACTGAGGCCTTAAAACAAGAAACTGCATGCTCAAGAGCACTAAGTGATTCCATAACATAGATTAGAACACAGTACTCAGGATTGTTAATGCTGATGCTGAAGCTGAAGCTCCAATACTTTGGTCACTTGATGTGAAGAAATGGTTCATTGGAAAAGACCCTGATGCTGGGGATAACAGAAGGCAGAAGGAGAAGGCGAAAAATTTAATAAAAAGATTTAATAAGTAAAAGCAGACTTAGAAAATATTTGTATGTTTAATAAAATTAATGAAAATCCTCTGAGGATATAATGCACATAAGGAATAAATCTCAGAAAAGCCAACAGGATTTTTCTCTTCAAAAACAGAAAGAGGAACTATCTGGCAAATAAATCTCTAATTTTCCATTCTCCTGGATAAGAAATGTTGCCATATCTTTGAAAGTTAACCTCCTTCCAGTAATTAAGCTAATGGGAATTAGGGGGGATTTCCCTACCGATTTCCAAAGGAGTAAATGCCTGATTTATTTTCCTAAATAATTTGTAAAGTTAAATTGATTTTATCTGTAAAAGCAGCCAAAATCTTAATTGACCAGCTGATATGGTGCCCTGGTACAAATATCTGGACTGTACTGAATTCACTTTATGCCAAGTATTTCTTTTAAGCTAATTTTGAAAAACTGTAGCCTCTAGTTCAGTTCACCAGATTAACGTTTGGGTGACTTGCATTCTAGGCTTGACTTTACAAAGATTTACTTTATGCCAGGTGGAAAACCTCACCCTACCCTTATTTCCCAGTCTCTAAAATGTCAATATTTATCCCTCACTGCTTTACTAAGGCTCGGATATAGCTATGTTAAACATGAACTACTATGTATAAGACGGAAAAGGAAATCGCAACCCACTCCACTGTTCTTACCTGGAGAATTCCATGGACAGAGAAGCCTGGTGGGCTATAGTCCGTGGGGTCACAGAGAGTCGAACATGACTGGAGCAACTGAGCACACACGTACAATGTGTAAGAGGGCATGGACTTTGTCTTATTCATACTTTTATTCTTTTTATCTAGAACAATGCCTGGTATTTAATTGAAATTGACCCATCCAATGCCATATGAGGAAACTGAGGCCTTAAAACAAGAAACTGCATGCTCAAGAGCACTAAGTGATTCCATAACATAGATTAGAACACAGTACTCAGGATTGTTAATGCTGATGCTGAAGCTGAAGCTCCAATACTTTGGTCACTTGATGTGAAGAAATGGTTCATTGGAAAAGACCCTGATGCTGGGGATAACAGAAGGCAGAAGGAGAAGGCGATGACAGAGGACAAGATGGTTGGGTGGTATCACCGACTCACTGGACATGAGGTTCAGCAAGCTCTGGGAGATGGTGAAGGTCAGGAAAGCTTGGCATGCTGCAGTCTAGAGTCACAAAAGTCGGACATGATTCAAAGACTGAACTGAACTGAATACCTTATACCTTATATATTGTGATTTTCTAAAGAAAAACACCATGGTAATTTGTGCCTCAGACTCACAAAGAGCAATGCTTTGTCCTTTCTTGTTATATTCTTTCATTTAAAAATGCGTAAGTTCTGATATTTATCTGTCAATTTACCGATGCTATCATTATTTGGTTCATTCACTTAAATCAATATTTAAGTGATAATATGCTATGGGCACAGCAAAGCAGAGACAGTCAAGAGAAGCATCAGAAATAGTTTATGCCAACCAATCTTTGAAATATTTAGAATGAAACAAAGTATACATTTAAAGGCCATCTGGATAATAAGTAATTAAGAGCCATAACAAGTAACAGTTCAGGGAGAAATTGAACAGAACTAATGTGATCATTTGCTGTTGTTCAGTTGTTTAGTCATGTCCGACTCTTTGAGACCCCGTGGACTGCAGCACACCAGGCTTCCTTGTCCTTCACTATCTCCCAGAGTTTGCTCAAACTCATGTCCATTGAGTTGATGCTGCCATCCAACCATTTCATCCTCTGTCACCCTGTTCTCCTCATGCCCTCAATCTTTCCCAGCATCAGGGCTCAAATCGCAACTCATTTAACAATGAGCACTAGCACACACTACAATGTGTAAGAGGGCATGGACTTTGTCTTATTCATACTTTTATTCTTTTTATCTAGAACAATGCCTGGTATTTAATTGAAATTGACCCATCCAATGCCATATGAGGAAACTGAGGCCTTAAAACAAGAAACTGCATGCTCAAGAGCACTAAGTGATTCCATAACATAGATTAGAACACAGTACTCAGGATTGTTAATGCTGATGCTGAAGCTGAAGCTCCAATACTTTGGTCACTTGATGTGAAGAAATGGTTCATTGGAAAAGACCCTGATGCTGGGGATAACAGAAGGCAGAAGGAGAAGGCGATGACAGAGGACAAGATGGTTGGGTGGTATCACCGACTCACTGGACATGAGGTTCAGCAAGCTCTGGGAGATGGTGAAGGTCAGGAAAGCTTGGCATGCTGCAGTCTAGAGTCACAAAAGTCAGACATGATTCAAAGACTGAACTGAACTGAATACCTTATACCTTATATATTGTGATTTTCTAAAGAAAAACACCATGGTAATTTGTGCCTCAGACTCACAAAGAGCAATGCTTTGTCCTTTCTTGTTATATTCTTTCATTTAAAAATGCGTAAGTTCTGATATTTATCTGTCAATTTACCGATGCTATCATTATTTGGTTCATTCACTTAAATCAATATTTAAGTGATAATATGCTATGGGCACAGCAAAGCAGAGACAGTCAAGAGAAGCATCAGAAATAGTTTATGCCAACCAATCTTTGAAATATTTAGAATGAAACAAAGTATACATTTAAAGGCCATCTGGATAATAAGTAATTAAGAGCCATAACAAGTAACAGTTCAGGGAGAAATTGAACAGAACTAATGTGATCATTTGCTGTTGTTCAGTTGTTTAGTCATGTCCGACTCTTTGAGACCCCGTGGACTGCAGCACACCAGGCTTCCTTGTCCTTCACTATCTCCCAGAGTTTGCTCAAACTCATGTCCATTGAGTTGATGCTGCCATCCAACCATTTCATCCTCTGTCACCCTGTTCTCCTCATGCCCTCAATCTTTCCCAGTATCAGGGTCTTCTCCAATAAATCAGCTAGTTACTCATACTGTGGACTAATTTTGATAGATATCTTCCTGACACGGAATTCTTACTATAAAAATACTTACCAGTAATATAAGCTGTAATTGCTATCCAAATGGACACCCGTGCCAGGTTTCCAAGAGCAGAGTAAATATTGCAAGTTGTAATATATACAATCCATATCCTGAATTTTAGTGTCCAGATTTCCTAAGAAATGAATAAACTGTGAATGCTTGAAAGACATGGTAATGAATCATTTGAGAAATCATTAGGCAATTTTATTTCATTTCCTTTGACCTCTCCACTTCATTTAGCAATCAACATAATCAGGAAAATCCCAAAAGGAAGTTGTTGAAAATCACTTCACTGTAAGTGGAACATGCAAATTCAAAAACTTTTGAGGGCTCATTGATTGGTACTAGTGTAAGCATATGCAAAAGTGCCAAATCAATAATTCTAGGATTTTCTGAGCAGGTGCATAGTTACATGCATATTTACAAATATGAGCCCCAAACTGGAATCTATATTAACCTAATAAGGGCAACAGTCCATAGGGTCACAAAGAGTTGGATATGACTGAGCATCCATGCCTGAAATAAAATGTAGGCTTTGCCATATATGTTTGCTGATGTAAACAATTCAAAAACACTTGTCACCTACTCCTAAGAAGGATTCTATTTTGTGTCACATTCTTGACTGTACATCTGATTTGGTGTATAAGGGTTAAGGGACTTATTTCCCATATAGATTGTTCTACTAGTATTAAACATGAAAAGAAAGCTTTGTTTTAACCTTGTAGTGATATCCAATAAGTAGCTTCTGACCATGAACTTTGAACTTCTGATCCATTTGTGCATTGCTGTGGCAGAAGTGTACGTATCCTTGCTTCAATACCTTTGTTAAGATCAAATCCATCTTTGTAATGTAGATTCTTAGTGATGACTTTCTGTTTGATAAAAAGATAAGACAAAGTCAAGCTTAGAAACAATAAAGGTACCAGGAGCCACATAAATAAGCCTAAAGAATCATTAATATTCTGGAGAATCCTCAATATTTAAGATATTCCAGATGACTATCTGATAAAATGTCCCAGATATACTTTTGGCAGAGTTCACCTTCTGCATATTATATTACTTGATGAGATCATTTGAATCTTAACACCTCATTTAAAATAAATTATGGAAGACAAAAAAGGCTCTGTGGCAGGAACCTGAGCTATAACCAAGTTGAAATCGAGAGAGAATTTTCACTTAACATATGTCTACTACATGACAATTTATCATCTTTCAAATAATCATATGAACTCTTTAGGAATTATAGAAAATCCTGGAGGTAACTGGAGGAAGCCAGACAAAGTCTGACTGCCTGAAAGATTAAAATCATATCTAATTTATCCTTCTATTCCCAATACCTAGCTAGTGGAGTAGCTGGAAGAAAAAAAGTTGCTCAATGAATGTTTGATTTTAAATGTTCTTTGAAACTACCTAGCTGAATTGGGAAGATAGCAAAATGCCTTGTACAACCAAAATCCTGGTAAGAACATGCTTGTTGCCTATGGAAATAGTTACTAATTCAATAAACTTTCACTAAGCACTTACTACAATGTGTGCAAAGAGTCATGCTGTGTTCTGTACAGAGAGTGCAAAGATAAACAAGGCTTAATTCCTATATAGAAAAAGCTCACATCATCCAGTAGCATATACAAGACCCAAATACAGGTATATAAGTAACTCTGAAATATGTGTAAGAACTCTTCAAGTCCATATTCCATGGAACCAAGTTTTCTTCATTCCTGTCCTTCCAATGGCAATCTTAATAGTGGTGGGGTGAAAACTTCCATGCATCATACAGGGCAGGATGCACAGGACACAGCAATAGGCATGCAGCCTGTATCTTAATAATAGCTATTGAGATATGGAAATAAAAGCAGACACTGACATCAGGAATCACAAGAAAACTAATAATCATTCTAGTATCTTAAGTACACGCTTTACTTACCCTCCAACTTTCATTATCAACATTTCGATATTTTAATTCATATTCTACTGTGCATTCCTTAAAATTATCCAGAGACAGTGGACGTTGCCATTGTACATAGAGATAACCTAAATATCCAGGATCCACTATTTGAAAATTCTGAGGAGGATTAACTGAAATAAAATTTAAAAAACATTTTAATTTTTATCCTGTATCTTATGACAAGATTGGTAAATCTATGACCTCCATAAACCCATCAACGGATGAGTGAAAAAATAAATGATACATTCATACAATGGAATATTATCTAGCCATAAGAAAGAATGAAATATTGATACAATAAAACTAAAACCTTAAGTGGAAAATTTCTAACATATGTATACGCTTTTTTAAATAATCATATGAACTCTTTAGGAATTATAGAAAATCCTGGAGGTAACTGGAGGAAGCCAGACAAAGTCTGACTGCCTGAAAGATTAAAATCATATCTAATTTATCCTTCTATTCCCAATACCTAGCTAGTGGAGTAGCTGGAAGAAAAAAAGTTGCTCAATGAATGTTTGATTTTAAATGTTCTTTGAAACTACCTAGCTGAATTGGGAAGATAGCAAAATGCCTTGTACAACCAAAATCCTGGTAAGAACATGCTTGTTGCCTATGGAAATAGTTACTAATTCAATAAACTTTCACTAAGCACTTACTACAATGTGTGCAAAGAGTCATGCTGTGTTCTGTACAGAGAGTGCAAAGATAAACAAGGCTTAATTCCTATATAGAAAAAGCTCACATCATCCAGTAGCATATACAAGACCCAAATACAGGTATATAAGTAACTCTGAAATATGTGTAAGAACTCTTCAAGTCCATATTCCATGGAACCAAGTTTTCTTCATTCCTGTCCTTCCAATGGCAATCTTAATAGTGGTGGGGTGAAAACTTCCATGCATCATACAGGGCAGGATGCACAGGACACAGCAATAGGCATGCAGCCTGTATCTTAATAATAGCTATTGAGATATGGAAATAAAAGCAGACACTGACATCAGGAATCACAAGAAAACTAATAATCATTCTAGTATCTTAAGTACACGCTTTACTTACCCTCCAACTTTCATTATCAACATTTCGATATTTTAATTCATATTCTACTGTGCATTCCTTAAAATTATCCAGAGACAGTGGACGTTGCCATTGTACATAGAGATAACCTAAATATCCAGGATCCACTATTTGAAAATTCTGAGGAGGATTAACTGAAATAAAATTTAAAAAACATTTTAATTTTTATCCTGTATCTTATGACAAGATTGGTAAATCTATGACCTCCATAAACCCATCAACGGATGAGTGAAAAAATAAATGATACATTCATACAATGGAATATTATCTAGCCATAAGAAAGAATGAAATATTGATACATGCTAGAACATGAAAGAACCTAAAAACCTTAAGTGAAAAAAGCCAGTCATAAAAGAAATCACTGCATGATTTCATTTATGTGAAATATTCGAAAAGACAACTCCATAGAGACAGAAAATTGATTAGTGGTTGCCAGGCCCTAGAGGGAGGGGAGAATGAGATGTAACTACTGAATGGATATCGCATTTCCTTTTGGGGTGATATAACTATTCTGGAATTTGATAATTGTCGCTGTTATACAACTTTATGAACATATTAAAAACCACTGTGCAGTATACTTTAAAAGAATAAGTTTTATAGCTTCTGAATTATAGCTCAGTAAAGCTGTTTTTGAAAATCTAGATTACTGCTACATAGTTGCTCCTTCTTTAAGAAATTGCAGATGTAAAATGTGACTTAGCCTAGCTAGGTATTGTTTTCAAGGAAATAAGAAATTTATCATGGAGTTATCTCTGTTGTCACATAGACCAGAATTTTGTCTAGAGTGAGAATATTTTATTACATAAACCTTTCTCATAGCAAGAATCAGTCAGTATTAATCTAGGCTTTACCATATGTATAACATCATAACATACATGTCATACATATAAAAAGTGATAGAAAATATAAAAAATATGACTACTAAGGTTAACTGTCTTAAAAATTAGAAGAATAGGCAGATCTTGTTGGTCAATTCAAGATCACTGAATCCTCTGGTTAACTAAAGTTCAGAACTATTTGTAGAATATGGCAAACCAGAGCTATTCGTTGGTAGAATTCAAAAAAAAAAAAAGTGGCAGGCAGCTGAGTGACAGTAAGCCCCTTTTATTTCAAGAAAGTGGGCAGTGGAGGCAATGGCTCCTTCATCTGGTGATTTAGAAAGCAATAAAAACAAATTATTCTATAAACTTAACCTACTAGCAAATCGAGTACATAGTACTGCCCTTAGTTTGCCTTTCTGCTAATAATTTCTTCTCATTTCTGCTCTGTTGTTCATTGTAATAATACTTCAGTTCATATTACTTATTGAGATAAAAAAAAGAATCAACAGAAACAAATGGTGCCACAAATAATGATTTGAAATGGCACCCCCATGAACCAAATAAAAAAGGTCTCTACTGAGGATGAAAAGACAATCTTATTATTTTAACTCATGATTGGAAATGTTTGTTAAATGCATTGTTCTATAATGAAAATTTCATTAGACATGATTTAATAATTGTGCAATTATTTTTAAGATTCATTTTAAACCTCTGTATTTTTAAAATTTATCTGTCTTAAAAGTTAAGGTTAGTAATTAAGGGAAGTTTTCGGATAGTTGGGTACCAGGCAATGAAATTTTGGATAAATAACCTCTTTGTTAGAAATGATTATATGAAAAGGTATGGAAAGTATATTTTAGTTTGATTTTTTATTCCACAAAATGTCTGTTATCCTCAGTTACTTTATATATGAGGCTGACTAGTAAGAACATATCTTTAATGCATGGACTCCCTGAAATATTTCCAACAACAATCTGTCTATTTCTTACGCACTTTTGTTGGGTAGGTTGAAAAGGCAGTTAATATCTCTGATTTTAAAACTACTCCATTGTTGGCTTACCTTTTATCTCAGTATTTGAAGACAAAGTATAGCCAAAAGTTGTGCAAATAAGAAGGGTATATAGGCATCTGACATCCAAATGAATGAGAGTCATTTCTCTAAGATTTAATACCTTGAAACTTCCACTCTAAGAAGGAAAAATACAAAATTTTAACTTTATCATAATTCAATAAGGACTAAATGTGATTAAAAACACTGTTGGAAACTCTTGTGGGCTTTCCACCAAGAATTACAAAAACTGTGTCCTTTTGAACCATTTAAACAGAAAAAGAAATCAAGTTTAGAACCAAAATAATTAGAAAGGAGGATTTTAGTCTTATCCTTCTTATGAGAGCAAAAAAAAAACCCCAAAATCCAAACATATCCCTTCAACCCCTGGCCTTGCCACACATACACACGGACTTTACACATCGCATGCTATGACCAGGATATGACAACTTCAAATACCCTTCAGCCTGAAGACTCAGTGAGACTCACCTGAGTGTTCTTATTCATTTGCAAGTGGAGTTATGATATCATTAGTCTCCACAGTGATACTCTCTACTAGCAACCAAGAAGACATGTTAATACATACACATACTCTTTTCTGAGGCAAAAATTATTTGAAAGTTATCTTAATACTGATAAAGCTCAGAATCTACACAGAAGCCTCAGACAACTCAGAATTTTGCTTCATTTCTTCATAAATATTAAATCCTCATCATCTACTCTATTTGTTCTACTCTTCCCTGTATTTCTTGTATCAGCAAATAGCACCATAGTCGTCCCAGTTACTCAAAACAGAAATCAGAGTTTCTCAACCCCTATTCTCCTATCCGACCTCTCCACTGTCTCTACCCCTTCCTAGACTGAGGATCTCATCATCAGGGATCTCCTTATCCAGTCTGTCTTGCCGCCACACCATTTTCACACCACATACAGTAAGGACATATCTGAATTTATCACCTCTCTCAAAAGAGCAATTTGCTGCCACAGAATACAATTTAATCATCTTTTTATTATTGAAGAACACTGATTTTATTTTCAAAACTAAAAGGATTCATGTCTCCATGCATCTATTCAATCAAAAAATACTCCGCTTTCAATGGAAAACCATTACTTCCAATTTTACATTTCTCTTTGAGTCTATATTCCTAAAACTAGCAATTTCACAGGAAGGATTAAGGATTACTTGAACAGTCAGACTACCTTTCTTTTCTCCTACATAAATTAATTATGCAGGATAGACCCTTTTTTTCTGCCCCACCCTCTTAACCTTACCTGACTCAGTTGCAATGTCCTCATGTTGCTAAGCTGCAGGTATTACATAATAGACTCTTTGGAAAATGTGATTAAAAACACTTAAATTACTGTGTCCTTTTGAACCATTTAAACAGAAAAAGAAATCAAGTTTAGAACCAAAATAATTAGAAAGGAGGATTTTAGTCTTATCCTTCTTATGAGAGCAAAAAACCCCAAAATCCAAACATATCCCTTCAACCCCTGGCCTTGCCACACATACACACGGACTTTACACATCGCATGCTATGACCAGGATATGACAACTTCAAATACCCTTCAGCCTGAAGACTCAGTGAGACTCACCTGAGTGTTCTTATTCATTTGCAAGTGGAGTTATGATATCATTAGTCTCCACAGTGATACTCTCTACTAGCAACCAAGAAGACATGTTAATACATACACATACTCTTTTCTGAGGCAAAAATTATTTGAAAGTTATCTTAATACTGATAAAGCTCAGAATCTACACAGAAGCCTCAGACAACTCAGAATTTTGCTTCATTTCTTCATAAATATTAAATCCTCATCATCTACTCTATTTGTTCTACTCTTCCCTGTATTTCTTGTATCAGCAAATAGCACCATAGTCGTCCCAGTTACTCAAAACAGAAATCAGAGTTTCTCAACCCCTATTCTCCTATCCGACCTCTCCACTGTCTCTACCCCTTCCTAGACTGAGGATCTCATCATCAGGGATCTCCTTATCCAGTCTGTCTTGCCGCCACACCATTTTCACACCACATACAGTAAGGACATATCTGAATTTATCACCTCTCTCAAAAGAGCAATTTGCTGCCACAGAATACAATTTAATCATCTTTTTATTATTGAAGAACACTGATTTTATTTTCAAAACTAAAAGGATTCATGTCTCCATGCATCTATTCAATCAAAAAATACTCCGCTTTCAATGGAAAACCATTACTTCCAATTTTACATTTCTCTTTGAGTCTATATTCCTAAAACTAGCAATTTCACAGGAAGGATTAAGGATTACTTGAACAGTCAGACTACCTTTCTTTTCTCCTACATAAATTAATTATGCAGGATAGACCCTTTTTTTCTGCCCCACCCTCTTAACCTTACCTGACTCAGTTGCAATGTCCTCATGTTGCTAAGCTGCAGGTATTACATAATAGACTCTTTGGAATCAGACTGTTAGCATCAGGAAGTATGGAGGCAATGTCAGTACAATCCTCCTTTGTATATTAGGAAGTAAAACTCAGACTTGCCCAAGATTACACAGCAAGTTAGTAACAAAGCTGGAAGCAGAACAGAGATGTGATTCCCAATCTAGTGCCCTTCCACCCTCCTGAATGCTGGATCTCACATATTTGACTCAGGATTATAAAAGGTTTTCGCTTGGCACTCCACCATTTATGTGTTCCTTCAGTTAGCTAGCTAGGCTGAAGTAACACCATGCTATTTATTCGTCTATGTCTCATACAATCATAAGGGGAGGCTATTTCTCTTACTGAGGTCCAGTGAATCTTTCTCCTCAATTCCTCCCTCCTCATCACCAGCCCACTGTTGCCTTCTAAGGCATGTGTAAGTAGTAAGTAGGTTTGGCGAACAGAAGGCCATATTTCTGCCACAGAGATGCTCTTACAGACTGAGATAAACAGACTACTTTTGGATCTAAAGCAATACGTTTGACAGACAGAAATTCTTTCATGTTACCTGTAAGGAAAAAGACAACCATGCATGTCTTAAAATGCTCTCAGAGAGATACTAAAGTTCTCTCTACCCTATCAATTTGTCCTTAAATATTTCATTAGCTCTGTGGCATGTACAGCATAAATGCTAAGTAAAGAGCTAAAAATAACTTGTTTCTATTCTATTTATAGGCTATTGAAATTTGACTCAGGCTATCAAATAGCATTCCCTGGATCAGCCTAACACATTTAAGCAAAAGTAGGAAATGGTTGAGCTGGCTTCCTGAATCACTTATCTAGAAATCCACAAGAGGAGTTCCTGCACCACACTTAGTGCCCCACCTAGACTTTCTTACCCAGCTGAACATGAAGACAATTCTTTCCTTGGCTTCTGTGTTACAGGACTGTCACTAGTGCAATGAGGTATTTTATACACTATATAGTTACTGGAAGGACAGATATTTTTCACAATTAAGGGGAAGGTATCTGAAGGCAAATGGATTAAGGAGGATGGATACAGAGATACAAAATTTGAAACAGTTTCTGACATACTCCCTACCCTCAAGCCCACAGTTAACAACCACTCATCTGGTCATTTTATTTTTAAAAATGAGGAACTACCCAAAGAGGAAATTATGTGGTCCTAGTTTACACAATTTATTGGGAGCAGAGCTAGGACTGAAAAACAGCTCTCTTGAGCCCTTTCCACTAACAAATATATTTTCTTGTTATAAGGAGTCTATCCTGCACTTATCTTCTCAGAAGGCTCCCTGTGAACCTTTCTCAGCCTACAGTCACCACTCAAACCATCAAACCTATCACATAGTTTTATCATTGTGACATGTTTAGCAGAGTAATAATTCAACACACTTGGATTGTGCATCTTGTTTTTTTGTTAAGTACTATTCCAGGTAAATCTTGTCTAAGACACAGGTGCAAGTGATGAATCATAGTATCTATAATGATAATAATACCTCCTGCTGTTGATTCAGTATTCTCAGTATCCCAGGCACTGGCCTGTGCTAAGCCTTTTATATGCATAATTTCATTCAATACTCAGTCAGCCTTGGATGTATGCACTATTTTTATTCCCATTTTAAAGACCAGAAACTGAGAAGAGGAGAAATTAAACAACTTCCTACAAGTTATAGCAGGCTATAAATGGTGAAGCTTGGATTTGAACCTAGAGAGTCTAGTGGCAGACCCCTTGACAACCATTACACCAGGAAGTTTCCAGGTCTAAGATCAATGTAGCAAACAACTTTCTGTTTCTAACCACTCATTTTCACACAAAACTGTTGCTTAGACAATTTCTCACTAAGAATCTTCTTTGGAATAGCAAGCCTAAAGCTAGTTACTGGTTTCAGCCTCCCTTCTCCAGCTCTTGGAAGCCATGCTACATAAACCCTTCATTCTAACAGTTGGCTGGGATAATCCTTGCATTATTGGAGAAACTCCAGGTACTTACCAACAACACGGTTTCTCAAGAAATGGATTATCATAAGCAATTATCATAGCCTCCCCCTTTCTCCTCTCTTCAAATTATAGACATTTATTGAATCTCTAATACTTCCCTTCATGTCTGATAATCAAGCACACTGGAAAAAAAAAAGCTAGGTATTTCTGAAACAGCCAGGTGGCCAGGACACAGATTCTATAAGTCACAAGATAGCTGGGGCTAAAAGTCATCCAAAGCAAACTTAGAATCACAGCACAGTGTTGTAAAAACTGACAGGACTGATTAATCTTGGAGCTTGTTATAATATAAGCACAATAGTACAAATATCAACCAGGATTTCAGTCCTGTTTCAATCACTAATGTGCTTAGAGGCAAATTATAACTCAATTTCCATCAATAAAGTGGAAGTAATGTTAGCAGTCTGGCAGTTTTGTGTTTAAGATAAAATGAGATAATGTATGTGAAAGAGAATAGGAAATTGCTCTATATATACTTGCAAGGCGTTTGCTTCTGAGCACCATAGTACCAAGAAAAAACTTGAAAACAACTTGCTCCAACCTACACATTTGCTCCTACAGATTCAGCAAAATTGATCTGTGCACAGTTGATAAATAGGCGCTTATTATTAACCTTTAACTTCTACCACCCTTGTTGACCCATTAGTCACCTTTATTGATCTTTGTCTTAATAATAATAATTTACTGCATTTTTAAGTTTTTTATAGTTCACAAAAATTTATTGTATTACTTTAACGCATCTGTAGGTATAAAATGTTAGTATTACATATTTACAGTCAGTAAAACTGGAGCTTAGAGAAGTGATGTGACTTGAAAAAGATCCCATCTCCAGTAAAATTCACACTGAAAGGAAAGGTTAAAGAACAGAAATATGTTGTAGGGCTAATAATGAAGTCACATAATAAGGTTTTGTAGAAAAGTTCATTCTCTACCTTGACAAAGAAAAAAAGAGATTCTTCCAGAGTATCTGAAATGTTCTTTTTAAAGGCAATGACCATGTTACAAAGAGAAATATTATCTATTAGAAAATGATAAATGGAGTTTTGCAATGTCACTAACGTGGCTTCTAAAAAACCACCTAAAGGGAAGTATGGCCATGCTACTGCTGTTGCCATTGTTTAGAAAAAATCAGGGTTATGAAATTTGATACTTTCTGTTCACATGATTTAAAAGATCTAAAAATATCAATCAAAGCAATTGGAATAGGGCTAGAAGAATAAGAAATAGAAGAGAATTAATGCTTGAGGAGAGAAAATATAAAAGTAGGCTTGATATAGGAAAAGCTTTACCAAAAGTCCAAGCTCTTGTTCAACTTGGCCAAAAGAATTTGGAAAAAAAAAGAAACAAACTGACAGGACTGATTAATCTTGGAGCTTGTTATAATATAAGCACAATAGTACAAATATCAACCAGGATTTCAGTCCTGTTTCAATCACTAATGTGCTTAGAGGCAAATTATAACTCAATTTCCATCAATAAAGTGGAAGTAATGTTAGCAGTCTGGCAGTTTTGTGTTTAAGATAAAATGAGATAATGTATGTGAAAGAGAATAGGAAATTGCTCTATATATACTTGCAAGGCGTTTGCTTCTGAGCACCATAGTACCAAGAAAAAACTTGAAAACAACTTGCTCCAACCTACACATTTGCTCCTACAGATTCAGCAAAATTGATCTGTGCACAGTTGATAAATAGGCGCTTATTATTAACCTTTAACTTCTACCACCCTTGTTGACCCATTAGTCACCTTTATTGATCTTTGTCTTAATAATAATAATTTACTGCATTTTTAAGTTTTTTATAGTTCACAAAAATTTATTGTATTACTTTAACGCATCTGTAGGTATAAAATGTTAGTATTACATATTTACAGTCAGTAAAACTGGAGCTTAGAGAAGTGATGTGACTTGAAAAAGATCCCATCTCCAGTAAAATTCACACTGAAAGGAAAGGTTAAAGAACAGAAATATGTTGTAGGGCTAATAATGAAGTCACATAATAAGGTTTTGTAGAAAAGTTCATTCTCTACCTTGACAAAGAAAAAAAGAGATTCTTCCAGAGTATCTGAAATGTTCTTTTTAAAGGCAATGACCATGTTACAAAGAGAAATATTATCTATTAGAAAATGATAAATGGAGTTTTGCAATGTCACTAACGTGGCTTCTAAAAAACCACCTAAAGGGAAGTATGGCCATGCTACTGCTGTTGCCATTGTTTAGAAAAAATCAGGGTTATGAAATTTGATACTTTCTGTTCACATGATTTAAAAGATCTAAAAATATCAATCAAAGCAATTGGAATAGGGCTAGAAGAATAAGAAATAGAAGAGAATTAATGCTTGAGGAGAGAAAAATATAAAAGTAGGCTTGATATAGGAAAAGCTTTACCAAAAGTCCAAGCTCTTGTTCAACTTGGCCAAAAGAATTTGGGCAAGAAACACAAAACACCAAGGGAAATAAACACAAATGCACACTTTCACACACATTCACACACACACACTGAGACTGAGGAGTAAGGAGAACAAGGAAGCAGTTTATTCAGGGTAGAAACAAAGGGTGCGGGCACCCTCCTGAGTGAGGGGCACCCACAGGGTGTTAATACCCTCCTTTAAATCTTATTTTTAACTCTGAATGGGTGGGGGTCTTTTTGATGAAGGGTGGAATATTCATTGAGGTTGAGGTGTGGCCCAGATTGCAACAAGTTGCCTTAACTTCTGGTCCTGGCCATTTGTCTCTTGAAGTCTCTGTGTGTGCCCTCTAAGAGCTGTTTTCTCTTATATTTTTCCTTACTAGCTGTGCCACATGTGAAAGGTCCTACAGGCTCATCAGCAACCTGTGCGTTTTTATTTGCACATGCTCCATGGTTTTCATGGTCAGGTTTCTTGCTCAGAGATGTTACAAACTGTCTGTTTTAGAGGTCATTCTTCCCTGAATCATGGTCTCATTAAGTGCAAAACAAGGAGGTGGCTTTGCCTTCAGCCTAATGCCTATACATGAGGAGGTGGTCCTTGGGCCCCATCTGTCTTTCCTGCTTCAAGGTGATTGCAAAGGCTTAAATATCATCTGTGGGTTAAATGATAAATTTATATGGTCTTACATGAGAAGGCATTGACTAGGAGATCTGGGCTCTAGCACCAACTTTGGCTTAGAGAAGTGATGTGACTTGAAAAGGATCCCATCTCTAGTAAAATTCACACTGAAAGGAAAGGTTAAAGAACAGAAATATGTTGTAGGATTTAGAAAATGATAATAATAGGGACTATAGATTCTTAAGCTCTTTACCAGCTGTCAAGCTCTGTGACAGATGTTTCATATGAATTAACTCATCTAAGCCTCACAAATGTTGCTAGTTACTATTATTAGTACAGTACCCAAATATTATAAATGAGTTGTTTGAGGCTCAGAAAGGTTAAGTAAATTAATCAAGGTCATACAATTTAAGTAAAAAATATGTGTAAATCTATTTCTAAAGACTGTGCTCCTATTAACATATAACAGCATCTTTCCATCTCACTTTAGTGAAATTCAATTTCATCTCATAGAAATTATCCTTGGGATATCATTCTGTTTCATCAGTTAATCTGGTGTATATCCATCCATGGTTTCAGGATGTGACTCAAAAGTGCCGGCTTCCTGAATAACTAATTTTGTTTCAAGGAGACCATCCAACATATACAAATATCTGTTCATAGTTTCTGGAGTATAGCCATGAATCAGCATCATAATCAGCATCTCTGGAACCTGCCATATCCTGACGCCAAACAACATTTTGAGATCAATACATAGCTCAATAATAGTACAATCAGTCTATGATCTGTTGATGAGTCAAATCTAATTTAACTTTAAAGTAACAAATAGTATTTCCTGCAGCGGAGTAGTTTATAAAGAATGCTGAGGATGACTCTGTGTACTTTCAAACATAAAAGGACGTTGAATCAGACAGATTCATCATGCTTGCCTCTGGTTAGCTGTCATTTTCCACCAAAATCCAGAAAGAAGTTAGGCACATGATGAATAATGAGAATCACTGCAGACAAATGAAATACAGGGAGGATCTCTTTTTTAACAAATACCATGTTAACATCCAACTATGCATAACATGATCATATTTGTGTCCCTGTTAACATTACACACTAACGTTGTTTCTTGATATTTATGAAATATGTTCAATAAACCTTATAAAACATAAGTAGTCATCTCATTCCCTAGTTCTTTTTATAGATGGTTTCCTGCATAACATCCTGAGTTCATTCAGCTGACAATTTTTCTGAAGCATTATCAAAGCTACAGAATTTGGTTTTGGGCTATTAACACCATAGCAACTGACAGCCTTACAGTGTTAATTCATGAAGCAGTTTACACATTTCAGAATCTGTTCCTAATCTGGGCAGATAAGATCTTCTTAGTTTATAATTCCATCCAATAAACCAAGAACAGGCTTTTACAACCCTTTAAAAAAACTCTATTCCAGGTCATCAATTTCTTAAAATAGGCCAAATTTTTCTTATTAAATACACCTTTCATTTGATTCAAATGAAGTAAGAGCTGAAGAGCAATGCAGTGTCTTGAAAGGCATCACTACTTTGGAACTAGCAACATAATCTCTTTTGTTTGTTTAACACCCTTCTCCTCACCCCCAGAGCCTCCAAATACTTGTTAGCAAGCAAACACTGTGTACCCAGAACATTCACTCCAAGTAACAACTTTAGAATAACAATCTTAGAATTCAGTAATAGTGTGCCCCACCCTCTCCATAATAAGTTAAAACAGAACAGGATATTTACAATAGCAGATTTTGTATTGTTCAAAGGTTATTCTACTACCTGTATGCTCTTTCATGATCACAAAATACATGTCTTTTCATGACCATGTAAATACATGAAAATATGGTATTATGTAATATATCATGCCATCAGTAACAGAAAAGAATGTTAATAAAAACACATGAATATTTCTATCATGCATTCATTATTCAATGATTATTTCTGGAAGCCTACCACATGTCAGGAACTATTCCAGCCACTGGAGATACAGCAGGGCACAAAACAAAGAACTGACTTTCTGGAGTGGAAGACAGACAATAAGTGTATCAGCTAACTATAAGTTCAATAAAGAAAAATAAAGCTGGACAATATGAAAGAGAATTTATTTTATATAGGGTAGTCAGGGAATACCTCTCTGAAAAAGTAACATTAGGGACCTCAGTAAAGTGAAGATATGAACTAGGTGAAGATATAGGGAAAGAAACTTCTAGAGAGAAAGAATATTGTTGCTGTTTTTTAGTTGCTAACTTGTGTCTGACTTTGCAACACTATGAACTGTAGTTCACCAGGCTCTTCTGTCCATGGGATTCTCCAGGAATACTTGAATGAGCTGCCATTTCCATCTCCAGGGAATCTTTTCGGACCAGGGGTTCGACCCATGTCAAAGGAATAGCACATTCAAAAGCCCTGGGGAGGGAATCAGCTTAGTTCTAGGAATAGCAAGACCAGTAAGATAGGAAACAGAAAAGGTTAGATGATCTCACAAAGACAGTCTGACTGTGGGCAATGGTACCAAATTTCCTATTTATATTTAGTAAATTGGGAAGTAGTAGAATAGTTGTGAGTAGAATGACATGATGTAACTTGTATTTGAAAAGTCTGCTCTATAAGGAAGGGAAGGGTAGAAGCAATAATCCAGGCTAGAGCTGATGGTGACTTGCACCAACTTGCCAGCAGTGGAGATGCTGATAGGATTTTACTGATTGACTGACTGTGGAATACCAGAAGATGATGCCTCTATTTCTGTCATGGGAAACTGGATAATTGTTTATGGCCTGGGAATGATAAACAAAACTTCAGTTTTATATGGTTCGGTTCGAACTGCTTTAACTATACATCCAAGAGGAGATAAGTAGGCAGTTGGCCTTGACTCTGGATATTAGGGGAAAGACAGAAACTATAGATATATTTTTGAGAGTCATCAGTATATAAGTAGTATTTATAGCCATAGGATTAATTAAAGTTGCCTAGGATACAGTGTGTGGCTTCTCAGGTGGCTCAGTGGTCAAGACTCTGCCTGCCAATGCAGGAGATTCAGGTTAGATCCCTGAGTCAGAAAGATCCCCTGGAGAAGGAAATGGCAACCCACTCCAATATTCTTACCTGAAAAAAATCCCACAAATGGAGGAGCCTGGCAGGTTACATGTGCCACTGCATGTCCATCGGGTGCAGGGAGAACAGCCGGTGCAGTGAGACGTTAAGAAATACAGGCACAGACATCGAGATAAGTAGAAAGGATGGGAAGGGAGGCCCAAGATCTCTTGCATCAAGAGCCCTGAACACACTCACTCAATCCTTTTACTGATAGCTTAAGCATCCAGGAAATGTTTGCAAGAAATAATCCAGTCAGCACAGACGGACTCAGTTACATCCCTGGTCAACAACTACCCTTGTGACTCTATGTTGTTTATGCTATTTCCTTAGGGAAAGGGCTTGCCACAGCTGGAGGGAAACTAAACCTGTAAGTTCAAAGGAGTCTGGTCTGTGTGCACACGCAGCCTTCTGACATGTGCTGACCTAGTGTTCCTAAGTCCACAGCAGCACTCTCATCTGTTCTTACAAGGTTAGCATGACCCAAGTTAATAAGACCACGTTTTGTCTCAGCTCTCCCTATTATGTTTCTCTTAGTTGTTTTTTTTTTTTTCCTTCTAAGCTGTCTTTCTCATGGCTCAGCCAAGGCTGTGAAAACTTCTGCTGGCTTGTCTCCCACACATGGGGTCTCAAAGAATGAGACACAACTGAGTAACTGAGCACACACCACACACACACACATACAGGGTATCGTGTAGATAAGATAAAGAGAAGAGGACCAAGGATAGATCTGGGATCCTCCAACATATAGAGGCCAAAGAGATGAGAAGGTACAAAAAGGACACTTAAGGAGAGGCCAAGGAGGACAGAAAATCCAGAATTTGTGGTGTCCCAGAAACCAAATAAGGAAAATGTTTCAAGGATAAAGTGATAGATAATGTCAAAAGGTATTGATAAACCTGACTTATGAACACAGAGGGGAAGGAGAGGGTGGGATGAATTGAGAGAGTAGCACGGAAACATACACATTACTATATGTAAAATTAGATAGCCAGTGGAAATTTGCTCTATGATGCAGAGCTCAAATCTGGGGCTCTGCAACAACCTAGAGGGCAAAGGTGGGGTGGGAGGTGGGAGGGAGCTTCAAGAGGAAGGAGACTGTGTATCCTTACGGCTGAATCATGTTGATGTAAGGCAGAAACCAACACAACATTGTAATGCAATTATCCTCCAATTAAATACATTTAAATTTTAAAAAGCTGTTGATAGGCCAAGTAAGATGAAACCTAAGAATGGTCTAAGAAGTTTGGTAAACTGAAGATAATTGTTGACATTGATAAGGGAATACACGGACTGTCTGGAGCAAAATGGATTAAAGTGGGCTCAGGAAAGAATGTGCATGCATGCTCAGTCACTTTAGTCGTGTTGGACTCTGTGACCTTATGCACTGTATCCCACAAACCTCCTCTGTCCATGGGATTCTCCAGGAAAGAATACTGGAAGGGGTTGCCATATGCTTCTCCAGGGGGATCCTCCCTAGTCCAGGGATTGAAGTGCATTGCAGGCAAATTCTTTACTGCTGAAGCCATGGGGGAAGCCCTTAAGAAAGAATGAAAGGGTCAAAATTGGAGACAATGAGTACGGATAACTTTCTTGAGACATCTGCAATGCAGGAATGTAAGGTGCTCTTGCTAGGAGGAGGTCACTCATTTATTCCTTTTAAAAACATAAATGATTTTCTCAAACATTAAATTTGAAAACATCTCACATAAAGGTGTGACCCTGCTTTTACTTAGATTTTGTCATACCTACTTAGTAACAGTGAATTTTCTTATTTGAAGAATGCAAGCCAGAGAATTTTAGGATTGTATTAATACTGATCAATGCGTACCATACCAAGGTAGAATATTTTTCTGAGACAATTGGAAATGATTGAAGTCTAGTTTCACCAGTGATTACTTTAACAAATACATCCCATCTGCTCAAATTGTTTCACAAAGGTATCTCCACCTTCTTATGTTTTCAATGAAATATTACTTTTAAAAGCATGTAATTTCTCCAGAATAGTGAACATATTTACTTTTCATCTATGTGCAATAGGAGGTTTCATTCTTTTTCTTCTAAATTTGTCTTCTGCAGCAAAAGTAATCAGAAACAACTTAATATTTTCACAAGGCACTTAAAAAATTGGCTATTGTTCTAGAAACATGATTGAAGGTCAGAATCAAGCAATATCAGAAGTTCTGGTTCTAGGGAACATAAAACCGATACTGTATTTTGAAAACACTGAAACTGGGGGATCAAATAATATAACTATATAAATGCCCAAATGATTCCAGAAAGTGCATATCTCTAAACCAGAGGATTTGTACGCTAGCTTAGATTGACAGTCAATTTGAGACTCAGAGTATAGAGGGTCTCATTTTACCATTTATGCTCTTTTTTTTTTTTAAAACATTTATTTATTTATCTTTTGAGGGGTGGGGTGGGGAGGGAGGGGGATGGGCGGGCCACTTCTACTGGTCTTTTATTTCTCTATTTTCATCCATCTTTGTTCTTTGGCTCCTGTGGGCCTCCCATCACGGTGGCGTCTGTCATCGCAGAGCGCAGGCTCTGGGCACATGCGCCCCAGAGCTCCGGCTCGGTAATTGGACACATCAGTCCAGCCGCTCCGCAGCACGTGGGATCTTCCCAGGCCAGGGATTGAACATGCGCCCCTTGCACTGCAAGACGGTGTCCTTACCCACTGGACCACCAGGGAAGCCCCATTCATGCTCTTGTTTGTTTCTTCTCCCACATACCTCTCATCTTCTTTCCTTATATTTCTCTTTTTCTATTTTCTCTTTTTTCCTTTTCCTTACTGATTTTTTTCTTTGTCATTAAGTGGAAATAAATATATTTTTGATTGCTGGCTCTCCTTATTTTAAAAATACTTTTTAAAATTGTTTTGACAAAAATGTTCTTTTTTACTGTGTGTGGGCAGAGCTTTGTTTTTCAGTGGACTGACTGCCTTTTGTAAAAATGAATTTCCTGCTTTAAAGAACTGGTTCTTTATCTGGTTCTTCAGCTTCATAATTTGAAGTGAGTAGGCATAATGGGTGCCTACTCACCCATTTTCTCACTGGAGAAAGCTTTTTCTTTCTTTCTTTTTCTTCTGATAGCTGCTTTTGAGTGTGGGCTAGACAATGTTTGCTAAATGACTTCAGAGTCTTCTCATCAAAATAGAAACTCGGAATGTCTATTTTTATGACCTGTGCCTTGACTGTTATACTGGCGCTGACATGGCCATAGGCATCCACCCAGATCTTCATTTCACACATTTCCTGAGCATTCATTTTGCACTCAAGGCTAAAGATATGAAAATAAGCAAGAGACAAAGTTCCTGCAATCAAGTTTACTGAAGGAGAGCAAAAAATAAAAACAAAAAACATGGTAACTCAATATACACTTTTCAGAATGGCCAAAATTCAGGATAAAAATGACAACAATAAATGCTGACAAGGATGTGGAGCAACAGGAATTCCAATTCATTGTTGACAGGAACACAAAATGGCCCAGTCACTTTGGAACATAGTTTGTCAATTTCTCACAAAACCAAGCAAATTATTATCATCTGATCCAGCAATCATGCTCATTGGTTATTTACCAAAAGGAGCTGAAAATTTATGTGCACACAAAAACCTGCATACAAATATTTATAGCAGCCTTATGCACAATTGCAAAAACTTGGAAGCAACCAAGATGTCACTCAGTTCATTGATGCAGAGGGCTACATTTAAGTGATGTAGCACTTCCCTTGGCTGGAGTCTCCAACCAGATATCTGAGGGAAAAAAAAATCATACAAATCCATCCCACCTACAAATAGTATAATCACAAAATGCTGAAGTAGAAACTTTTCACAGCGACAAAATACAATGGAACTTCCAATACTACTCCTCGAGGCCTTCAAAGTCTTTACTGTTCTAAAATGCTCTCTGGACATTTGGAGATTGTGCTAATATAAGATACTCTCAAGTACCACAGCACTTTCCCTGCCACCATGAGCTTCTAGCTACCACAGTTTCCTGAATGATGTTCTGATGGTGCACTCACATGTTTTTAGTCCTATGCAATTGCACCATTTTCAGATGTTCACAGCTCATTTGCATCCTTTGGTTATTATAAAATGCTCTGGAGTTCAAATTTCCTCTCAGTGAATCAATACTAATTCCACTAACAATGTACACTGTTTTTTCTACAAAAGTGCTAGATAAATGAGAAGGCTGATTCCACAGTTAGAACGCAATCACTGCTGGATGAGTAAAGTCAAACATACTGAGAGAAAGGGGAACTACTCGTAATAGAATCACACCTAGAAAAGCATGGTTTTGCCTTCCTTTCACGGAGCATCCGTGGGAGAGTTAGAATGACCAATTCCTTCTACCCTCCAACCCTGCTTCATTCCTTAAAAGTGGGCAGGATGCTCTTCAGGAATTCCTAGGCCCTCCTGATTCTCGACTGTTGTTGTTGTTAAGTCGCTAAGTTGTGTCCAACTCTTTTGCGACCTCATGGACTGTATCCTGCCAGGCATCTGTCCATGGCATTTCCCAGGTAAGAACACTGGAGCGGGTTGCCACTTCCTTCTCTGGTGATCTCCCAGACCCAGGGATCGAACCTGTGAATCCTGCATTGAAGGCAGATTCTTTACCAAAAGGAGCTGAAAATTTATGTGCACACAAAAACCTGCATACAAATATTTATAGCAGCCTTATGCACAATTGCAAAAACTTGGAAGCAACCAAGATGTCACTCAGTTCATTGATGCAGAGGGCTACATTTAAGTGATGTAGCACTTCCCTTGGCTGGAGTCTCCAACCAGATATCTGAGGGAAAAAAAAATCATACAAATCCATCCCACCTACAAATAGTATAATCACAAAATGCTGAAGTAGAAACTTTTCACAGCGACAAAATACAATGGAACTTCCAATACTACTCCTCGAGGCCTTCAAAGTCTTTACTGTTCTAAAATGCTCTCTGGACATTTGGAGATTGTGCTAATATAAGATACTCTCAAGTACCACAGCACTTTCCCTGCCACCATGAGCTTCTAGCTACCACAGTTTCCTGAATGATGTTCTGATGGTGCACTCACATGTTTTTAGTCCTATGCAATTGCACCATTTTCAGATGTTCACAGCTCATTTGCATCCTTTGGTTATTATAAAATGCTCTGGAGTTCAAATTTCCTCTCAGTGAATCAATACTAATTCCACTAACAATGTACACTGTTTTTTCTACAAAAGTGCTAGATAAATGAGAAGGCTGATTCCACAGTTAGAACGCAATCACTGCTGGATGAGTAAAGTCAAACATACTGAGAGAAAGGGGAACTACTCGTAATAGAATCACACCTAGAAAAGCATGGTTTTGCCTTCCTTTCACGGAGCATCCGTGGGAGAGTTAGAATGACCAATTCCTTCTACCCTCCAACCCTGCTTCATTCCTTAAAAGTGGGCAGGATGCTCTTCAGGAATTCCTAGGCCCTCCTGATTCTCGACTGTTGTTGTTGTTAAGTCGCTAAGTTGTGTCCAACTCTTTTGCGACCTCATGGACTGTATCCTGCCAGGCATCTGTCCATGGCATTTCCCAGGTAAGAACACTGGAGCGGGTTGCCACTTCCTTCTCTGGTGATCTCCCAGACCCAGGGATCGAACCTGTGAATCCTGCATTGCAGGCAGATTCTTTACCAGTGAACCACCATGGAAGCCCTTATTCTCTTGATACTTACTAACAAAAGACAATGATATACATGTATGAATTTATACCCTCACAAAAACATACTTGGCTTCCACCATCTATCACCATGGCTTACACAGATGAGAAAGTAGGCCAGAGAAGTTAAGTGATTTCCCCATAATTTCCTTTCACTCTGGCTTACCATTTTAAGTACTATCACTGTGATCATTTTTCAGCTTTGCAAAGACTTAACTGTTTTACCCAAATCCATCTGGAAGACTTTTCTTTCTTCCTTTCTTTATTCAATCCAGATTATCTCCCATACTTCTAAACTAAAACTGCCCCTCTGCCTGTTTGTCATAACTTCCTCACAAAATCCCAGCCTTGAATGAATCCAACTTCCATATTTTATCTGTGCTCATACCTAAGCAGGTGAGTACTGAAGGAGTGAGTCCCACAATAGGTTAGATCTATGATAAAGGTACAATATTCTATTTTAAATGTACTCACAGTACTGTTCAGAAACACTATTATATGTTTTTGTTCAGCTTTATTCCAGCCTTGACAACAGTTACAAATTTCTTCCAGTATCTTCCATCCTGTCATCGCCTCTCCCCAGATCTCAACACATGACTCTGTCTCTTTAAAAAAAAAATTTAATAAAGACCTACTGAATAGCACAAGGAACTGCACTCAATACTCTATAATAACCTAAAAAAGAGTGGATGTATGTATACGTATAACTGATACACTTTGCTGTACACCTGAAACTAACACAACATTGTTAATCAACTATATTCTAATACATTTTAAAATAAATAAATAAAACCAAATTGAAACTGCTGTATGGAATTTCCTTCATCTTCTCAATTTCACATTTTACCCATATCCTCTCTTCCTTCCCTACTGTTAAAATAGTGTATTTCCTACTAAGGTAAAACTATTCATGTATGTTGTAGATTCCAACTTGATTACATTATCAAGGATCTTACAATCATCAAAAAATAAATGCTGACAATAAATGCTGGAGAGGGTGTAGAAAAAAGGGAACACTCTTGCATTGCTGGTGGGAATGCAAATTGATACAGCCACTATGGAAGACAGTATGGAGATTCCTTAAAAAACTAAAAACAGAAGCACCATATGACTCAGCAATCCCACTATTAGGCTTATACCACAATGAAATCAAAATTGAAAGAGGCACCTGTACCCCAATGTTCACTGCAACACTCTATACAATAGCTAGAACATGGAAACAACCTACATGTCCATCAATGAATGAATGTGTAAAAAAACTCTGGTACATATAGACAATGGAGAACTTCTCAGCTGTAAAAAGAAATGCAGAAGAATCAGCTCTAATGAAGTGGATGGAACTAGAACCTATTATAAACAGTGAAGCAAGTCAAAAAGAGAAAGACAAGTACAGTATACTAACACATATATATGGAATCTAGTAAGAGGGTAATAATAACACACACAGTGAAGCGATGGAAAAACAGACATAGAGAACAGACATATGGACATTGCGGGGAATGAATGAAGAGTAGGTGGGAGGCATAGAGGGAGTAACATGGAAACTTTTATCATCATATGTGAAAAAGATAGTTATTGTCAATGCACTGTGGAGATAGGGGATCCTGTTGGGGTACTGTGCAACAGACTGGAAGGGTGGGACTGGGGGTACTGGGAGGGGGCCAGGGATATACATATGACTAATCTGGGAACATACATACCTGTAAACAACAAAACACTGTAAAAGTAAAAAGTAAAATAAAAACAATTATTAAAAAAAAATAACCTGTTGAGGGTGAAAGAGGAAAGTAAAAAAGCCAGCTCGAAATTACACACTCAAAAAATTAGGGTCATGGCATCTGGTCCCACAACTTCATGGCAAATAGATGGGGAAAAAGAGGAAACAGTGGCATATTTCATTTTCTTGGGCTCCAAAATCACTGCAGACAGTGGTTTCCATAAAGAAATCGAAAGACACTTGCTCCTTAGAAGAAAAGCTATGACAAACCAAAGCAGAGGCACCACTTTGCCAACAAAGGTCCATCTAGTCAAAGCTATGGTTTTTTTAGTAGTCATGTATGGATGTGAGAGTTGGATCATAAAAAAGAATGAGTGCCAGAAGAATTCATGCTTTTGAACTTTGCTGCTGGACAAAACTCTTGAGAGTCCCTTGAACAGCAAGGAGATCAAATCAGTTAATTCTAAGGAATCAACCTTGAGTATTCATTGGGAGGACTGATGCTGAAGCTGAAGCTCCAATTTTTTGGCCACCTGATGTGAAGAACCTACTGTTTGGAAAAGACTCTGGTGCTGGGAAATACTGAGGGAAGGAGGACAAGGGGGTGACAGAGGAAGAGACAGTTGGATAGCATTACCAACTCACTGGATATGAGTTTGAGCAAACTTTGGGAGATAGTGGAGGACAGATGAGCATGGTGTGCTGCAGTCCATGGGGTCACAAAGAGTTGGGTATGATTTAGCAACTGAATAACAACAACATATATCTTGAACACACATGAAATGTGTGTATAGATACATAAATATCATGTGGACATACACATTAGCATTTAAACATACTCTTCTTTCCCCAAACTTATGAAAGAATTATCTTGTCCATATATTTGTCTCCATCTGCTGCTCCGATTCTCCCATCTTCACAGGCAAATTTCTAGGAAGAGTTGCCTATGTTTGCTTTTTCCTTAATATTTATTCATTTTATTTATTCTGTTGGGGTACTGTGCAACAGACTGGAAGGGTGGGACTGGGGGTACTGGGAGGGGGCCAGGGATATACATATGACTAATCTGGGAACATACATACCTGTAAACAACAAAACACTGTAAAAGTAAAAAGTAAAATAAAAACAATTATTAAAAAAAAATAACCTGTTGAGGGTGAAAGAGGAAAGTAAAAAAGCCAGCTCGAAATTACACACTCAAAAAATTAGGGTCATGGCATCTGGTCCCACAACTTCATGGCAAATAGATGGGGAAAAAGAGGAAACAGTGGCATATTTCATTTTCTTGGGCTCCAAAATCACTGCAGACAGTGGTTTCCATAAAGAAATCGAAAGACACTTGCTCCTTAGAAGAAAAGCTATGACAAACCAAAGCAGAGGCACCACTTTGCCAACAAAGGTCCATCTAGTCAAAGCTATGGTTTTTTTAGTAGTCATGTATGGATGTGAGAGTTGGATCATAAAAAAGAATGAGTGCCAGAAGAATTCATGCTTTTGAACTTTGCTGCTGGACAAAACTCTTGAGAGTCCCTTGAACAGCAAGGAGATCAAATCAGTTAATTCTAAGGAATCAACCTTGAGTATTCATTGGGAGGACTGATGCTGAAGCTGAAGCTCCAATTTTTTGGCCACCTGATGTGAAGAACCTACTGTTTGGAAAAGACTCTGGTGCTGGGAAATACTGAGGGAAGGAGGACAAGGGGGTGACAGAGGAAGAGACAGTTGGATAGCATTACCAACTCACTGGATATGAGTTTGAGCAAACTTTGGGAGATAGTGGAGGACAGATGAGCATGGTGTGCTGCAGTCCATGGGGTCACAAAGAGTTGGGTATGATTTAGCAACTGAATAACAACAACATATATCTTGAACACACATGAAATGTGTGTATAGATACATAAATATCATGTGGACATACACATTAGCATTTAAACATACTCTTCTTTCCCCAAACTTATGAAAGAATTATCTTGTCCATATATTTGTCTCCATCTGCTGCTCCGATTCTCCCATCTTCACAGGCAAATTTCTAGGAAGAGTTGCCTATGTTTGCTTTTTTTCCTTAATATTTATTCATTTTTATTTATTTGGCTACAATAGGTATACATTTGGCTACAATGAGGTCTTTGTGGCATGTGGGATCTAGTTCCCTGACCAGGGACTGAACCTAGGTCCCCTGCATTAGGAGTTTGGCATCTTACCCACTTGACCACCAGAGAAGTCCCCAATTTTTGCTTTTTTCACACCTTCCACTTACTCTTTACCACTCCATTCTCTTCCGGTTTCTTCCCTCATCTTACCACCAATCCATGACTCTCCCAAAACAGGCCCTGCTAGATAACTAATGGCCTCCATATGACTGAATCCAATAAATCTTTTTTGTCCCAGTCTCAGTGCCATTCACCTGTTAACCACTATTCTTCTTGAAACAGTGTTCCCTTAGCTTTTCTCACCCTAGTGTCCCAGTTTTCCTTCTACCTCTCTGGCTACACTTGTCATTTCATGAGGGTTCACCCTGTATTTATCCTAATATTAAATGAAATTCTTTGAAGTCCTCATCACTTTTGACTCTATGTTCTCCCTAGGAAATTTTATCCACTCTTCAGCTTTCACTACCATCTATATGTCAATGACTTTCAAACATATCTCTCAGTCAAGCTACTGTTCTGAGTTCCAGATCTGTGTATCTAATCATTTTCTCAAAATCTTACACTTAGAAGTTTCAAACACACTGCAAATGAAATATTTTAAACATCAAGATTACAATCTTTCATCTGAAAATGGGTCCTTAATTAGCTTCAAGGTGTCAAGGTGTACTAGGGCATGGAGCATTACCAACTCACTGGATATGAGTTTGAGCAGGATGGAGGACAGATGAGCATGGTGTGCTGCAGTCCATGGGGTCACAAAGAGTTGGGTATGATTTAGCAACTGAATAACAACAACATATATCTTGAACACACATGAAATGTGTGTATAGATACATAAATATCATGTGGACATACACATTAGCATTTAAACATACTCTTCTTTCCCCAAACTTATGAAAGAATTATCTTGTCCATATATTTGTCTCCATCTGCTGCTCCGATTCTCCCATCTTCACAGGCAAATTTCTAGGAAGAGTTGCCTATGTTTGCTTTTTTTCCTTAATATTTATTCATTTTTATTTATTTGGCTACAATAGGTATACATTTGGCTACAATGAGGTCTTTGTGGCATGTGGGATCTAGTTCCCTGACCAGGGACTGAACCTAGGTCCCCTGCATTAGGAGTTTGGCATCTTACCCACTTGACCACCAGAGAAGTCCCCAATTTTTGCTTTTTTCACACCTTCCACTTACTTTTTACCACTCCATTCTCTTCCGGTTTCTTCCCTCATCTTACCACCAATCCATGACTCTCCCAAAACAGGCCCTGCTAGATAACTAATGGCCTCCATATGACTGAATCCAATAAATCTTTTTTGTCCCAGTCTCAGTGCCATTCACCTGTTAACCACTATTCTTCTTGAAACAGTGTTCCCTTAGCTTTTCTCACCCTAGTGTCCCAGTTTTCCTTCTACCTCTCTGGCTACACTTGTCATTTCATGAGGGTTCACCCTGTATTTATCCTAATATTAAATGAAATTCTTTGAAGTCCTCATCACTTTTGACTCTATGTTCTCCCTAGGAAATTTTATCCACTCTTCAGCTTTCACTACCATCTATATGTCAATGACTTTCAAACATATCTCTCAGTCAAGCTACTGTTCTGAGTTCCAGATCTGTGTATCTAATCATTTTCTCAAAATCTTACACTTAGAAGTTTCAAACACACTGCAAATGAAAAATATTTTAAACATCAAGATTACAATCTTTCATCTGAAAATGGGTCCTTTAGCCAGAGGTGTAGCAGCTTCAAGGTGTCAAGGTGTAGTTGTCACATATCACTGATCAGCAGTGGTATCCATTCAATAGTACAAGCCAGAAACCAAAGAATCACCCTAGACACCTGACATCTACATCTCCCAATATCTAAGCCATAATCAAATTCAATACATTTTTCAAACATCCCATAAAACTACTTGTATCTGTCTCCTTTCCATACTAGTTCAAATCACCATCGTAATATGCCTGGACTCTTACAATAGCTTCTTAAAACATGTCCCTGAATTTACTGTGGTCCCACCCTATTTCCACACTGCAGGCTGAGTGCCTTTTTTCTGTTTTCCAAATGTAAATATGATCATGCAACTTCCTTACTAAAAATTCTTCGTGGTTTCCTTTTGGAATAAAGACAAAAGTGTGGGATTTAATTCTCAAAATCCTAAGTGTTGTGACATCTGACTCCTTCTATAAATACTTTGTATACATTCTTCTATACTGTGCTCTGGACTCTCACCACAGGGCCTGTGCACATGCTGTTCCATCTGCCTGGAATATTCATATCTCTTTCTATCCCCCTTGGATTAGTTCACTTCTACTCATATTGTTTTCTCCATTTTACATGAGAAACGGAGACATAGAAGGGTTAAATAACTGACCCGAGATTACATAGATAGTAACTAGGAAGAAGCAGTATTCCAGTCCAATTAGTCTGTGAAACTGTGCTTAAGACAATGACACTGGGGCTTCCCCTGGTGGTCCAGTGGATAAGGACACAGCCTTGCAGTGCAAGGGGCACCGGTTCAATCCCTGGCCTGGGAAGATCCCACGTGCCACGGAGCAGCTGGACTGGTGTGTCCAACTACCGAGCTGGAGCTCTGGAGCGCCTGCGCCCAGAGCTGGCGCTCTGCGAGAACAGACGCCACCGCGATGGCAGGCCCACAGGAGCCAAAGAACAAAGACGCATGAAAATAGAGAAATGAAAGACCAATAGAAGTGGCCCGCCCACTCCCCTCCCTCCCCAACCCGACCCCTGCCCAAAATAAATAAATAAATGAATCTTAAAAAAAAAAAAGACACTGACACTGGAAACTTTCCTTCAAAGTAGTTAAGACTTTAAATTTATGCATTTATCATTGTGATTGTTTGCATAGGGTCCATCAATTCTGATTATTGAAAAGTCCATGAGAGCATAAAGTGCTTCTGCTTTTGTATTAGTATGATGTCTGTCACATAGTAGGCAAGTAATGTCTGCTGAATGAGTAAATGAACTGGTAAGTCTTAGACTATGAACCAGTTATTTCCAGAGAGCCTCTCATTATGCAAAATGGCAGACTCCTGATCCAAAAACAAGTTACTATGCTCTATCATAGTACCTGGATACTTCCACATCAGTCACCAATATTACTTTTAACTTGTGTAAATAACAAACCTGCACCTATCAATATATCTTCCCTAGAACACTGATAGATTCCATTTATGCAGATTTCCTCAAAATACCAAAATAATCCTTCAGTACATGATTTCACAACACAGATGGATGATGTAATTCAGTTTTATCTGTCTCAAAGAACATGAATACACTTGGGGATTATAAATATTCAAAGTGCTGATGAAATTTCTCGTCGATTCCCTTTTCTCCATTCCCAGTACAAATGACAGCATGACTTCCCAAGCAGTATCCTAAACCAGAAACATAGGAATAATCCTAGGTTTTGTCTCTCATTTATCTTCAACCATCATTTCATACCCACACAAATCACAGATCTCCTTCTCCAAATACTATACCTTTGTGACCGATCTATATCACTCCATTTTCACTGCCATGACCCTAATCCTAATGATCACCATTCCTTGACTGATGAAGTGCAATTATATCCTGATGCATTTTACCCCATACAATAAATCATATTCAAGCAATCTTCAATGCTGTAGCCAGTGTGACTTTTTCATAACACAAATATGTCCATTCAAACTCCTTCATTGGCTTCCCATTGCTCTACAGGTCAATTTATAATGGCTCACAATTCAACGCTGCTTACAGTGTGCTAAGTGCTTCTATAAGCACTTCACTGTATTAATTCACTTAATCCTCACCATAGCATTATGAAATAGGTAGTGATGCCATCCCATTTGACCAATAAGGAAACTGAGGCACAGAAAAGCTAAATGATTATCCCAAGGTCCCATAGGTAGTAATGAATGGAGACAGCTTCAAAGGCAAGCAAATATTGTTGCAGAGTTTATGCCTTAATCTCTATGCATCAGTATCTCTCCTAAAATAAAGAAACTCTTTAACATAGCAATCAATACATTTCTATTATCTGGGCCTAATCAACACTTTCAGCCTCATCTCCTACCTATAGATTTTGAAAAGTAGGGTCTTGTATCTTTCAATGCAGGTCACCTGATATCAGCCCTGATTTACATAGCCTAATCATTGATTACCCCTATTCCCTAAGACATAGCTCAAGTAACACTTACTTCTTGGGCTTCCCAGGTGGCTCAGTTGGACTTAATCTGGATGGTACCAAATGGTACTGACAGGAGACATGGATAATCACTGACACTAGTGAAACAGAAGACTGTAAGGAAAAAGCATTCAAAAGCCAAGAGCCTCACATGTCAATGAAGAAAAGGCACAAGGAGAAGACAAGAACTGAAATGCACCTGTGTACTTGGAAATAATTAATCAGTGACCATAGTAAAGGCAGTTATATGTGTGAACCCATTATAGAAGTTTGGTTGTACAAAAAGGGTTAAGAAAAGGTCTTTTCCCCCCTTGCTCAGAAAAGAACTCACAGAGAGGAAGAAGTTAAAAATACAGAAGAGAAAGATGGTAATTGTATATAAAGATCCCTGAAAAAGCAAAAGGAAGGTACGGAATCTAAAACAAAGGTGGAGAGATTGAACTTGGACTAATAGAGGGCTAGTTTTTCCTCTGAGACAAAAGCATGGATGAAGATGAAAATCAGTGTATGTATAAAAGACAATGAGGCAAGTGGATAAGAGGTTCAGACTCACCTGGTAGCTCTTATCTTCTAAGTTAAATAGGAGACAAATTCATCTCTTGAGAATAAATATGCAGTAACCGCATAAAAAGACACCATTTACAACAGCTAACAAGAAGGGTATAAAAGAGCTGAAGGAAATCCATCTGAATAATAACATGTAGAAGAATGACCTGGTTAGCTCCTATTCATTTTCAGCTCTCAGCTCAGATGTCACTTACTCAGAGAAGCTGACGTGGAGCCTCTGTTACACGCTTTTAGAGCACTGACTACCTCTCAGTAAAGACTTAAAATGATATTGACCTTATATTTATCTGATTAACTTCTACTCCATTAGATAATAAAGTCAATGAGGGTTAGGAAGCATGTTTATGTTGTTCACCATGCTTTCATTTAATCCTTAGTTTGCCATCTCTAAAATGTGAAGAACATTAATCTTTCTCTATATGTGTGTAATACGGATATAGGTAGGTTAGCATCAAACTAGAATTTCAGATATAAGAAAGCAGGAACTTCAAAATTGTTCCCTGTTGTATCCTCAGTGCCTAGCACAGTGCATGACACATAGTGGATGTTCCATAAATATTTGTCTAGACAAATAAAACGGACATGGCAGGACTCCAAGTCTCCTGATTTTCATTCCTAGTTCCCTGCCCACTCTACCACAACTACCCACACCAGATGTTTAATGTATTATAATTAGCCTAGTAAGGGCCTATGCATATACATTATTTTTTCTGTTTTACTCAAGAAAAAAGTAAAGCTCTGAGAGATTAATTATGTGCAAGTTAAACAGCTAACTTGCACATGGAATCAGAATTCAGTTCTAAGTCTTCCTGGCTCCTAAATCTGAGCTCTTTCTCTAATTTCACTCTGCCTGCTAAGATACTAAATGATGAAAGATTTAATACATGAACTCTCCCAGGGGCACGTGCATTTGAAAGTCCTCCTAATCTCTCCACTGACAAAGATAAACAAAATAAGCAAAGTACTCATGTTAGTGGTAACATCTCAGGGAAAGTGAATATGAGGAGCCAATGAAGATGGTATTTGTGGACAGGCACCTGTCAGCTGCTTCCCAAATCATATCATGTAGGCACCTGCCCACCTGTTCTGTGACTCTTCATTATCCATCTCCCCAGTATAAATCTTGATTCTACAGACAAAATGAAAGACAATTCCAAATCTTCTAAGTATTGCCTCCACAAGACAGTCTAGTCACACAGATCTAAACAACACACTTAAGCTTTTGTTACCTAATTTTTATTATCTATAATGTGAGGGCAGTAATACTTGGGGCTGAGGAAATAATTAAATGGTATAGTGCATATAAAATGTCTGTAGCATACTGGGCATAAAAACCCAACTGCTATTTGTTGTCTTCAGCTTCTCCCATATTTAGGATCCACCTCTTATCAATTATTTGAAGACATTCTGAAAAACGCATCAAAAGGAACAACCCCACCTTCACTTCTCCAAGTTGTAAAAAAGTATAGGTGATATTTCTTTGATTATCAAAAAATACTCTGAAGGCAGCTTTTCATTTGCAGATAACATCATAGCATTTAAAAAATTATAAAGAATCCAATAGTTGTTCTGTCTCTCTTTTGCTTAATCCTATTATTTAAATAATCATTTTGAACATTTCTACTGCCTTTCACAACATTAAACAGAGTCAAGACATTAGGTTCATTTTACCGATGAAATAGAAATGGAAAAGGGGTAGAATGTCCATCCCAAGGTCACAGGACTATATGGGAACAAGACTATTAGTCCTTTGCTTATTATTTAATAATAAAAATAAATCATCTATAAGATTAAGTCTTGAACACTCTAAAAGTTCTATATATCAATAAAATTTTGCCCAAAACCAGCTGATAGATACCCTGTATTCATGTCCTAGCTTTATATATCTTTTTACATGTTAAAAAAGAAAGATAATCTGGAAGTATCCAAAATGAGTGCAATGTATAAAAGTAATAGGCACATTTAAGTGCTAACTATGTATTCTTTCAAAGGAAGATAAGCATCAAATGCATAAAATGCTAGTTCATTTGGGAGTAAAAGCAGTGAAAATTAGAAGTTTTATTTTAATTCTAATAAATGAAACTATCAGATATAAAGGTATGCATGTTCCAAACATTAAATCAAACTGTCATAGAAAAATAAATTAAAACATTCATTTTAGATGGGTTCTATGATCAGTTCTAAGCTTAAGAGAGAAAAGTTAAAGTAGAAGATTCACATTTACAGAAAAAAATCACATTTACAGAAAAATTCACATTTACAGAAAAATTACAGTAAAGTGGAAGATTCACATTTACTGAAAAAAAATACCAGGGAAAACAATCTCAGAAAATTTCTCAACTCTAAAGTGAAAATCTAAAACTCTAACACCCTTATCATTTCTAAAAGAGCAGGTTTGCTTATAAAAGTTATGATTTTTTTAGAGAAACTAAAAGCTAATAAGATGAGAATAAAAATTAAAATCAAGAGTTATCAAGTACCTTTTAATTAACTTCAGGCAAAAGATTACAATATTTTCCCAAATTAATACTGCCAAATCAAACAATTTTTGCCACAAAAGAGATTTATGAGCCAATTTTAAAAGAAGTGAAGAAAGTGAAACAATTATTCAAAAAAGCTTACCACTAATCTCCACACTCCCTCCCCCAAATTTGTTTCCAGACTTACTGTAAGTGAATACTGTGCCCAGTTATAATCAAATTCTTCAATATCACTGAAATCTGTCTCAATGAACAGTTTCTTAGCTTAATAGATTTTAAACGACCTTAGAACTGAAGTCTTTGTGGAGGAGGAGTTCTGTCTTATCCATCAAATGTACTGTCATGAGAAAACTGTGCATCCAAGCAGGTCAGCATTCAAAGTTATATTTGTCAAAAGAGTCACAGGAAATCATAAAGTTCATCTGAATGATTTTATTTCCCTTTTAATTAGTTCCTGATATAGCATTTCAGTATGCCAATATTATTTTATTATGTGACTCGTCACATTGGGAATTAAAAGATAATCCCAAGGTAAGTTTGTGACTGCCAGGACTACGCTGTCTCCTCAGAGTGTACTATTTATAAAGTACTTCACTGTGTTGAGTTTTAAATATCTTGAAGTATGAAAAGAGTCATAAATGGACAAGGAATCTGGAAATCTGCATTCAACTCTAGAGAGTCTTCTTCCCACACTCAGCTAGGTGACCTTAGGCAATTTCCTTAACTTCTTTGGCCTTAGTTTCAAAAACTGTTTATTGAATGGAACCTCAAAACTCATCTAATGTGACTTTCAATTCCAAGCAGAAATTGCCTCTGCATTTTTCCTAAGAAGTGGTCAGTTTCTCATATGTAAAATTAGCAGCTCGAACTAGATGATGGCTAAAGTTTCCCTGATTTCTAAAATCCCTGGTGTTGTAATTAAAATACGTAAGTGTCATGTATATTTTTTACCATTGAAAGTTTATCAAATAGTTTTTACATAACCAAATAAGATTTTTATTTTAACTCAGATAAAATTAAGAAACTCATACCACCACCTCATCTTTCAAGTCTCCACAGAGTTTTTAATCCACCTCTGATTTTATCTCCCTGATCATAAACTACACAAAATTCTAAAAGCCAGGATGCTTTTGATGCTTTTCTAAAATAGACAAAGTGGTGTCAGTGATTTATTCCAAAATAGGGTTTAATTGAGACTGGATTCAGTCTGTATACAATCTAATACTCCACTGGATAAAAAGTATCTTTCTTGCTTTGGAACACAGGTTCAGACTTGATAACTTCTCTCAGGTAACAAAGATATATTTTACATTAAATATATGAATAAACAAATAAAAAGCAAAGAGTCTGAATGAAGACATGACCATGGATTAAAGTTTTCACTCCATTACTAACTTTATTTTACCTAAGATTTTTTCCCTTCTTTATTCATTTGCATTGTTAATGCTTCCCTCTCAATTGAAGTTGGAAGGTGGAAAGAAACAGAATTGTTCAGGGAGTTTGGTATTTGGTTTTAAGATGTCAGCTTGTTGGGCTCTTTCACACTCATTTTTGTCAGAAATTATTTATCAGGCCTACATGTGGAATTTTATAATCAGAATTTGCTGACATGATGGTAAGGAAATGGAGACCTAAATTCAAAATCTTCTTCCTTTCCCTGTGATTACAATTCCAATTGATTCATTTATCTTCTATTAAATAAAAAAACACTCTCTAGGAAGCTTGCAAGCTTCCTGTTTCCCCCAAATCTTCTGGTCCTTGCAAATATTTTATACTATATTGTATAATGCAGGGGTACAATTCAAAGAAACAGAAGTATAATAATATCTTGGAATAACACAGTACATCTGTACAACAGGCAAATTGTCAACTAAAAATTGGCAGTTGCTATCTACTTTTACAAGGATTAAATCATGCGCTGCTATAGCTTCTGACTTTCAACATCCCTTGAAGGAGCTCGGGGTGTAGAGCAGAAATGAGGCTGCTCTGGGAAAAACTGGAAGAACAGTCTTCAGATAGATATTTTTAGGAGTTGATGTTATGAGCCCAATCCTCATATCTCCTCATATCAAGAAAAGCACTGAAATTCTTCATGGTGACAGCTTTTCTTTGTGACTAGCAGTCACCTTCATAAGCCTAACATAGACCTGTAAAAACATGTGCTTGATTGCATGTACTTCCCCTTCAGCAAAATCACATATACAGTGACTTTCCTTCCCCTTCTACGTCTTCAGAATAGTTTCTCAAAGCTATCTGAGGTGCTACCTCCCAGGCTGTGCTACCTCCCAGGCTACGGTCCTCGTTTTGCCCCAAATAAAATTTGTGTCACAACTCTCACATTGACCATTTTTCAGCCGACAAAACCATAAATTAAATACAGTCATACCTTGGTACCTACGGGGGATTCGTTCCATGATCCCCGCATGGATACCAAAATCCATGGATGCTCAAGTACCTTATATAAAATGGTATATAATACAATTTGTCCTTCTTATTTGTGGATGCAGAATACACGTATCTAGAGAGCTGACTGTATAGTTGCTAAGATGAAGTTGAAAACAATAAAGCACCATGCCTCAGATGTTGAAGTTGATTAGATTTGAACTCCTACTTTGATTTGATAGATTAATCAGTGAAAACATAGGCTTAGCTTTGCTCCTTGGTGTGAAGGGAAAGACACTAAAAAGATAACTCACGTTAATATAACATGAGTTGGGCTTCCCCTGGTGGTCCAGTGGGTAAGGACACACACCTTGCAGTGCAAGGGGCGCCAGTTTGATCCCTGGCCTGGGAAGATCCCATGTGCCGCGGAGCGGCTGGACTGATGCGTCCAATTACCGAGCCGGAGCTCTGGGGCGCATGCGCCCAGAGCCGGTGCTCTGCGATGACAGACACCACCGCGATGGGAGGCCCACAGGAGCCAAAGAACAAAGACAGATGAAAATAGAGAAATGAAAGACCAAAGAAGTGGCCCGCCTGCTCCCCTCCCTCCCCAACCCGACTCCCGCCCAAAAATAAATAAATAAATCTTAAAAAAAAAAAAAAAATATATATATATATATATATATATATATATATATATATCATGAGTTAAGATAACTCACATTAATATAACATGAGTTAAGATAACTCATGCTATAAGTCCTACTAGATGGCTTTCTAGTTTCATCAATAGAAATTGTCAGTGATACTTTGTCTGCTTATAACTTAGCACTCATTACTCCAACTCAGATCAAAGCATGTTGCAATTCCTAAGAAAAAGAGAATTTGGGAGTAAGTCTAATTGGTACAGAGAAAGGAAGTGGGATAGACTAGTTGGAGTAGTCGCCCACTAGCTGAAAGTTTGTCTAATATCCAAACCAAAAGAGTATAAACCCACATTTCATTAAGGCCAGGGTCAATATCACCCAAGGACATGAAATGAAGAGGTACATCAAAGCCTCAGAGTGGGGAAGTTTCTAAAGATAACTGAGATCAAGTCATTCTTCTGAAAGAATCAGGCAAGACGATAAAAAATGATTCTGCAAGCAGTCAACAGTCAATCCCTGAAAAAGCGTCAAGAGAAACCAGGCAAAAGATTTAAGCCTGGATCCCAATTTCAACAGAGAAAAAGAACTGAGCTTCCAGAGCAGAGCAAAGTCCAATTAAGCAGTCAGTAGTAAGAGATAAAAGCTAAAACCTGATGCTTACAGTTTCCTACGGGCCCAGATCAATTTCAGAGGCATAGTACACACTAGGGTTTCCCCAGACCTCTACCTGCTAAAAAAGAATGGTTCTTATTGGGTCAGGAGTATGCCAGAACTGAGACATCTCAGGCTTCATCTCACCATGAAGTGAAACTAGGATGGGCCTAGGGTAGACAAGTATTATCCCTGAGCTCTTTAGCAGGAACATTTTATTTTTTTTACAAGCAGGAACATATTTATTGCTGTTGTTCCATTGCTAAGTCGTGTCTGCCTCTTTGTGACCCCATGGACTGCAGCACACTGGGCTTCCCTGTCCTTCACTATCTCCTCGAGTTTGTTCAAATTCATGTCCATTGAGTCAATGATGCCATTCAAACATCTCATCCTCTGTCTCCCTCTTCTCCTTCTGCCCTCAATCTTTCCCAGCATCAGTGTCTTTTCCAATGAGTAGGCTCTTTGCATCAGGTGTCCATAATATCAGAACTTAAGCTTCAGCATCAGTCCTTCCAATGAATGTTCATATTTGACTTCCTTAAACATATTTATTACCTTGTTTTATTCATTAGCATGCTGAGATAGCTGAGCAGATAATATTTCAGTTTTAAAAATGGCTATCACTCAAGTTTCAATAGGTTAAATTACTTCCAGAAGTCAAAAATTCAAGAAAAATAAAACTTGGGTAGACCTGACACCTACTTAAGTGTTCTTTCTGCAAAACTATTGCTGGGATTCTTCCTGATACCTCAGCAGCTAAAATAGCTGACTGGCAGGGGTCATGATCTCTCTTTCACTGTGCAAATCTCTGTAACTCCCATCAAAACAGGAAATGGGTATTCTTGAATTGTTCAAGTCATTCTTCTGAAAGAATCAGGCAAGACGATAAAAAATGATTCTGCAAGCAGTCAACAGTCAATCCCTGAAAAAGCGTCAAGAGAAACCAGGCAAAAGATTTAAGCCTGGATCCCAATTTCAACAGAGAAAAAGAACTGAGCTTCCAGAGCAGAGCAAAGTCCAATTAAGCAGTCAGTAGTAAGAGATAAAAGCTAAAACCTGATGCTTACAGTTTCCTACGGGCCCAGATCAATTTCAGAGGCATAGTACACACTAGGGTTTCCCCAGACCTCTACCTGCTAAAAAAGAATGGTTCTTATTGGGTCAGGAGTATGCCAGAACTGAGACATCTCAGGCTTCATCTCACCATGAAGTGAAACTAGGATGGGCCTAGGGTAGACAAGTATTATCCCTGAGCTCTTTAGCAGGAACATTTTATTTTTTTTACAAGCAGGAACATATTTATTGCTGTTGTTCCATTGCTAAGTCGTGTCTGCCTCTTTGTGACCCCATGGACTGCAGCACACTGGGTTTCCCCTGTCCTTCACTATCTCCTCGAGTTTGTTCAAATTCATGTCCATTGAGTCAATGATGCCATTCAAACATCTCATCCTCTGTCTCCCTCTTCTCCTTCTGCCCTCAATCTTTCCCAGCATCAGTGTCTTTTCCAATGAGTAGGCTCTTTGCATCAGGTGTCCATAATATCAGAACTTAAGCTTCAGCATCAGTCCTTCCAATGAATGTTCATATTTGACTTCCTTAAACATATTTATTACCTTGTTTTATTCATTAGCATGCTGAGATAGCTGAGCAGATAATATTTCAGTTTTAAAAATGGCTATCACTCAAGTTTCAATAGGTTAAATTACTTCCAGAAGTCAAAAATTCAAGAAAAATAAAACTTGGGTAGACCTGACACCTACTTAAGTGTTCTTTCTGCAAAACTATTGCTGGGATTCTTCCTGATACCTCAGCAGCTAAAATAGCTGACTGGCAGGGGTCATGATCTCTCTTTCACTGTGCAAATCTCTGTAACTCCCATCAAAACAGGAAATGGGTATTCTTGAATTGTTCAAGTGAGGCAATCAGCAAAGGCATTATTTAATGCTCCAAAGTGTTATTTCCTTTGTAATGGGAAAAGACATTAAATAAGCCTGAACAAGAAAAATAAGTATTTAAAAAATAATTAAAATAGCCATTGAGTATTTCATTTATATATACAAACACATATACTATTATTCAAAAAATTTTAATTTGAGAACAGTTTTTCAACTTTCAGGTAAATGTCAAACTTCTTAGGTTCTGTGGGGATTTTTTTAAAAATCATAACACCCCAGAAAACTGACTTGAAAGTTATTTGGTATCATTGACATGCATACAGAAAATCAGTGTGCTATTAAGAACATACTCTGTGAGATAGCACCGAGACTGCTTGCATTCCCCCAAATCCAGTTTTTAATACTCTAAAACCAGCTATTATTAATAATTAATGAACTCTGAATTCCCCTACAGGCTACCACAGAGTCAACAGCAAGATACCAGAGCTGAGATTCTCAGGAAATCCACATGAGCTGGGAAATACAATTAGCGCCATCATGATACAGTCCCCAGATTAACACCAAACACACTGCCAAATGTCTGTAGTGCCAGACTCTGTTTTCTATTCACTTACCTTCATTCAATGGTTCATAGAGCAATGATGTGCCAAGCACTGCTTTAGATGTTTAGGGTACAAAGGTGAGTTGGATACTATCTTATGTAGCTCACGCTTTAGTTAACAGATAGAAACTAGAACCTATTGTAATTATAGTACTGTGTGATAAGAACAGTATACTATGATAGAATCATTGGCAGCTAAGGAAGTTAAAGAAGAACAACTCTTTCTATATTTCTTGTTGTGGAAAACGTTAAGTGTCTTTAGGAAGAGATGGTTTGGGGGCTTACGGAGGAGGCGGGAGACTAATGCTCCTGATATATTTGGTCTTTGCCCCTAGTTCCTGGCACAAAGTTCCTAAGACCCTTGTAATTTCCTGAGTGAAAGTAGTGTCTTTTATTATTTGTAATGATCTCCTTTCAGCCAAACTTGATCTTATGCTAAGAAGGTGATGATTGGTGAGCCCCCACTTAGCTCAGGATGAGGGTTGGCTGTTAGAGGAACCAATCTTGAGATGAGAGGTTGGAACTACCATTCCCACCCTCTGAGCTCCTGGAAGATGAGAGGGGCTGGAAGTTGAATTCTAACACCAAAGATTTAGTCAACAGTGCCTTACTAATGAGACTTCCGTAATAACCCCTAAACAACTGGGTGTTGAAGTCTTTGAGGTTGGTGAGCACATCCAGATACAAGAAAGTTGACATTCTTGGAGAGAGAATAAAAGCTCCATAAACTGAAATACCCCTACCCTCACCAATACCTTGCCCTATACATCTCTCCCATTTGGCTGCTCTTATAATAAACCATTAATAGACAGTAAAGTGTTTTCTCAAGTTCCTTGAGTTATTCTAGTGAACTATCAAACCTGAAGTTCTAATAGTCATTAGAACTTCCTGAATTTACAGCTGGTTGGTTAGAAGTACTGGGACTTTTGACTGGTATCTGAAGCGGAGACAGTCTTGAGGGACTGACCTCTTAAACTGTGGGGTCTTTGCTAACTACAGATAGCATCAGAATTGAACTGAATGGTGGTATACCCAGTTGGCGTCAGAGAATCTGAGACTGAATAATTGGTTCATGTTAGAAAGTACCACAGACAAGACAACTGTCTTAACCAATTCTTTATGAGTCATACAGCCCACTATTTGCAAAGGCTCAGGTCTTTCAGGAAGCTTATCAAGATAATGTTGTTTGATAAATTGTTGGCAGAGACTAATTGTTTCTCAGTATCCATCCTCATATTCTTCCTGGTAGTAAGAGAATCTCATGAGCTTTACCTGTATGCATGGCCTCTGAGTCAGAGACTACATTTCTAGATTCCTTTGCAGTTAGGTATGAGAGAAATTTAGACAATGACATGCAAGCTGCAGACAGAGATTTGTGCAACCTTTTGTCATATTTTGACAAAAAAACTTGTCCTCTTTCTCTCTTTATGTAACCAGTAGGCTATAGCACAGATATGATAATGGGAGCCAATTAAAAGACAAAGTCACCATACTAGGAGAAAAAAAAAATCAGCCAAACTTGATCTTATGCTAAGAAGGTGATGATTGGTGAGCCCCCACTTAGCTCAGGATGAGGGTTGGCTGTTAGAGGAACCAATCTTGAGATGAGAGGTTGGAACTACCATTCCCACCCTCTGAGCTCCTGGAAGATGAGAGGGGCTGGAAGTTGAATTCTAACACCAAAGATTTAGTCAACAGTGCCTTACTAATGAGACTTCCGTAATAACCCCTAAACAACTGGGTGTTGAAGTCTTTGAGGTTGGTGAGCACATCCAGATACAAGAAAGTTGACATTCTTGGAGAGAGAATAAAAGCTCCATAAACTGAAATACCCCTACCCTCACCAATACCTTGCCCTATACATCTCTCCCATTTGGCTGCTCTTATAATAAACCATTAATAGACAGTAAAGTGTTTTCTCAAGTTCCTTGAGTTATTCTAGTGAACTATCAAACCTGAAGTTCTAATAGTCATTAGAACTTCCTGAATTTACAGCTGGTTGGTTAGAAGTACTGGGACTTTTGACTGGTATCTGAAGCGGAGACAGTCTTGAGGGACTGACCTCTTAAACTGTGGGGTCTTTGCTAACTACAGATAGCATCAGAATTGAACTGAATGGTGGTATACCCAGTTGGCGTCAGAGAATCTGAGACTGAATAATTGGTTCATGTTAGAAAGTACCACAGACAAGACAACTGTCTTAACCAATTCTTTATGAGTCATACAGCCCACTATTTGCAAAGGCTCAGGTCTTTCAGGAAGCTTATCAAGATAATGTTGTTTGATAAATTGTTGGCAGAGACTAATTGTTTCTCAGTATCCATCCTCATATTCTTCCTGGTAGTAAGAGAATCTCATGAGCTTTACCTGTATGCATGGCCTCTGAGTCAGAGACTACATTTCTAGATTCCTTTGCAGTTAGGTATGAGAGAAATTTAGACAATGACATGCAAGCTGCAGACAGAGATTTGTGCAACCTTTTGTCATATTTTGACAAAAAAACTTGTCCTCTTCTTTCTCTCTCTTTATGTAACCAGTAGGCTATAGCACAGATATGATAATGGGAGCCAATTTGACCACATAGACAAAGTCACCATACTAGGAGACAACAAAGCAATAGGCGGAAGGGCTTTCAGTCTTGGATGACCTCCTGCATCAGTGCTGCATGCCCACCTTTGGCCTGTTGCTTGAGCCATAATATTGTGTGGTCTCTTGATTATCACAACTTATTCTATAACCCTATATAACATAAAGATAAATCCTCATTAAAGTACAATTGAGTTCATAGCTGCACTATTTACAATAGCCAACACATGGAAATGAACCAAGTACCTGTCAACAAAGGATTTGCTTAAGAAGAGGTGGTATATACAGACAATGGAATATTAGCCATAAAAAAGAATGAAATAATGCCATTTGCAGAAACATGGGTGGACCTATAGAATATTACACTTAGTGAAATAAGTTAGAGAAAGACAAATACTATATGAAACCACTTATGTGTAGCCTCTGGGAAATAATACAAATGAATCATGTACAAAACAAACAGACTCACAGACATACAAGTTTATGGTTACAAAAGAGGAGGAGGAAGGGAGAGACACATTTGGGGTATGGAATTAACAGATACAAACTGCTATACATAAACTAGATAAGCAATATGGATTTACTCTCTAGCACAGGGAATTATTGCCACTATCTTGTAATAACCTACAATGACACATAATTTGCAAAAAAACAGTCACTATGTTGTATATCTGGAACTAACACAATATTGTAAATCAACTAGACTTTGATTTTTTAAGTACAATTTATATTACTTTATGAGTTACTCTTTCCAAATGCATTTGCATATAGAATCTAAAAATCAAAGAATACATAAACTCCAAAGAAAAATATGCCCTGGACTGATAAGAGAAACAACAGACATGAAATAGACTTCACAAGATCAGTTTGAACATAGTATATTATCTGCTATCAAACATTTTGTTCATATTTCTAAATTTGCTATTAAGAGTATTGAATAAGGGGCTTCCCTGGTGGTCCAGTGGGTAAGGACAACACTTTGCAGTACAAGGGGCGCCGGTTCAATCCCTGGCCTGGGAAGATTCCACATGCCGCGGAGACGGTCCAGCTACCGAGCCGGAGCTCTGGAGCACATGTGCCCAGAGCCGGCGCTCTGCAGCGAGAGAGGCCACTGTGATGGGAGCTCCACACAGGCCAAAGAACAAAGATGGATGAAAATCAATTAAAGAAAGACCAATAGAAGTGGCCAAAAAAAAAATATATTGAATGATATATAAAAGTAGTATAACGAAACTGCACATACCCATTACCTACATGCACTAATTACCAAGATATAATTTTTATTAATCATGTCATGAAAACTGGTGCTTCTACTTTCAAAGATAAGTAGCATGAAAACCTATACTATCACATGTGGAAAAAAATAGCTATTGTCTAGCTAGAACATGGAAGCAACCTAGATGTTCATCGACGAACGAATGGATAAAGAAGCTCTAGTACATATATACAATGGAATACCACACAGCTGTAAAAAGAAATGCAGAAGAAGCAGTCCTAATGAGGTGGCTGGATCTAGAACCTATCATAAAAAGTGAAGTAAATCAAAAAGAGAAGGACAAGTACAATATACTAACACACATATATGGAATCTAGTAGGATGGTAATGATAACACATGCAGTGAAGTGATGGAAAAACAGACATGGACAGTAGACATATGGACATTGTGGGGAATGAACAGTGGGTGGAAGGCATAAAGGAAGTAGTATGAAAACCTATACTATCATAAGTGAAAAAAATAGCTATTGTTATTGTGCTGTGAGAAAAAGGGATCCTGCAGGGGTACTGTGCGATGGCCTGGAGAGGTGGGATGGGGGTGATATACATATGACTAATCTGGGATCATACATATCTGTAAACAACAAAACTCTGTAAAAGTATAAAAAAAATAAAATAAAATTTAAGACTGGGAAAAAAAGAGGTACAAACTATTAAATATAAAATAAGCTATAAGGATATACTGTACAACACAAAATATAGCCAATATCTTATAACAATAAATGGGGTATAATCTTTAAAAATTGTGAATCCCTGTGTTGTATGTCTATACCTACAAGGATATAAATAGTATTATACATCAAGTATGCTTCAGTAAAAAAATAATAAAATAGCATGTATTTCAACAACAACAACAACAAAATAGCTATTGTCATTGCACTGTGGGAAAAGGGGATACTGCAGGGACGGGGTGTGACAGCCTGGAGGGGTGGGATGGAGGAGATGTGCATATGACTAATCTAGGGTCATACATATCTGTAAACAACAAAACTCTGTAAAAGTGAAAAGTAAAACAAAAAAATTTTTTTAAAGTATCATATTCAGATACTGCTGAAATGCTATAAACTAATCTAAAAATCTTAGTCTAACACCATCTTTTTATAGGGAAGTAAACCAAAGCCCTGAATACAGAGATGACCTAATCAATGTCATTTAGTTAGTAACAGCTGATAGAAGAACCAAGTTTCCACTTTATCACATTACTATTTAATATTAAATACTCATTAATTTATTTGAATCTTTTCAAAATAATTGATGAAACATGGTAAAAGCTTTTTTTTCCCCCATAAACTCACTAAAATAGACTAGGCTATTCTCCAGATAAGTCTTCTCTAACTAAAATTTTTTCTAAGAATACAAGTTATAAAACAGCTCTCCCACTTATCCCCTTGAACATCTAAATGTATTATAAAAGACACAGTTCATCCATCAAGAGTTCAGAGAAATAATCGTATAGAATTTTACCGTAAAATCATGATCTTTCCAGATTTGTCTCTTGATAATGCTGAGACAGGAACAAACACATAATGAACTTGTTAATGAATTACTAACAGGAAACCAGAGTATACACATCTGTATCCTTGGATTCAGTCTTAATAAAATTAGGAAGTTAAGTCCCAGCTGGAGACCAGACAGAAAACTCCTAACAGCTGGGGCACAGCATATTTTAGGAAAAATAAAGCTCAACAATAGCTCTCAAGTTGTCATTCTAATACTGGCATATGGGTTTTTAAGTGCTTAAACAATTCCTAAACTGGGTTTCCAAGCCATCTCACATCTCACCTATTAATCTTTGCATTTAATTTAGAAGAAATCCACAGATTTGGTTCACATTTATTGCATATTTAACATTTGACTTCAAAATGGTTATATCACTTGAAAAGAGAACAGCTGGATATTATAACTTATATTAAGGTAATCTTGTGAATTATATTTTAGATTGCCAGCATATCTTTGAAGAAATGTTTTCTTTCTTTCCTCAGACTATGACCTACTTTCTGCTTAGGTTACCTATGACCTACTTTCTCCTTACATTACCACCATTCATTCATTCAGTCAGTCAGTCAGTTGTTTATTTGGCAAACACTGAGTTCTGTGGGATACAACAATGAATGAACAAATTCCTGTTCTCACTGAACTTCCATTCCAGTGGTGGGTAAAAACCATAAAACAAACAAGCCAAAATAGGTTAGGTAATGATAAATGCTATTAAAGAAAAATAAGAGAGGCATGGTAAGAGGCTAAATAGTGATGGGTGGAGTGAGGGAACAAGGCTATTTTCGAAAGGATGGCCACAAAGGCCTCTTTGAGGAAGGATCTGAATAAAAGTGTGGAGGGAGTCATGAAGGTAACAGCAGAGTGTGTTTCTGGCAGACAGAACAGCAGGTGCAATGGCCCTAATGAGGGACTGTGTCTGTGGGTTGGGAGCAGAGTAATCAAGGAAGAAAGTAGGAAGTAGAAAGGTCAGCGAGGTAGAGGTATAGTTTGTGTGGTACCTTCTAGACCATTTTAGATTTTGGCCTTTGTTCTGAGTGAGATTGGGAGTCACTGAAAGCTTCTGAACAGGCAGTATATGAAATTAGGTATACCTTTGATATAATTCCAGCTACTGAAAAGATAATAAACTAGGGGGAAAAAAACCAGTTTTCTAGTAATTTTCTAGACAAGGAATTTTTGCAACTTTCTAGCCAAGAGATAAGGTCAGCTTGTTCTATGGTAGTTAGTGGGCAGCCCTACCTTCAAAGTATTTTGAAGGTAGGGCTGGTGTGATCTTTTAAAGGATTAGATGTGGGGTATGTGAGAGAGAGGGTATTCTAAAATGACACTAAGGATCCTAACCTAAGCAATTAGGTAAATGGTGATGCCATTTACTGAAAGGAGGCACACTAGGGGAGGAACTGGCTTGGTGTGGGAATAAACAATTCAATTTTGGACATGATAAATTTGAGCTGCTCATTAAACTTCCCAAGTGAAGCTACAGAGTAGACAATTGGATACACAAGTCTTCAGTACAGGGGAGTTCAGAACTAGTGTTGATGATACATTGTTGCTGTTGTTTAATCACTAAATTCTATCCAACTCTTGTAACCCCATGGACTGTAGCCTCCAGGCTTCTCTGTCCATGAGATTTCCTAGGCAAGAATACCAGAGGGTGCTGCCACTTCCTACTCCAGGGGATCTTCCCAGATCAGGAACTGAACCTGCGTCTCTTGCATTGGCACGTGGATTTGTTACTGCTGAGCCACCAGGAAAGCCCTAATAATATATACATGGTCCTTAAAGCTCTGAGACCGAGAATGAGATTGTCTGGTGATCATATGTTTTGATTGTGTAGCAGGATGAGGTACTGGCCATTCTAAAACTAACAAATTAGGAATTCTAGAGAATGACCAAACCATTATAAAAGATGAATATTTGTTGATTAGGACAACTATTAAATATCACTAGATAAATGAAATGACATTCATTGGTTTTAATCTTTAAGTACAGTGTATAGAAAGTCAGCGAGGTTTTAGCAGAGTAATCAAGGAAGAAAGTAGGAAGTAGAAAGGTCAGCGAGGTAGAGGTATAGTTTGTGTGGTACCTTCTAGACCATTTTAGATTTTGGCCTTTGTTCTGAGTGAGATTGGGAGTCACTGAAAGCTTCTGAACAGGCAGTATATGAAATTAGGTATACCTTTGATATAATTCCAGCTACTGAAAAGATAATAAACTAGGGGGAAAAAAACCAGTTTTCTAGTAATTTTCTAGACAAGGAATTTTTGCAACTTTCTAGCCAAGAGATAAGGTCAGCTTGTTCTATGGTAGTTAGTGGGCAGCCCTACCTTCAAAGTATTTTGAAGGTAGGGCTGGTGTGATCTTTTAAAGGATTAGATGTGGGGTATGTGAGAGAGAGGTATTCTAAAATGACACTAAGGATCCTAACCTAAGCAATTAGGTAAATGGTGATGCCATTTACTGAAAGGAGGCACACTAGGGGAGGAACTGGCTTGGTGTGGGAATAAACAATTCAATTTTGGACATGATAAATTTGAGCTGCTCATTAAACTTCCCAAGTGAAGCTACAGAGTAGACAATTGGATACACAAGTCTTCAGTACAGGGGAGTTCAGAACTAGTGTTGATGATACATTGTTGCTGTTGTTTAATCACTAAATTCTATCCAACTCTTGTAACCCCATGGACTGTAGCCTCCAGGCTTCTCTGTCCATGAGATTTCCTAGGCAAGAATACCAGAGGGTGCTGCCACTTCCTACTCCAGGGGATCTTCCCAGATCAGGAACTGAACCTGCGTCTCTTGCATTGGCACGTGGATTTGTTACTGCTGAGCCACCAGGAAAGCCCTAATAATATATACATGGTCCTTAAAGCTCTGAGACCGAGAATGAGATTGTCTGGTGATCATATGTTTTGATTGTGTAGCAGGATGAGGTACTGGCCATTCTAAAACTAACAAATTAGGAATTCTAGAGAATGACCAAACCATTATAAAAGATGAATATTTGTTGATTAGGACAACTATTAAATATCACTAGATAAATGAAATGACATTCATTGGTTTTAATCTTTAAGTACAAAAGTATATTTTTTATCTCACATGGTAACCTATCAAAACTAATTCAGTCCTCTTACTTTTAACTTGTTCTATTTTAAATAGTCAAAGTTTCAGCAATATTAACACTGCACTGCTAAGCACTAAGCTTCTAAAAGCCACAGAGTCTTTTATATACTTTGCAAGACTTGTTCTTAAAATGTTCTTTTCTAGAATTTTTCCTTGCCTGGCTAGTGGCATTACTGCATTAAAATATGAAATTTTCTTACTTTTAGACACCTCATTTCCATTCTTTTCTATTTAAGTTTGAAGATCAATTAAACATTTCTGTGCTCTTGTGACAACTAAGAGGTCAATAAATGAAAATTTCCCTGAAGAGAAAGTTGTTCAAAGACTCACAATTTCAAGACTCAGAAGATACCTTTAAAAGGAATCCTCCAAACTCATAAAATTATGCACATTAAATATGTACAGTTCTTATGTCACTAAGCTGTTAAAAATAATTTTTAAAAATCTTTCATTCTATATCACTTACTACTAGTTTCAGTTGATCTTTCTGGTACATTCCCCATTAATCCTTGTGTGCTGTGTTTAAATGTGTTGAGAGCAAATTACATACCATTTTCCTTGGGTCTGAGCTGCTCTCTAGCATATATATGACACACATTTAGAAGACACAGAATAGCTAAAAGAAATGTAAATATACCTACTAAATTAATCATAACAACTTCAGATCTTAATATAGTGTCTAAGAACATTAATTCTGAAGTCATACTGCTTGGGTTTGAATTTCAGCACCATTATTTACTAGTTGTGTGACCCCACAGAGATGTATTAAACCTCTTTATGTCTCACTTTTCTCATCGATAAAATGGAGATAGGAATAGGTCTCACTTCACAGAGCTGTAGTGAGAATTAAATGAATATGTGTAAAGCACCTACTCTGTGTTTGGCACGCAGTAAGCCTATGTGTGAATTAGGCGATAGAAGATTTTGATCAGAAGGTTGGGCAGGGGCTGGATAAAACAAAGCTCCAACTGTCCATTTACTTGTCAAGATTCATCCCTTGCCACCTACTGGGGTTATGAATCCCAATTTGGCATCATGCCTTTGTGATAAGCTACCAAAGCAGGAATTATCTTCTCTAAAGCACCTATTGATTCACAGAAAGTACTCAAGAGAGGTCCGTACAGCAAAGAAGCAGGTATGTGTTAATCTTTCACATTTGCACAATATGACTCATTCTTGAGTATTTTGAAAAGTACAGAGACTGGGATTGCTAATTTTTGTGATCTGTAAGGAATGAAGGTGTGAATACATGGAAGCACATATGAACAAAATTTTAAAAATCCTAGAAGAGGAATATAAACATAATGAAAAAATATGAAAAGGGAAGGAAATGGGAAAGCAAGGATTGCTAAGCCATCAATGACCTCATTCCCAAACCTGGCAACTATGCCTATTTTTTTTAAGTAAGAGGAACAATTTTGTGTAAATGCTTAATAGAAATTCTTTATGTTCCACTAATGATACAAAAGAGGCCCCTCCTTTGGAGAAAATGAAGAAGAGAATGTCTCAGGATATAATATCCATAGATAATTATAAGTCCCCAAATATTAAATACCAATGATCAGATTATTTCCCTAGTTTACCAATTCCATATGCCAGAGTGGACGGCAGAATCTCAGAAACCCAGAAGATAGACTAAAGTATTATAAGGAAGCCAGTGTATAAAAGCAGCTATCATTTTCATTTCTCCCTAAAGGTTGGAAAACCTAAATTAGGAGAAAGTCATAAAAACAGATTACCTTCCCTCAAGAAACTGGCAGTCTAGTCCAGGGAAGGTAAAAAGGTGACAAGACAAATGGAACACAGTCTACGAAATACTCAATGATAGAGAGAAGCGTTTTTTCCATATGGAAATCCAGGCAGTGAGTTTCAGTGAGGAGATGATGTCTGAGTGGAGTTTTAAATGAGAGATAGGAGATAAATGATAAACAAGAGGTCTCAGCATCTTCTCCTTAGATTATTGAAAGTATTCTCTGTCTTCCCTCTGACCCATCCTCTCTGGCCTCACAAGAAAAACATATAGGAGGACTTGAGTTGTCTAGGGTGGGAGAATTTGAGATGGGTCCAGCAAACATACTTTTTATTTAGAACAAGCTAGCTTGACTATGGGAGGAAGAAATCACAATCCACTCTAGTAGTCTTGCCTGGAAAATTCCATGGATGGAGAAGTCTGACAAGTTACATAGTCCGTGGGGTCTCAAATACACATGTGTGTATATATATATCACACACACACACACACACACACACACACACACACACACACACACACACACACACACACATGGGGCTTTCCTGATGGCTCAGTGGTGAGGAATCTGCCTGCAATGCAGGAGACCCGGGTCCCATCCCTGGGTTGGGACGATCCTCCTGGAGGAGGGCATGGGTACCCATTCCAGTCTTCTTGCTTGGAGAATCCCATGGATGGAGGAGCCTGGCAGGCTACAGTTCAGGGGGTCACACAGAGTCAGACACAACTATGCCTATTTTTTTTAAGTAAGAGGAACAATTTTGTGTAAATGCTTAATAGAAATTCTTTATGTTCCACTAATGATACAAAAGAGGCCCCTCCTTTGGAGAAAATGAAGAAGAGAATGTCTCAGGATATAATATCCATAGATAATTATAAGTCCCCAAATATTAAATACCAATGATCAGATTATTTCCCTAGTTTACCAATTCCATATGCCAGAGTGGACGGCAGAATCTCAGAAACCCAGAAGATAGACTAAAGTATTATAAGGAAGCCAGTGTATAAAAGCAGCTATCATTTTCATTTCTCCCTAAAGGTTGGAAAACCTAAATTAGGAGAAAGTCATAAAAACAGATTACCTTCCCTCAAGAAACTGGCAGTCTAGTCCAGGGAAGGTAAAAAGGTGACAAGACAAATGGAACACAGTCTACGAAATACTCAATGATAGAGAGAAGCGTTTTTTCCATATGGAAATCCAGGCAGTGAGTTTCAGTGAGGAGATGATGTCTGAGTGGAGTTTTAAATGAGAGATAGGAGATAAATGATAAACAAGAGGTCTCAGCATCTTCTCCTTAGATTATTGAAAGTATTCTCTGTCTTCCCTCTGACCCATCCTCTCTGGCCTCACAAGAAAAACATATAGGAGGACTTGAGTTGTCTAGGGTGGGAGAATTTGAGATGGGTCCAGCAAACATACTTTTTATTTAGAACAAGCTAGCTTGACTATGGGAGGAAGAAATCACAATCCACTCTAGTAGTCTTGCCTGGAAAATTCCATGGATGGAGAAGTCTGACAAGTTACATAGTCCGTGGGGTCTCAAATACACATGTGTGTATATATATATATACACACACACACACACACACACACACACACACACACACACACACACACACACGCATACACACACATGGGGCTTTCCTGATGGCTCAGTGGTGAGGAATCTGCCTGCAATGCAGGAGACCCGGGTCCCATCCCTGGGTTGGGACGATCCTCCTGGAGGAGGGCATGGGTACCCATTCCAGTCTTCTTGCTTGGAGAATCCCATGGATGGAGGAGCCTGGCAGGCTACAGTTCAGGGGGTCACACAGAGTCAGACACAACTTAGTGACTAAGCAGCAGAAGCAGCAGCTTGAATGTGTAAATTTGGGCCATATGCTTTTTCTTTCATTTTAACAACAGCCTTTCACATTACCATGAGTCTTTTTGAAAGCCACACTGTTTGATAATTCTTATCTGCTATGTCATTCAAATACTTAATGACACAAACTCAAATTCCAGGCTATGTAGATGCTCCATACTATGGCTAATTTGGAAAAAAATTCAATAGCTGTGAATATTCTTCTTCATAAGGTTTGGTGAGATTTACTGTGGCCAATATAGGCCACATTCAATTTCTTAAGTATATCTATGATATTTAATATCAGTCAAATTCCTATGGTATCAACTTCCTTTATTTCCATGTATAGGAAAACAGTATCTCTCCCTTCTTCTCCTCAGCCCTTTATGAATCCCAAAATAAAAAGGTCATCTCTAAAGACATAAGAAATATCTTCTGGAGCTTTTCTGGTGGTCCAGTGGGTAAAGAATCTGCCTTGCAGTGTAAGGGGCACCGGTTTGATCCCTGGCCCGGGAAGATCCCACATGCTGCGGAGAAACTGGGCCGGTGTGTCCAATTAGAAGCCAGTGCTGTGGAGCGCATGCGCCCAGAGCCGATGCTCTGTGAAGAGAGAGCCCACTGCGATGGGAGGCCCACACAGGCCAAAGAAAAAAAGATGGATGAAAAATAAATAAATAATTAAGTAAAAAGAGGCCAAAATTAAAGCAAAGAAGTATCTTCTGTCTGAGTCTCCCTCTGCCATGGTACCCTTCCTGTGTCCTTAGTTTTTAAAGAGAACATGTTCTAAATCATCTGTCTCTCATATGCCTGTCACACTTCTATGGACCTACAGATTCTTATCATCACAGACATGCACACATTCATGGGACCTCACCAGACAAATAGGCACCAAAATAGAGAAAGATTCAGTGATGTGCATTAAGACTACTAGACTGTAAGCTAGGGAACCTGAATTTTGGCCCTAATTCTACCAACGTTACATCAGCTACAAATTTTATTTTCTCAGGACTTCCATTCACCCAGAATCCCATGGATGGAGGAGCCTGGCAGGCTACAGTTCAGGGGGTCACACAGAGTCAGACACAACTTAGTGACTAAGCAGCAGAAGCAGCAGCTTGAATGTGTAAATTTGGGCCATATGCTTTTTCTTTCATTTTAACAACAGCCTTTCACATTACCATGAGTCTTTTTGAAAGCCACACTGTTTGATAATTCTTATCTGCTATGTCATTCAAATACTTAATGACACAAACTCAAATTCCAGGCTATGTAGATGCTCCATACTATGGCTAATTTGGAAAAAAATTCAATAGCTGTGAATATTCTTCTTCATAAGGTTTGGTGAGATTTACTGTGGCCAATATAGGCCACATTCAATTTCTTAAGTATATCTATGATATTTAATATCAGTCAAATTCCTATGGTATCAACTTCCTTTATTTCCATGTATAGGAAAACAGTATCTCTCCCTTCTTCTCCTCAGCCCTTTATGAATCCCAAAATAAAAAGGTCATCTCTAAAGACATAAGAAATATCTTCTGGAGCTTTTCTGGTGGTCCAGTGGGTAAAGAATCTGCCTTGCAGTGTAAGGGGCACCGGTTTGATCCCTGGCCCGGGAAGATCCCACATGCTGCGGAGAAACTGGGCCGGTGTGTCCAATTAGAAGCCAGTGCTGTGGAGCGCATGCGCCCAGAGCCGATGCTCTGTGAAGAGAGAGCCCACTGCGATGGGAGGCCCACACAGGCCAAAGAAAAAAAGATGGATGAAAAATAAATAAATAATTAAGTAAAAAGAGGCCAAAATTAAAGCAAAGAAGTATCTTCTGTCTGAGTCTCCCTCTGCCATGGTACCCTTCCTGTGTCCTTAGTTTTTAAAGAGAACATGTTCTAAATCATCTGTCTCTCATATGCCTGTCACACTTCTATGGACCTACAGATTCTTATCATCACAGACATGCACACATTCATGGGACCTCACCAGACAAATAGGCACCAAAATAGAGAAAGATTCAGTGATGTGCATTAAGACTACTAGACTGTAAGCTAGGGAACCTGAATTTTGGCCCTAATTCTACCAACGTTACATCAGCTACAAATTTTATTTTCTCAGGACTTCAATTACTTCAACAGTAAAATAAGTTTGATGACCTAAAAAGTCATATTCAGCTCTAATTATTCTCCAAAACTTCTTTAAAGTAAAATTTGCTTTGTTAAAAACACATTTATTTTATACAATTTTATTATAAATTTTAAGAATATTAAAACTTACCTCTTCAAATGTGGGAGATCCAGCCACTTCTTGTGAATTGTCTCTACGAGACCTATAATAAGGAGAGTAATATGAGCTAAAAGCAAATGAACTTACAGATAAAAGATATTAAACGTGGTAACTTCCTGATGGTAACTGTGGAAAGGAAATTATTCAAATAAATACTGTTTGCTTTTACAAAATGCTTGAGGTAGCAGAACTATGTGGACTGGCATAGTTCACACTGTTTTCCCTCCTTCCAATAAGAATGGGTAATATTAATACTAATCGTCATCAATGAAATAATTATTATTGACACTGTAATGAATCACACTGTGATATTACTCAGGCTATTATTATGCTTTGAAATGAGAAGAAATTATTAAAGATTAAAATTTGCTTACAGATTTTTATAAAATAACATTTAACCAATAGTTTAAATGCTAGTCATGCCAGTACACTATAACATTATTTGAAACAACATAATTCCAAAAGAACCATGCAACCCCCATGAACTGTACCCATTAGGCTCCTCTGTCCATGGAATTCTCCAGGCAAGAATACTGGAGTGGGTTGCCATTTCCTTCTCCAGGGGATCTTCCTCACACAGGGATCAAAACCCAGGTCTCCTGCATTACAGGCAGATTCTTTACCATCTGAGCCACCAGGGAAGCCCTCAACCAAATGGAGTACTACAGAAGAGTCCTTACAGTCACTAGATCTTGCTGCTATACTCAAACCATCATAGACAGACGAGACTTCTATTTATAAACCTCATATGCCTGTCACACTTCTATGGAGACAAGATTCAGGTCACCAGACAAATAGGCACCAAAATAGAGAAAGATTCAGTGATGTGCATTAAGACTACTAGACTGTAAGCTAGGGAACCTGAATTTTGGCCCTAATTCTACCAACGTTACATCAGCTACAAATTTTATTTTCTCAGGACTTCAATTACTTCAACAGTAAAATAAGTTTGATGACCTAAAAAGTCATATTCAGCTCTAATTATTCTCCAAAACTTCTTTAAAGTAAAATTTGCTTTGTTAAAAACACATTTATTTTATACAATTTTATTATAAATTTTAAGAATATTAAAACTTACCTCTTCAAATGTGGGAGATCCAGCCACTTCTTGTGAATTGTCTCTACGAGACCTATAATAAGGAGAGTAATATGAGCTAAAAGCAAATGAACTTACAGATAAAAGATATTAAACGTGGTAACTTCCTGATGGTAACTGTGGAAAGGAAATTATTCAAATAAATACTGTTTGCTTTTACAAAATGCTTGAGGTAGCAGAACTATGTGGACTGGCATAGTTCACACTGTTTTCCCTCCTTCCAATAAGAATGGGTAATATTAATACTAATCGTCATCAATGAAATAATTATTATTGACACTGTAATGAATCACACTGTGATATTACTCAGGCTATTATTATGCTTTGAAATGAGAAGAAATTATTAAAGATTAAAATTTGCTTACAGATTTTTATAAAATAACATTTAACCAATAGTTTAAATGCTAGTCATGCCAGTACACTATAACATTATTTGAAACAACATAATTCCAAAAGAACCATGCAACCCCCATGAACTGTACCCATTAGGCTCCTCTGTCCATGGAATTCTCCAGGCAAGAATACTGGAGTGGGTTGCCATTTCCTTCTCCAGGGGATCTTCCTCACACAGGGATCAAAACCCAGGTCTCCTGCATTACAGGCAGATTCTTTACCATCTGAGCCACCAGGGAAGCCCTCAACCAAATGGAGTACTACAGAAGAGTCCTTACAGTCACTAGATCTTGCTGCTATACTCAAACCATCATAGACAGACGAGACTTCTATTTATAAACCTCTTTAGAAGGAAGATGCCACAACTTTCCTCAGGATCCATTTCCAATATTTCACAATCAAGATTCCTCCTTAAGGGTCTAGCAAAAGTCTTCCATGCTCTTTCTTAAGTTTATTTAATCATCTAAGAATAAAGACTATTGACTATCCTCTGCATCTAAGTCCTTGATAGTTTAAGACAATTTTATTAAATTATCCCTCAGTCTTCTCTTGAGTTGATAACTAGTGTTCCTTCAATATCCCTCTCAGAGCACATCTCTTATGTCCCACAACCTATTTTTTGTTACTCTGGGTAAATGCTTTGCTTAAGAATTCTGGTAAGGCCTGCCTGGATTTGAGTTTCTCTTTTTATGTTTTACACTATAAAACCCTTTATAATAAGAATATATTTAGAATTTACATGGAGTATATAGTGTCTGCTCCTTACCTACAATTTTTATCTCCCAGAATAATATTAAGCAATTGCCGAGGTTATCCAAAATGTAGCTGTATAACCACAGTGAAAAAATATAAATAAATTTTAAAATGTAAAAGTCCTAATTTAACCTCACAAAATAAGGCAGTACAGTTTTAGCTTTGTGATATCTTGTCCAGAGGCCAAGAAATTATTCAAGTGGTATTTCTCAGGAAACAAATGTTTAGTCTCTTGGGAGGAAGCCAGAAATCTGGAGTGGGTGATGTGGTTCTTGGCTCCCTCATTCTTATGTCAGCAGAGAAATATTTTGGCTGAGCACTAGATACTCGTCCTCATTTCCAGCTCACTTCATTTTGTGAAGTTAGAGAATTATATAGTACATCCCAAGGTGCATGGTTTAATTGCCATATGTTATATATTTGAAATATGAGCCTTTAGAATATATGAAGGTATTGTCGATCTAAAAGCTGTCTTCCTATGTATTACAGAATAGCACAAGAACTAATGCCACCCCAAGGCCTCTGTCCTCTATTGATGAATCAGACTCTCAGCAAGTAATGGTACCCTTTGGATTTAACCCTGACATGGTATACAGATGGGACCAACTCTACAAACAGAATATCTCATCACCTTTGTAATGAGGTTTGAGGAACCCTAAAAGGTCAGTCTGGTTCAGTACTTGACTTGCTCTCTTATATTCTCAAGAATCTCCTTTTCAGTTAAGACCTACGCCATGACTGGTCCATTTAGAATTGCAACCTGTACCAATCACTCAAACACACACACAGCACATCTAGTATTTCTATATTTCAAAGCATGCATTTCCTTTTAATATATAATATCATTTACTGAATTGTCATTTATTGCTTATCTCCCTCCTGTAAACTGTTAGCTCTATGCAACAGTCCAGTTTGTTCCTGATTATGCCTAAGAATCTAAAACTAGTACCTGACACATATTACATGCTCAATAAATATGTCCTAAATAAATGAATGAGCTGAATAATCCCTGAGGGATAGCTAGTATACAGATTGGCACTATGACATGCCCATTGAGTATAATAAAAAAGAATATATTTAGAATTTACAGGGGCTCCTTACCTACAATTTTTATCTCCCAGAATAATATTAAGCAATTGCCGAGGTTATCCAAAATGTAGCTGTATAACCACAGTGAAAAAATATAAATAAATTTTAAAATGTAAAAGTCCTAATTTAACCTCACAAAATAAGGCAGTACAGTTTTAGCTTTGTGATATCTTGTCCAGAGGCCAAGAAATTATTCAAGTGGTATTTCTCAGGAAACAAATGTTTAGTCTCTTGGGAGGAAGCCAGAAATCTGGAGTGGGTGATGTGGTTCTTGGCTCCCTCATTCTTATGTCAGCAGAGAAATATTTTGGCTGAGCACTAGATACTCGTCCTCATTTCCAGCTCACTTCATTTTGTGAAGTTAGAGAATTATATAGTACATCCCAAGGTGCATGGTTTAATTGCCATATGTTATATATTTGAAATATGAGCCTTTAGAATATATGAAGGTATTGTCGATCTAAAAGCTGTCTTCCTATGTATTACAGAATAGCACAAGAACTAATGCCACCCCAAGGCCTCTGTCCTCTATTGATGAATCAGACTCTCAGCAAGTAATGGTACCCTTTGGATTTAACCCTGACATGGTATACAGATGGGACCAACTCTACAAACAGAATATCTCATCACCTTTGTAATGAGGTTTGAGGAACCCTAAAAGGTCAGTCTGGTTCAGTACTTGACTTGCTCTCTTATATTCTCAAGAATCTCCTTTTCAGTTAAGACCTACGCCATGACTGGTCCATTTAGAATTGCAACCTGTACCAATCACTCAAACACACACACAGCACATCTAGTATTTCTATATTTCAAAGCATGCATTTCCTTTTAATATATAATATCATTTACTGAATTGTCATTTATTGCTTATCTCCCTCCTGTAAACTGTTAGCTCTATGCAACAGTCCAGTTTGTTCCTGATTATGCCTAAGAATCTAAAACTAGTACCTGACACATATTACATGCTCAATAAATATGTCCTAAATAAATGAATGAGCTGAATAATCCCTGAGGGATAGCTAGTATACAGATTGGCACTATGACATGCTTTATCTATTTGGGTATGTTGTTGAAGGCATCAATCATCAATTAAATGATTAATCTGAAAGCTCAAAATCATCCCACTAACACACTATTTCTGTCAGTCAGGAATGCTCTTCTGTCACATCAGCTCCTCATCATTAAGATCATAACTAAAGTGTCTCCATCCCAGAAAGTCATTCCCTCACCACTCAGTATCAATTAGACACCATCACATCCTGAGAAAGTGGTTGCCAGTCGCTATCACATTACCCTGTTTTAGTTCATTATATTGTAACATCTTATGAAAAACACCAAATAGTTTTTGGCCAACCCCAAAATACTTGCAAGTACCTGAAGTTATATTATTAGTTTATTTATGTATTTACTTGTGTAAAATATGCAAACTCTGCATATATTCCCAGCATCCGGCTCAAATTAGGTAATTTGTAAATGAATGAATAAATTAACTTGTAAAAAACATAAATCATTAAGTTAAAACAGAAATAGCAAGTATTATTCATCCAATTACAAAATATTATTGGATGTGTATTTCAAAACATTTATTTGGTGCTTACAAGTTGTATGACATCATTTATATAGAGATATATATTCCTATATAAAATCACATATGTATTATCTGTAAACACTTAGACAAGGGCTCACATAAAGGAAACAAAAGGAGTAAAGAATAGCAGCACAAGTGAAAATAAAAAGGAGACGAGCATGGGCTGATCTGAGAAATGGGAGCTTTGCAAGTGGTTTTAGGGTAGCTAAAGAGAGCATTAAAATGTTCCAGAAAGATCTAAAGATAATCAGAAAATATCTCACCTGGATCTCTCATGAAACCTAACTTTGATCAGGTACAGCTGGTCTGCCTCACTCCACATAAACCTCACTTCTTTTTTTTCCTGCTCCTGAGATCTCTACCTATTATAAACCTGAGATTTTAATACCAAATTCCTTTCCCCCGAGGTGCTACACCTCCCTGGTTTCATTAAACTGCTGTGGTTTGTTTCTTCACAGTCAAAAAAAAAAAACGCCCTAAGGTAGTTGGTTACCTTAGTTAATAAAACAGAAATGAAGTACTAGACTTAACCTTCTCATGTGACTATAAGTCTTCACATTCTCTGGAAATGAGTCTGAAACTAAATGGGGAAGTTGCCCCAATGATTTCCTTTTTGTGCTTTCCATTTTTATTTCTTATCTCTAAATGATTTCTTTTTAAGAAGAACTGACTGTTAACACAAACAAAGGGAATGCTGACACCACTTGGAATACAGGAAGCATTTGGAAATGGGAAGCAATGTCTACATTTCCTTCTTTCTCCTTTCCAGAAAACCCCTGTAACATTTACAGTATGTTCTCAGAAACTATTTGATCTGGAGAAAAGTGTCAGTATTCCAAAGATGAAACATACTAAAAGATATTTATTTAAATTTTCAGGACATAGTTAATAATTTTTTATTCTGCCATTTTCTTTTTATAGTTTTTCACAATATTAAGCTTCCAAAGTAGTTTATATTTCAAAAATAAGATGAACACATCAGAGCTATACATGGCTTTAAATTTTATATTTATTTTCACATGTGAGTTTCATAAGAAGCAACTGAAATAGAACAGGAAGCATTCACCTTATTTTCTAGGTGAAGAAAATAAGAGTTCATTTTCCAAGATCACATGACAAAAAATTGTCTATTAATAGAAATCGGCTGCCTTTTAATATTGTCTATATTCCTATATTCCTCTATTTCCATTTAGCACTAATCAACTGAGCACCTACCAATGAAAAAAATAGAAATAGCAGCACAAGTGAAAATAAAAGGAGACGAGCATGGGCTGATCTGAGAAATGGGACTTTGCAAGTGGTTTTAGGGTAGCTAAAGAGCTTTAAAATGTTCCAGAAAGATCTAAAGATAATCAGAAAATATCTCACCTGGATCTCTCATGAAACCTAACTTTGATCAGGTACAGCTGGTCTGCCTCACTCCACATAAACCTCACTTCTTTTTTTTCCTGCTCCTGAGATCTCTACCTATTATAAACCTGAGATTTTAATACCAAATTCCTTTCCCCCGAGGTGCTACACCTCCCTGGTTTCATTAAACTGCTGTGGTTTGTTTCTTCACAGTCAAAAAAAAAAAACGCCCTAAGGTAGTTGGTTACCTTAGTTAATAAAACAGAAATGAAGTACTAGACTTAACCTTCTCATGTGACTATAAGTCTTCACATTCTCTGGAAATGAGTCTGAAACTAAATGGGGAAGTTGCCCCAATGATTTCCTTTTTGTGCTTTCCATTTTTATTTCTTATCTCTAAATGATTTCTTTTTAAGAAGAACTGACTGTTAACACAAACAAAGGGAATGCTGACACCACTTGGAATACAGGAAGCATTTGGAAATGGGAAGCAATGTCTACATTTCCTTCTTTCTCCTTTCCAGAAAACCCCTGTAACATTTACAGTATGTTCTCAGAAACTATTTGATCTGGAGAAAAGTGTCAGTATTCCAAAGATGAAACATACTAAAAGATATTTATTTAAATTTTCAGGACATAGTTAATATTTTTCTCTTCGGTCATTTTCTTTTTATAGTTTTTCACAATATTAAGCTTCCAAAGTAGTTTATATTTCAAAAATAAGATGAACACATCAGAGCTATACATGGCTTTAAATTTTATATTTATTTTCACATGTGAGTTTCATAAGAAGCAACTGAAATAGAACAGGAAGCATTCACCTTATTTTCTAGGTGAAGAAAATAAGAGTTCATTTTCCAAGATCACATGACAAAAAATTGTCTATTAATAGAAATCGGCTGCCTTTTAATATTGTCTATATTCCTATATTCCTCTATTTCCATTTAGCACTAATCAACTGAGCACCTACCAATGAAAAACCAAGAGCTAAATACTATAGATACAAACATAAGATACAGTTTCTCTCCCCTCAAGTATTTAGTACAGAAAAAAGACATGTAAATAAAAATGACCAATACAGTAAGAGGTTATATTATGATCTATAAACCTATAGATAATAAAATCCACTGTATTTTCTTTTGAATACAACCTCAGTAGATATATGTTCATTTATGAGTTACATACAAAGTGTCATTATTTGCTAATATCTTAAGGCAAAAAACATTTTGAAGGTGGTCACTGTTACTATACAGGACATATTAATACAGTCATGTATCAGAGTCTTGTTAACTCTGAACAATGTAGGCCAACATTTCAGCAGAACTTGTTAGATCATGTTTTTTGGATTTCTTTTGTATTTAAACTAATAATATAGTTGACAAGGAATACTGTCAATTTCTTAGTCATGCTTACATTATTAGTAATAGCATCAGTATTCTCTGTAGGTATCTTCTAGAGTAATTTTGTGAGGGTTAGTTTGCTTAAAATTTAAATAATGTGATCAAGAAATCTAACTGGGAACATGTAAACTGCAGTATCTTGCACTACGGTGAAATTAAACTAGTAAGTGACTGCTTTGATCCATTCCTCTACACTTTTGCTCTGGGATACCTCAGACACATTATATGACATCACATGTGACCCTCTGTTATCAAATAGACTAAGTGATGACAACATTATATATATATATATATATATATATATATATATATAATTATATAGACACTCTCATATGTATACTCAATAATGTCCACCTAAAATACCCCTAGAGTATATTTCTCTAGCTTGAGATACTACTTCACTAGTCCAGACAATGGTGAGAAAATGAATTTCAAAATTTTGAAATATTATCCAAAAAACTTAAAAAATGTTTTCCGTTACTTTCTGATCCCTAACTAGAAAACGGTCTAGATATGGCATCTCAAGTTCAATCCCTATGCTTTCTAGCTGAGTTTTTACTATATTTACTATATAATTTTAAAGATCACTTAGGAAGAAAGAGTGAAACAGGTGGTCAAAAACTGGCTACCATACTAATTAAATGGCCGTATTAACAGGCGAGGGCTTCCCTAGTGGCTTGTTGGTAAAGAATTCACCTGTCAATACAGGAGATGCAAATTTGATACTTAGGTTGGAAATATCCTCTGGAGAAGGAAATGACAAACCACTCTGGTATTCCTGCCTGGGGAATTCCACGCACAGAGAAGCCTGGTGGGCTACAGTCTGTGGGGACACATAAGTGTCAGACATGACTAAATAAAAACAACATTAACAGGCAAAGACTATATATCTCATGTATTATTACTTTATTTAGGGACTTACTAAGTTTCCAATTGATTATACTTTGAATAATATAATATTCTCAAGAATTGTAAATCTAAACAACAAACATGGTGTATTAAGCCAAATATACTGAAGGAAGCATGATGTAAAGACTTTTGAAGTCAGATCAGGCTTGAATTTAAATCTCAGCTTGGTCATTTAGAAGTTATGTGGCCTTAGTAAAGTACCTTAATTCTCTGAACCTGTTTCTTCAGGTGTTAAATGGAGCAGTATCACCTCCCTCATTAGGACTTTTTGGAGTAAAACATGTCATTCAGTAAGTACTTAATTATCATTTAAACGAAATAAAATTATGTGCAAATTGGGCACAATTTTTAGTTTAGTGTGTTTCTGGTAATTATGCCTTCTGGAAAAGCTTTCATGGATGGACTAATGTACTGGCTCATTCATTCAACTGTATTTATTGAGTGTCAACTTCAAGCTTAGCATTGTGCCACATTTCATCGGGAATACAGTGCTCTCCTACTACAACATAGTAGGATAGGTTAAAGTGTTAGTACTAAATAAACACAAGCATGTAATTGCTCAGATGTAACAAAAGCTTAATTCTTGTTCATTTAGCAATCCATAGTGGGTATTCAGGTCACCAGGAAATCTTTCTATTAATACTTTCAACATATTGTTTCCAATGTTACTTTGGTTGTCATCATTCCTCCCAACAGGAAGGCAAATAAAATTTGGAAGTGCATATATGAAGGAGGTTCTATAGGCATACTTTCCTAGCTGAGTTTTTACTATATTTACTATATAATTTTAAAGATCACTTAGGAAGAAAGAGTGAAACAGGTGGTCAAAAACTGGCTACCATACTAATTAAATGGCCGTATTAACAGGCGAGGGCTTCCCTAGTGGCTTGTTGGTAAAGAATTCACCTGTCAATACAGGAGATGCAAATTTGATACTTAGGTTGGAAATATCCTCTGGAGAAGGAAATGACAAACCACTCTGGTATTCCTGCCTGGGGAATTCCACGCACAGAGAAGCCTGGTGGGCTACAGTCTGTGGGGACACATAAGTGTCAGACATGACTAAATAAAAACAACATTAACAGGCAAAGACTATATATCTCATGTATTATTACTTTATTTAGGGACTTACTAAGTTTCCAATTGATTATACTTTGAATAATATAATATTCTCAAGAATTGTAAATCTAAACAACAAACATGGTGTATTAAGCCAAATATACTGAAGGAAGCATGATGTAAAGACTTTTGAAGTCAGATCAGGCTTGAATTTAAATCTCAGCTTGGTCATTTAGAAGTTATGTGGCCTTAGTAAAGTACCTTAATTCTCTGAACCTGTTTCTTCAGGTGTTAAATGGAGCAGTATCACCTCCCTCATTAGGACTTTTTGGAGTAAAACATGTCATTCAGTAAGTACTTAATTATCATTTAAACGAAATAAAATTATGTGCAAATTGGGCACAATTTTTAGTTTAGTGTGTTTCTGGTAATTATGCCTTCTGGAAAAGCTTTCATGGATGGACTAATGTACTGGCTCATTCATTCAACTGTATTTATTGAGTGTCAACTTCAAGCTTAGCATTGTGCCACATTTCATCGGGAATACAGTGCTCTCCTACTACAACATAGTAGGATAGGTTAAAGTGTTAGTACTAAATAAACACAAGCATGTAATTGCTCAGATGTAACAAAAGCTTAATTCTTGTTCATTTAGCAATCCATAGTGGGTATTCAGGTCACCAGGAAATCTTTCTATTAATACTTTCAACATATTGTTTCCAATGTTACTTTGGTTGTCATCATTCCTCCCAACAGGAAGGCAAATAAAATTTGGAAGTGCATATATGAAGGAGGTTCTATAGGCAAGTACTAGACTTGATGTATGTAATCTTTGCTCCCACTCCACTGGAGAGAACTTAGTCAGAGGACCCAACCTAACAATAAGGGAAACTGGGAAAGGTAGTCTAGTTGGGTGCCCAAGGCGGAAAGTAGAACAGACTTTGATAGTGACCAGTTTGCAGTTGATTTTGAACAGTCATAAGAAAGACAACAATGTCTATACAGTATTTATAGGGAATCAGAATTTATGGAAAGGCTGGAGGAACACACACTACTGCTATTGGAGAAAAAAATTCTCAACCAAATCACTATGTTTACATACCTTCCAATTTATTATAGAAGCATATCTTGGAGATGTTGCAGGTTTGGTTCCAGACCACCATAGTAGAGCAAATATTGCTATAAAGTCACACAAATTTTAAAAAATTCCCCAGTGCATATAAATGTTATGTTTGCACTGTAGTTTATCAAGTATGCAACAGTATTATGTCTGAAAAATTATTTTCTTTTGTTGCTTCCTCAACTCTTTCAGCCATCATAGAATTGAAGAGTTAGAGCTTTACTCTGGAGTAGGATTTGGTGTAAAGGAATGTTGTGGTTGGTTTGACCATCTAATCAGTCACTAAAACTTCTGCATATCAGCAACACAGCTGTTTTGCTTTCTTATCACATGTTTTCACTGGAGTAGCACTTTCAATTACCTTCAAGAACTTTTCACTCACATGTACAACTTAACTGAAACAAGAGGCCTAACTTTTGGCCTTTTTCTCAGCTTTCAACACACAGATTTCTCACTAAGTTTAATCATTCTATCTTTCAATTTAAAGGGTGAGAAATGTAGTCCAGTGGTTAAGACTCTGTACTTTCACTGCCTAGGGCCTGGGTCCCATACCTGGTAGAGGAACTATCTAGATAAGTAAATAAAGTGAGAGAAATATGACTCTTTCACTTAAACACTTAGAGGCCACTGTAGGATTTTTTATTTATTTTCACCAGGAAATCTTTCTATTAATACTTTCAACATATTGTTTCCAATGTTACTTTGGTTGTCATCATTCCTCCCAACAGGAAGGCAAATAAAATTTGGAAGTGCATATATGAAGGAGGTTCTATAGGCAAGTACTAGACTTGATGTATGTAATCTTTGCTCCCACTCCACTGGAGAGAACTTAGTCAGAGGACCCAACCTAACAATAAGGGAAACTGGGAAAGGTAGTCTAGTTGGGTGCCCAAGGCGGAAAGTAGAACAGACTTTGATAGTGACCAGTTTGCAGTTGATTTTGAACAGTCATAAGAAAGACAACAATGTCTATACAGTATTTATAGGGAATCAGAATTTATGGAAAGGCTGGAGGAACACACACTACTGCTATTGGAGAAAAAAATTCTCAACCAAATCACTATGTTTACATACCTTCCAATTTATTATAGAAGCATATCTTGGAGATGTTGCAGGTTTGGTTCCAGACCACCATAGTAGAGCAAATATTGCTATAAAGTCACACAAATTTTAAAAAATTCCCCAGTGCATATAAATGTTATGTTTGCACTGTAGTTTATCAAGTATGCAACAGTATTATGTCTGAAAAATTATTTTCTTTTGTTGCTTCCTCAACTCTTTCAGCCATCATAGAATTGAAGAGTTAGAGCTTTACTCTGGAGTAGGATTTGGTGTAAAGGAATGTTGTGGTTGGTTTGACCATCTAATCAGTCACTAAAACTTCTGCATATCAGCAACACAGCTGTTTTGCTTTCTTATCACATGTTTTCACTGGAGTAGCACTTTCAATTACCTTCAAGAACTTTTCACTCACATGTACAACTTAACTGAAACAAGAGGCCTAACTTTTGGCCTTTTTCTCAGCTTTCAACACACAGATTTCTCACTAAGTTTAATCATTCTATCTTTCAATTTAAAGGGTGAGAAATGTAGTCCAGTGGTTAAGACTCTGTACTTTCACTGCCTAGGGCCTGGGTCCCATACCTGGTAGAGGAACTATCTAGATAAGTAAATAAAGTGAGAGAAATATGACTCTTTCACTTAAACACTTAGAGGCCACTGTAGGATTTTTCTCTCTTTTTTTAAAGATTTATTTATTTATTTTGGGCGGGGGTCGGGTTGGGGAGGGAAGGGAGCAGGCGGGCCACTTCTATTGGTCTTTCATTTCTCTATTTTCATCCGTCTTTGTTCTTTGGCTCCTGTGGGCCTCTCATCGCGGTGGCGTCTGTCGTCGCAGAGCGCCGGCTCTGGGTGCATGGGCTCCAGAGCTCCGGCTCGGTCATTGGACACATCGGTCCAGCCGCTCCGCGGAATGTGGGATCTTCCCAGGCCAGGGATCGAACCGGCGCCCCTTGCACTGCAAGGCGGTGTCCTTACCCACTGGACCACCAGGGGAAGCCCACTGTAGGATTATTAATTAGCCTAATTTCAGTATTTTCATAGGGAGGAATAAGGAGGCCTGAGGAGACGGGGAGTAATTTGGGAATGGCTGGTCCATGGAATAATCAGAACACACACAATGACTATGAATTAAGTTTATCATCTTATAAGATAGATGGGGTTCATGGCACTCAAAGACAAGTACAATAGTAACATTTAAAGATCACAAATCACCATAACAAATATAATAATGATGAAAAAGTTTAAAATGCTGTGAGAATTACCAAAATGTGACAGAGACACAAATCAAGCAAATGCTGTTTGAAAAATGACTTGCTTAAAGAATAGTTTCCACATAGAAAAAAACTTGTAAAAAACAACAACAACAACAACACACACACACACACACACACACAGTATCTGCAAAGCACAATAAAATGGGTATGTCTTTAGTCTCATCTGTACCTCTGGTCATTCAAACTGTTTTACACAGGGATCATAGAAGAACATCATACTAAAAAAAATGATTTCCTCATAGCCTGGCAAGGTTGAGAATTTTTTCTTTTTTCTCCTAGTCCACCTTTATTATCAGAAGACCCTTGAAAAGAATTAAGCCTCTATGTATTCTCTTTTCCCTCCCATGTTCCCCAAGGCCATCTTAGCTATGTGCTATGTTTCCTAGAGCAACAGAGTCTAGATTCTATCCCTTCAAACACATGCTCTTCCCATGGAAAAGAAGAGAAAAACGAATTCAAAGGAAATACAAAGAGAGAGAGAAAAAGATACTTGCTATGTAGTTTCAGAGTAACTTTTAAAAAAGGTTATTTTCAAGCCTATATCACAGATCTGACAGTCACAGTTCACTGGAAAACAATCCAAAGATAATAATAGATACAAGAAGAGTTTCCTGAAATAAAATCCTCTTTCCGTGAATGCAGTTGTCAAGCAGATGTCCCTTGTGAAAGAGGTTCTTGTCATTTATTTTGTATTAATTGGAAGAGTCTTCATTCCTTACAGACTGGAATTACAGCTCTCAGTAAAGCCTGCCAATCTGTTGCTGCATGTGTGTAAATACACATTTAGGGATTGTTCACTCTCCTCATACAGACATCCATCACACTTCACTTTGACTCTGTGAAAGTAGCAGTATTTTCTGGGAAGTGAACATGTACAAAGCCTGCTCAGACTGGGGTAGCTGGAAGACTGAAGTTCAAGAGGGAAGCAGATATGAAAGTGAGAAATGAAAATTAGGAGCACAAAGTATACCCATAGACAAATGGTGATGCAAATTCCATTAAGTCATAGGAACTCGTTACTGAGAGAATTCTACTCTGTAGTAGACTTTTAGCAAAATGTAAATATTTGTACTAAGGATACTTTTAGATGTGTCTGTTATTATCTCAGAGGAAACAGCTGACAAGCTAGTAAAGAGCAAGGCCCTGTTAGGAAGTAAAATCAAAGTAGACAAAGAAGGGGATGAAAGAGCAAGAGAGTGGAGGTGGGGGAAAAGGCTGAACAAAATCTTCTGGTTCACCCTTTTTTTTTTTCTGAATATTCCTTATTCTATACTTCATTTCCTAATTACTATTCTTTAATTCCTAACCCAGATAGGGTCAATCTAGTAGATCAGAACATACAGAATCAGTGTGAAATTTCTGGGTATAAATGGAGGAAGTATACAACAAGAGAGCCAAGTTATAAACAGGAAAATATTAAGTACAAGCAAACATGTATTATAGCTCTTTTTTCTCATTAGCATATTTCAATCTCACCCCAAGTAACATTCACAATCAAAGTTATATTAGACCATCTTTAGACTAGAAAAAAGTAGGAAATAGTCCAGAGAAAGAACATTAAATTAAAATACATCTGGGAAGATTTGAGTTATAAACTCTGCCTATTACACAACATAACAAATTAAACAAAAAGGAAATTGGCAGTGAAATTTCCAAAGAAGCAACTTGCTTTAATTACAGGGGTGGAAAATACCCATGCCTTGAAACTTCTGAGCATTCCAGAAATCTTGAGGTTTTATTTAAAGTTTCATAAATCTATCATTTCCATTTTAAAATATTTCAAAATTATCAACCTTTACAGCTTAAAGACTTCTTATCCTACTTTCCTTGGATATTTTAATGTGTCATGACCTGAAAAATTCTAATAAAAATAGAGATCTTGTTACCAATGCATTTTCTACCCTTGTTATAATACTGCACACATTATTCTTGGAAGGCACAGATCATGATCATAATTAAGGAAATGTTCTTCAGAATGCAGTCTTTTTGGATGGTGTATATCAGTCTGTAGTCAGCTACGCATGCAGTTCCATGTCAAAATGTTGGCTTATTTTCTCCCTTTGTCCATTATTTTTTCTCCTCTAGGGAGTTTATTTTTAGCATCTATTGAAATCAGAGAGTTCAGTGGAACTGGATATTATAAATAAATAAATAAGCCCTCACTCATCTTGAAAAATCCAACTCTCAAATACATACCCACCTGCCAATGCAGAAAACCCCTGTTTGATCCTTGAGCTGGGAATATTCCCTGGAGAAGGAAATGACTCCCCACTCGAGTATTCCTGCATGGAGAATTCCATGGACGGTAAAAAATCAAGGAAAAGGCTGAACAAAATCTTCTGGTTCACCCTTTTTTTTTTTCTGAATATTCCTTATTCTATACTTCATTTCCTAATTACTATTCTTTAATTCCTAACCCAGATAGGGTCAATCTAGTAGATCAGAACATACAGAATCAGTGTGAAATTTCTGGGTATAAATGGAGGAAGTATACAACAAGAGAGCCAAGTTATAAACAGGAAAATATTAAGTACAAGCAAACATGTATTATAGCTCTTTTTTCTCATTAGCATATTTCAATCTCACCCCAAGTAACATTCACAATCAAAGTTATATTAGACCATCTTTAGACTAGAAAAAAGTAGGAAATAGTCCAGAGAAAGAACATTAAATTAAAATACATCTGGGAAGATTTGAGTTATAAACTCTGCCTATTACACAACATAACAAATTAAACAAAAAGGAAATTGGCAGTGAAATTTCCAAAGAAGCAACTTGCTTTAATTACAGGGGTGGAAAATACCCATGCCTTGAAACTTCTGAGCATTCCAGAAATCTTGAGGTTTTATTTAAAGTTTCATAAATCTATCATTTCCATTTTAAAATATTTCAAAATTATCAACCTTTTACAGCTTAAAGACTTCTTATCCTACTTTCCTTGGATATTTTAATGTGTCATGACCTGAAAAATTCTAATAAAAATAGAGATCTTGTTACCAATGCATTTTCTACCCTTGTTATAATACTGCACACATTATTCTTGGAAGGCACAGATCATGATCATAATTAAGGAAATGTTCTTCAGAATGCAGTCTTTTTGGATGGTGTATATCAGTCTGTAGTCAGCTACGCATGCAGTTCCATGTCAAAATGTTGGCTTATTTTCTCCCTTTGTCCATTATTTTTTCTCCTCTAGGGAGTTTATTTTTAGCATCTATTGAAATCAGAGAGTTCAGTGGAACTGGATATTATAAATAAATAAATAAGCCCTCACTCATCTTGAAAAATCCAACTCTCAAATACATACCCACCTGCCAATGCAGAAAACCCCTGTTTGATCCTTGAGCTGGGAATATTCCCTGGAGAAGGAAATGACTCCCCACTCGAGTATTCCTGCATGGAGAATTCCATGGACAGAGGAACCTGGAAGGCTATAGTTCATGGGGTTGCAGAGAGTTGGCCACAACTGAGCAACTAACATATATGTCATCTTCTTACTAGAGATGTTTCATCTGAAAATAATTGAAAGGAAAAGTTCAAATATATTGAGACTGTAGGACATTCTGCAGAACATACAGCCTGGACTCTACAAAAGAATTAATGAAATGAAAAAGAGGCAATGGGAACCTTACATCTATTCTGAATCTTTAGGGCTTTGAACCAGACCCCTTAGAAATTCAAGCTAGATAATAACTCCTTGCTATGAATTCATTAAAGACTCACATCCTCTCAGAAGTGCAACTGACCTACACCTGTTTGTCAACATCCACTAAAAGGAAAGCCATGATTTCTTATAACTATCAAGCAGCTTAATTCACACATCTGTCATCTTTGTATGGACCTAAGTTCATTCAGTCTATTCTTCTATTGTTTTCACCTGACTTAATCTATTCCTGATCTCTTTTATCTCTTTTCCTTTGAAACCTTCAGAATATTTTAACAAACTGTGCTATAATTGAAGCTCCTTTACTGACTGCAATTTCATTCTCTAACCTTAATTTGAACAGGTTTACCTCTGGATAATATTTCTCCTGCTATACTGTCAGGTAGAGACTGCTATTTCTCCCAAATTCAGGTTAATTCTAAGTAATGGCACCTTAACATCTATCTTCCATTACTTCTACCCTATTTCAGCACTTCCATGGCAACACTCTGGACCTTGTAGTCAGTCACCCAGAACTAATTACTTCTGAAATAAATTTGTCACTATACCATTTGACAATATTTTCAGTATTCTCACTCTACCAATAAAACAGCAGTTCTCCAACCACCACCACCACATAGACTCATCTACTTAATCTATATAAACCTTTTGTCTTTCTTTGCTCTTTCTTCAATATCAGATTTAGATTTCATGTTCTATCACTTCCCCCCTCTGTTGTCAATATTGTCAACTCCCACATTGTGTGGCACCATAATCCCACTACCTTCTGGCTTTCACTCTTTCTCATGAGAAATCAGCTATGAATCTTATTAAGAATCCTTCCTACATAGTCATTTTCTTCTTGCTGCTTTCAAGTTTCTCTCATTGTCTTTTGATACTTTGACCATGATTTGTCTTGAAGTAGATCTCTTTGAGTTTATCCTACTTGGGATCTGTTGTGCTTCTTAGATCAATGATTTCATCAAATTTGTGAAGTTTTATGTGTAAGTATGTTTGATGGTATCCGGTTTCTACTCATGTTTTTCCTCACACTGGACAGTTTTTGTCCTTAGACTCCTGATTGCTTCTGCTACAGCCTGGACTCTACAAAAGAATTAATGAAATGAAAAAGAGGCAATGGGAACCTTACATCTATTCTGAATCTTTAGGGCTTTGAACCAGACCCCTTAGAAATTCAAGCTAGATAATAACTCCTTGCTATGAATTCATCTAACAGACTTCACATCCCTAGAAGTGAACTGCCATGATTTACACCTGTTTGTCAACATCCACTAAAAGGAAAGCCATGATTTCTTATAACTATCAAGCAGCTTAATTCACACATCTGTCATCTTTGTATGGACCTAAGTTCATTCAGTCTATTCTTCTATTGTTTTCACCTGACTTAATCTATTCCTGATCTCTTTTATCTCTTTTCCTTTGAAACCTTCAGAATATTTTAACAAACTGTGCTATAATTGAAGCTCCTTTACTGACTGCAATTTCATTCTCTAACCTTAATTTGAACAGGTTTACCTCTGGATAATATTTCTCCTGCTATACTGTCAGGTAGAGACTGCTATTTCTCCCAAATTCAGGTTAATTCTAAGTAATGGCACCTTAACATCTATCTTCCATTACTTCTACCCTATTTCAGCACTTCCATGGCAACACTCTGGACCTTGTAGTCAGTCACCCAGAACTAATTACTTCTGAAATAAATTTGTCACTATACCATTTGACAATATTTTCAGTATTCTCACTCTACCAATAAAACAGCAGTTCTCCAACCACCACCACCACATAGACTCATCTACTTAATCTATATAAACCTTTTGTCTTTCTTTGCTCTTTCTTCAATATCAGATTTAGATTTCATGTTCTATCACTTCCCCCCTCTGTTGTCAATATTGTCAACTCCCACATTGTGTGGCACCATAATCCCACTACCTTCTGGCTTTCACTCTTTCTCATGAGAAATCAGCTATGAATCTTATTAAGAATCCTTCCTACATAGTCATTTTCTTCTTGCTGCTTTCAAGTTTCTCTCATTGTCTTTTGATACTTTGACCATGATTTGTCTTGAAGTAGATCTCTTTGAGTTTATCCTACTTGGGATCTGTTGTGCTTCTTAGATCAATGATTTCATCAAATTTGTGAAGTTTTATGTGTAAGTATGTTTGATGGTATCACACAGGTTTCTACTCATGTTTTTCTTTTCCTCACACTGGACAGTTTCAATTGTCCTTAGACTCCTGATTGCTTCTGCTAGCTCAAATCTCATTTTGAGCCTCACTCTAATGAACTGCACTTCTCAACTGCGAAATTTCTATTTGGTTCTGCCTTATAAATTCTCTCTCTTTACTGATATTCTCTATATGGTGAATATCACTTTCATACCTCTTTCAATTCTTGAGACACGGTTTCCTTTTCTCCTTTGAATGTATTTATAATTTGCTTATTTGTATTGATTGTGCAGTACCTATGTATCAAAATTCAGGGCTTCCTCCGGAATAGTTTCTACTGAATACATTTTTTATGTGCATACACCATACTTTCCCATTTCTTTGTCTTATACGTTTTTGTTGTTGAAAATTGAATGTTTTAAATAATATAATGTGGCAACTATGGAAATCAGATTTTTCTTCCCCAGGGTTTGTTGTTGATATTTGTTTAGTGACTTCCCTTAACTAATTCTTTAGTAGAGTTTATATTCCCTGGCTTTTGTGGTCACTGAAGTCTCTGTTCATATAGCTGAGTGGTCAGGTAATGACTAAACAACAGTTATCTCAATCACTTCAAACTAGAAAGCCTCCCACCTTTTGCTGAGATGCTATTGGTTGAAAAATGCCTTCAGTATTGGCAGTTTATAATCCCACCTTCTGCTTTTGCAGACCATCAAGGCAGCCAGATAAGAGATTAGGACTTTGCAGTTCTTTCTTGGGTATTTGCTCAGACGTGCACATGTTCATGGTCATCTAGCTCCCCAGGGATACATCAGAACTTTTTAAAGATTCCTGTGGACATTTCATCCCCCAGATTTTTAAATTTTTGGCCTGCTGCCTATTTGCACCAACTACTGATGCCCACTGAAGAGACTGTGATGTTAAACAACTTCCTCTAATGTTTTTTAAATAAAAAATGGCCGAAGGATAAGGTTTTCCTCATCAAGCAAGCCCAGAGACAGGTCAAACAAAGGCCAGTCCTGATAATGAGGATTTCCTAGGGAAATGCAAAAGTTCAAATGCTGTCATTTCTCTGGGAATGAGGCTCTCTTCCCCAGAACTCAGGGAAGTAGGATGGGGTCAGGGCACATCAAGATTCCATAATACTGTTGCACTGACATTCAGGCATTTTTCTTAAATAAATACTCCTTGGATTGTCACAAGGCTCTGGTAAATCTTCAGAGTTGTCAAAAAGCTAATTTCGACAATGTTTGCTGTGTTCACATTTATTCTGTTAAGTGATGGACTTCCAGAGGTCCTCACTCTACCAAAGTAAAGATGCTTCTTTCATCATCATTTTATTTTGACTGCCTTTTTTTCTCATACCATTTCCTCTTCTTATTTTAGAATAGCTTTTCTTTAACCTTTTAGTTGTTACTGAAGGTATTTACATATGCATGCTTAAAGTCTAAAGTTAAACAAACATCTTACCTTCTCCTGAAAAAGCAAGCATCATAGAACAGTAACTCAACTTTGCATTCCTCACAGTATGTTAAGCATGGTCTGATACTTTAATTTTATCATATATAGTCTTTAATTAACCATTATTGTTATAATAGTCAGTTTGTTCTGATTTACTAATGTATTTACCTTTACTCGTATTTATCATTTGTTCTTGAATCTCAGATGATCTCAAGCCATTTTTCTTCTGTCCAAAGTGCTTCCTTTAAAATATTCATTAATATGATTCTACAGGTAATAAACAATCTTAGCTGTTACACATCTATAAATATTTAACCCAGTTTTTTAAAACTAGTCTGGCTATACAATTCTAGGTTGATAATGATTTTTTTTTTTTAATTTTTATTTTTGGTTGGGGGGGCGGGTTGGGAAGGAGGGGCGTGGGCGGGCCACTTCTATTGGTCTTTCATTTATCTATTTTTCATTCATCTTTGTTCTTTGGCCCATGTGGGCCTCCCATTGCGGTGGCTTCTGTTGTCACAGAGCTCCGGCTCGGTGATTGGACACATCGGTCCAGCCACTCCGCGGCACGTGGGATCTTCCCAGGCCAGGGATCGAACCGGCACCCCTTGCACTGCAAGGCGGTGTTCTTACCCACTGGACCACCAGGGAAGCCCTGATAATGATTTTTGATCAGATATTGAGAATATTGTTCCATTGTCTTCTAGCTTTCACTGTTGTTTTAGATAAATGAACAATCAGCAGAATCACTGATAGTTTGTAGCTCATTTCACTCTAGGAGCTTTATCTTTTGCTTTTCATCTGGCATTCTGTATTTCACCACAAGCTTTGTAAATCTGGATATCTATTTTGGTTGAGAATTGTTGGGCTCTTTTGTGTGTGTGTGGTTTTTTTTTTTTTCTTCTAATTTTGCTTTTTATTTTTGTTAGGCTTTTTAAGAACTGTTATTTTTTTTTTCCATTTTGGTAAATTTCAGGTTTCTTCTATTCAAATGTTCCCTCTCGCTCATTTTCTTTCTCCTCTCCTTTTGGAAATCCCATTATAGAGAGGTCAGATCTTCTCCCTTTTATCTTCCATGTCTAAATTTCTCTTTTTCTTACTATGATGAATTCCAGGTAATTTTTTCTTCATTCTCTCTTCAACTACCTCCAATGTGCTCCAAAATCTGTTCACTGAGTTTTTTGAATTTAATGACTATAAATTTTATTTATTTATAGATCATTTTGATAGTTTTCAAAAAATCTGCTTGGCCCCTTTTATTGCCTTTGGGCCTTTATTTATACTGCCAATTTCCATTTTTAATATCTTCAAACGTTTTAAAAAATCTTTTCTATTCTGTGCTCGAAATTCCAACAATGAAGTCTCTTCACATTTTAGTCTGTTTTCTATTATCTCTGCTGAACTCTTATTTCCTTGTAGCTTGTTTTTGAAATTTGATCATTGAGTTTATATTCTATAGAACCCTGAGAATCTGACATTGAAGATGCCCTCCTCCAGAAGAGGTATGTTTTGCTTTGTTCAGTTACCTGGAAACACTACCCATCTGAGTACACTTTAATTAAACTCTATGCGTGAGGCTTTTGGAATATACACAAAAAATGTGCCATGTCACAGGCTCATGCTGGAGATGGTTAATTTGAGGTTTTAAATACTTATGAGAGATTTTTCTTTCTTTTCCACTCAATGTTAAAATCAAGCAAGGCAGGTTTCCTTTTCCTCTTTACCACACAACCTTTTGAAGTTTAAGCTTCACGTCACATTCTCCTTTTGGAATGGCAACTTTGAAAAAATCTTAGATTTTATCTCAGGTCCCATGCAACTATCAAAACATAAATTTTTTCAGAAAACCTCAAGCTGATCTGCATCTATGGTGCCTTATGCTCAGCAATGTCTTCAGTAATGTATTTATTTTTTGTAGTGTGATACTATAACTATTATTTTTGATATATATACATACATATCTATTATCAAGCACTTATACCAATATTCCAGACAAGAACTCTGACTCTTCTATTTTTGCTTAACATTTTTCATAAATAATTGAAATGAATTAAGTAAACAATAGTAGCTTTTCATGGCATGTCAAAAATACGTGGAAACTAATTACAGGTACCCTAAATCTTTAGAAACACCTACTTACCATTCTCTAGATGATTTTTAATCAATCATATCTGCATATCAAGCATTTCACCACATTCTCATCATAACCAGGAGTCTAGAAACATGTAGGTAAATAGATGGAAGTGAATGAGAATTTTGAAATATTTTGGTCTAATTTGTCAATCTCTCTGAGTTTGTTGAAGACCTGGCAGAAACTAAGCTGGTCCAAAATAGGGCTGATTACTAATAACACTATCTGGGAAGATCCAACGTGCCATGGAGCGGCTGGACCAATGTGTCCAATTACCGAGCCAGAGCTCTGGAGCGCATACGCCCAGAACTGGTGCTCTGCAACAACAGAGGCCACCGCGATGGGAGGCCCACATGGGCCACAGAACAAAGATGGATGAAAACAGACAAATGAAAGACCAATAGAAATAGCCCGCCTGCTCCCCTCCCTACCCACCCCTCCAAAATAAATATAAATCTTAAAAAAAAAAAAAATTGCATCTTTGCTCTTTTCGGGATCCTGGGCAATGTACAGAGAGAGTATCAGGCAGCTTCCTGTGGGCAGTTTATAGAGAAAATTTAGTCTTATCTGGCAAGCAAGTCAGGGAAAGCCTTATTTTTAATGCATCTTATTCCTAAAGAAGTTATTTATAAAGCTGCTCATGATTATTTGATTTGTGATTAAGAAATGTGCCTAGGTTCTCACTACTGAAAGTCTGTTCCATGAACCATCAGCAACAACCTCACATAAAAGCTTGTTATAAATGCAAAATCTCAGACTCTTTCCCAGACCTACTTATAAACATTTCATTTTAACAAGATTCCAGGGAATTCATGTGCCCATTAAAGTATAAGAAGCACTGACCTAGATGACTCTGGTAGGTTTATAGCTGGCTGACAAACTACACTCGGAATTCATGTGCCCATTAAAGTATAAGAAGTTGTAATATATACATCATATCTATTATCAAGCACTTATACCAATATTCCAGACAAGAACTCTGACTCTTCTATTTTTGCTTAACATTTTTCATAAATAATTGAAATGAATTAAGTAAACAATAGTAGCTTTTCATGGCATGTCAAAAATACGTGGAAACTAATTACAGGTACCCTAAATCTTTAGAAACACCTACTTACCATTCTCTAGATGATTTTTAATCAATCATATCTGCATATCAAGCATTTCACCACATTCTCATCATAACCAGGAGTCTAGAAACATGTAGGTAAATAGATGGAAGTGAATGAGAATTTTGAAATATTTTGGTCTAATTTGTCAATCTCTCTGAGTTTGTTGAAGACCTGGCAGAAACTAAGCTGGTCCAAAATAGGGCTGATTACTAATAACACTATCTGGGAAGATCCAACGTGCCATGGAGCGGCTGGACCAATGTGTCCAATTACCGAGCCAGAGCTCTGGAGCGCATACGCCCAGAACTGGTGCTCTGCAACAACAGAGGCCACCGCGATGGGAGGCCCACATGGGCCACAGAACAAAGATGGATGAAAACAGACAAATGAAAGACCAATAGAAATAGCCCGCCTGCTCCCCTCCCTACCCACCCCTCCAAAATAAATATAAATCTTAAAAAAAAAAAAAATTGCATCTTTGCTCTTTTCGGGATCCTGGGCAATGTACAGAGAGAGTATCAGGCAGCTTCCTGTGGGCAGTTTATAGAGAAAATTTAGTCTTATCTGGCAAGCAAGTCAGGGAAAGCCTTATTTTTAATGCATCTTATTCCTAAAGAAGTTATTTATAAAGCTGCTCATGATTATTTGATTTGTGATTAAGAAATGTGCCTAGGTTCTCACTACTGAAAGTCTGTTCCATGAACCATCAGCAACAACCTCACATAAAAGCTTGTTATAAATGCAAAATCTCAGACTCTTTCCCAGACCTACTTATAAACATTTCATTTTAACAAGATTCCAGGGAATTCATGTGCCCATTAAAGTATAAGAAGCACTGACCTAGATGACTCTGGTAGGTTTATAGCTGGCTGACAAACTACACTCAAGAGTATTGATTGCTATCAGTAGTGAATAATGCCTCAATCAGAACACCACATTGATAATATGCTAAACATCACAATATGACTTTGATGAAGATACAAACGGTGTGATTATAAAAGTTTTGAGGTGGTAACTTTTTATGTGTAGATTGCAGAATCAAAACTCTTAAAATATTTTGGAAAAGTCTGACAACTAACAAGATAAAATGTATTGATAAGAAATGAAAAGAATCAAAAACTAAATTGTACAAATACAAAAGAAGGGACTCTGGCTTAAGAATAGTTCATATATAAATTACCTAAACCAGACTTCCAAAGATCCTGTCAATGATAGAAAACTACCAATATTACTAGCTTTTTCTCCAAAATTAATTTTTAAGAAACTGTACAGGTAAACATGGACCCCAGTAGCTAACTTTTAAGAAGTCCCTGAAAACCCCCTGTGAAGGTGTGACAGAGGGCTGAAGTTTGGTGCAAAGGTTAGTTGGAGGCAGCAATCAGGGAAATGGTTAGGAAAAGAAGAGGTTTCTGTTTGGGTTTTGCCTCTAGTCCACTTCTCCCTGAAATAAGCATTACACTACAGTAATGAGAGCAGATGCACATGACCAACAGGCTAACCAAATGAAACATGAGGCTTAAAAAAATCATTATAAAGAAATATTTACCCTATCAATACAAAGTTGAGTCAACATCAGGAACTCTATTAATATAAATCTTTTTATAATAGACTATTGGATTAAAGTACAATTGATGCAGAGAAATATTTGGTAAGGTTCAGCCTCTATTTATGATTATTTTTAAAAGTCTAGAAAACTGGGATATTTGATAAATGTTCAAAAACTTATAGAAAATATTATACTTAATGGAATAACATTAGTTATATTTCCATTAAGACCAAAATGAGGGCAAAGCAACCAGCTATCACCACAGTTTAAAACTGTATTGCATACCCTGGTCAATATTATAAATACATACATAAAATATAAAGAAGTTTAGGGATTAGAAGGAAGATCTTAAAACTAAATTATTTGAAAATTATGACTGTCTGCATAGAAGAATCAGTCGAATCAACAAATCATTAAAACTATGAAGAGTTAAGCAAGACTTTCAGATACAAAATCAATAGCATTTCCCCACACTAGCAACAACCAATTAACAGAATTTAAAATATACCATTCACAATTTCATCAAAATTAAAACTTATCTTAGGCATTAACTTAATCAGGAAGGCCTAACGCCTCTATGGAGAAAATTATTAACTTTTGAGCAAACTCCAGGAGATGGTAAAGGGTAAGGAAGTGTGGAAGGTGGGCTTAGCAAAAAGCATTATGAATTGTGGGAGATGACTTTAGCAGAAAGCATTATAATCGAAACCAGAATTCATGGAGAAAAATCAGGATACAAATCATGCGCTCATGAACTCATCACCCAGTGGAATGCAGTCAAAGGATCTGTGGAAAGCTGTGATCCTTAGATGGCCTGGTTTCCTGGGTGTGGGTCATGAGATACAACCTCTGTAATACTTAAGACAAATAACAGAGTGATTAGGTTGAACAGGTATCTCTGCTTGAAGTTAGCAAAAGGTTATGTTTATCCATGCCTAGAAGGAACTGTTTATCTGATTTGTGTGCACAAACCCTACCTGACCCATGGCACATATTCACGTAAAACTTTCCAATAAAAAGACTACGTGGGGTACAATTGTTGCTAGCGCCTCCCAGAGGCGTTTAGCCCCCTGATCCCCACTCTATACTCTCTTATCTTTGTTTCTGTCTTTATCCTTTGTGTCACCACTCTTTCACCCTGTCGTGAACGAAGCCGGCCTTTGTTAAGGAAGCCTGGCATGCTGCAGTCCATGGGGGTCACAAAGAGGTGGACACAACTTAGTGACTGAACAACCACAACAATATAGGGCACAGTTGAGCTGAACAGATATACATTTCATGCTCTTGAATGGGAAGACTTACTATAAATATATCAATTATCTCCACATAAATTCAATGTAATCCCAACCAAAATTCCAGTTAATTTTTAAACAAAGTTAATAAATGCCCCCAAAATGTACACAGAGTAAAAAAGGTCCACAATTGCCATGCCAATCATAAGATGAAGAAAGAGCCATAATAACATTTTTCCTTTTTACAAAACTGATCTTGTTGCAAAGAGCCCTACAGAACAAAGTACAGTTTATACCATTTCTTAAAGCCTTACCTCTCCAAGATTACAATTTATCATTTTTCTAAATATCTCCTCAAATTCATCCTTTCTTCTTCTCTCCACCTCTCAAAAGTACTCCTTAAAAAACAGAAATGGCTTCCTTTTAACTATTGTTTAACTCAATTTTCACAAAATTGAAGACTTAATAACTACCTAAGAATATTACATAATTTAATGAAAATATTTTGACTGTGAATATACAGACTGGAGCCATCTATGAACTACACATGGGGCGTCTCTGGTGGCTCAGTGGTAAAGAATCCCACCTGCCAACAACGGAGATGTAAATTTCAAAAATTAAACTTGCAAAATATGAGCATGAAAAACAATACATTGTAATAGGTGATAACCTCATTGACATCAGTCTTAGCAATGTTTTTGTGGATCTGACCCAAGGGAAACAAAAGCAAAAATAAACAAATGATACTATGTCAAACTAAAAAGCTTCCACACAGCAAAGGAAATTATAATCAAAAAGAAATGGCAGGGCTTCCCTGGTGGTGCAGTGGGTAAGGCCACCGCCTTGCAGTGCAGGGGGCACCAGTTTCATCCCTGGTCTGGGAAGATCCCATGTGCTGTGGAGCAGCTGAATTGTGTCCATTGTGCTCAATTACCCAGCCGGAGCTCTGGAGCGCATGTGCCCAGAGCTGGTGCTCTGCGACAACAGAGGCCACCGCAATGGGACGCCCACACGGGCCAAAGAACAAAGATGGATGAAAAGAGATAAAGGAAAGACCAATAGAAGTGGCCTGCCCGCCCCCCTCCTTTCCCAACCCGCCCGCCACCAAAAAAAAAAAAAATTTTTTTTAAAAAAAAGAAGAAAGAAATGGCAACCTCCTGACTGGGGAAGATGTTTGCAAATCCCGTATCTGCTAAGGGGTCGATATCCAAAATATGTAAAGAATAATACAATCCAACAAAAATAACAAAAAACAAACTGATTCAAAAATACACAGAGGATGTAAATAGATATTTTTCAAAAGAAAATATACAGATAGCCAACAAGTACATGAAAAAATATTCTACATCACTAGTTTTTAGGGAAATGCATATCAAAACCACAATGAGATATCACCTGTCTGTAAGAATGGCTATTATTTGAAAGACAAGAAATAACAAGTGTTGGAAAGAATATGGTGAAAAGGGAACCCTTGTACTAACCCTTGTGCTAAGTCGCTTCAGTTGTGTGTAACTCTTTGTGACTCTATGGACTGTAGCCCGCCAGGCTCCTCTGTCCTTGGGATTCTCCAGGTAAGAATATTGGAGTGGGTTGCCATGCCCTCCTCCAGGGGAGTCTTCCCAATCTTGGTGCGATAGTAAACTGATATAGCTGCTACAGAAAACAGTAGAGAGATCTCTCAAAAAAGTCAGACTAGAATTACCATATGACCCAGCTAGTCCAATTCTGGGTATTTATCTAAAGAACACAAAACAGTGATTTAAAAAAAAATGCACCCCTATCTTCATTATTTACAATAGCCAAGATATGGAAATAAATTAACCATCCATTGATAAATGAATAAAGATATGGTTTATATACACAATAACATCTACTCAGCCATAAAAAAAAGAATGAAATTCTGCCATTTGCAACAAGGATGGACCTTGAAATTATTATACTAAGTGAAATCTAAAAACAAAGAAAATGAAATAAAAACAAACTGACAAGATACAGAGATCAGATTAGTGGTTATCAGAGGGTAAGGGAGTTGGGGAAAGGCAAAACAGGTGAAATAGGTAAACTGTATGCTGATGCATGGTAACTAGCTTTGTGGTGGTTAGCACTTTGCACTATATATATACATGTTGAATTACAAAGCTTTATACTTGAAACTTATATAATAGAATCATAGTCCTAGGGCATAATTTTAATTACTACTTTATAAATTATATAACACTACTTTATATTTCCCTGCATTAGAAGTGACTGAGGCATCTAAACCAAGGTCTATAAAACTCAATTCGCTGGGCTTCCCTTGTGGCTCAGTGGATAAGAACCCGTCTGCCAATGCAGGAGACCCAGGTTCAATCCCTGATCAGGGAAGATCCCACATACCGCAGAGCAGCTAAACCCACACATCAACAAAGACCCAACACAGCCAAAAATAAATAAATAAAAAAAAGTTTAAAAAAAAAAAAAAACTCAATTTGCTAACTGAAAAATCTATGTATTTACATATGTACATACCTAACACATTTCTTATCTATTTAGGTAGTTACTTAGTAAAAATGAATTTACTTCAAACTTTAAATGACAGGAAGTGTAGAATCTCATACAGGATTAACACAAGGAGGAACACATCAAGACACAGTAATCAAACTGACAAAACTTAATGAGAAAATATGAAAAGCAACAAGAGAAAATCGACAAATAACATACAAGGGAATCCCCATAAGGATATCAACTGATTTTTTAACAGAAACTCAGCAGGCCACAAGGGAGTGTCCTACCTTTTAGTTTATGTAAAAGTTTATCCAACATTTATGTTAAATTAAAGTGACATCATTTTATGAAGCTATCTGAGGAAATATATATTTTTTTAAAGAAAACACTGCCTACTAAAAATATGGTGCAAAGAAATCTAAAGTAAACTTACTTTGAATATCCTCTCAAAGTCTATTCTTCCATACTAGACAACTTAGACACAAACTACCAAATACCTACAGAAAATGAACGCTGTGATGTTAAGAGAAGAGGTAGAAAAGGAAAAAACAAATCTCAGACTTTAAATTTTTTTTCCAACTTTATCCACAGTTTGCATCGGTAATATACATTTAGTATTCCATTTATTTTTAAATGCATCAGAAAATCAATCATGATAGATCTGTGACCAATACAAACATTTCTGAATTCTTCAAAAAATCAGTTAGAAAAGTCAATAAACTAGCATTCTGTAAAGATAATTATTAAACAAATGGTATTTTTACTCATTATTTCAAGTCTAACATATCCAACATCACTTCTTTCTTGTGCCATACAGGAATAAAATTTAATGGGAAGTAGCATGTTGTAGGGCCTAATAAAATATTTTAGCTTGATTATTTAATGTTCTTCAAATAACAAATCCAATTCAAATAATGATAATCATTCCTACTTCAATAACTGGTGAAGCAAATATATAAGAACCATAAAAACTATTTTGAATAAATTTTACACTTATTCAAAAACTACTAAAAGAAATACATCAGAGTCTTGGTATAATGCATGTGTGGAGACTATGCTGTGAAACTGCCAGTGAAGTGGTGTTGCTTTTCGCCACTCAGTAAATAAACTGCCATGGTATGGACCTCAGATAGACCCACCTTAAAAGGAAATTTTGCTTTGTAATATAGAATGTACAGAGGTTCTAGTGTATTTTCTCTTTAAACTAATAATAATTGACAAATAAGTGAAACTCAGTAGGGAAATGGCCTATAATTTCACTAATATTTCAATGATATGAAACATGAAAATACTTATAAAATAATTAACATCTAGATTAATTAACAAGAGGAATCCTACAGCAGGATAACTATAAAAGCGGTATGAATGATTGCTGTAGCTTTTAATGATCACTTCATTTGTAACACTGTCAAATTTTTACATTAAAAACTAACAATTGAGAGATGTATTTGTCATTTCTTACCTTTATTACCCAAGTTCTCACTAGAGAGATTTTGTCAATGACTTTTTTTAGATCCAACTGAAAAATAATAATTAGCTCAAATATTTAAAGTAATAAGTTAATAATAATTTAATTTTAAGCCTTTTAGTGTTAAAAAGCTTTAATTCTTTAAAAGCTCCAATTTGACCCTTGGGGAATGTGAAAAACACATCTGCATCCTAAAGCCAAAACATAATTATATGGCTTCATGCCAACTGATCAATAAAAGTAGAGCTGCTCCTAAACCAACCCTTACTATATACCATTTGGCACAATAGTTTTTACCTTTTATATATACCTTTGAAATACCCAGGCCAACATTTTTAATAAGTTGCATCCATATTAAGAGGTAACAAGTGCAAATAATCACATATTTAAGATGATACTTGCTTGACCACTACAAAAGTAATTATACTAAAGTTCTGCTATAGGAAACTGAGTTATTCATTACAGTAATGTTTCTGAAAAACTCCAGCACTACTAGCAATGTAAATTTATCCATCCTTAAATTAAACAAGGACTTGATGTAATAGTTAGGCTTATGAAAAGATTTATAGTGGTCTGTATTTATTTCATCATGTGAACTGATGATCAATTAAGATTTACAGGATCCACAAATGGACATGCTTTTTAATAAAGACCTATTCCTCAACTGCTGTTCTCTGAATCTGAATATAACCAAAAGCAGCACACTGATGTAAATAACGTTCCTGAAAGTCAAGCCATAAACCCAAACTTTGGCAGTTTAATCAAAATGTCCTTGATAATTAAATACTCTGCTAGTTCTCAAAAACCTTACTGCTTTGTGTTTCAAACAAATAAAATATCTTCAAATAATTGACAAATAAGTGAAACTCAGTAGGGAAATGGCCTATAATTTCACTAATATTTCAATGATATGAAACATGAAAATACTTATAAAATAATTAACATCTAGATTAATTAACAAGAGGAATCCTACAGCAGGATAACTATAAAAGCGGTATGAATGATTGCTGTAGCTTTTAATGATCACTTCATTTGTAACACTGTCAAATTTTTACATTAAAAACTAACAATTGAGAGATGTATTTGTCATTTCTTACCTTTATTACCCAAGTTCTCACTAGAGAGATTTTGTCAATGACTTTTTTTAGATCCAACTGAAAAATAATAATTAGCTCAAATATTTAAAGTAATAAGTTAATAATAATTTAATTTTAAGCCTTTTAGTGTTAAAAAGCTTTAATTCTTTAAAAGCTCCAATTTGACCCTTGGGGAATGTGAAAAACACATCTGCATCCTAAAGCCAAAACATAATTATATGGCTTCATGCCAACTGATCAATAAAAGTAGAGCTGCTCCTAAACCAACCCTTACTATATACCATTTGGCACAATAGTTTTTACCTTTTATATATACCTTTGAAATACCCAGGCCAACATTTTTAATAAGTTGCATCCATATTAAGAGGTAACAAGTGCAAATAATCACATATTTAAGATGATACTTGCTTGACCACTACAAAAGTAATTATACTAAAGTTCTGCTATAGGAAACTGAGTTATTCATTACAGTAATGTTTCTGAAAAACTCCAGCACTACTAGCAATGTAAATTTATCCATCCTTAAATTAAACAAGGACTTGATGTAATAGTTAGGCTTATGAAAAGATTTATAGTGGTCTGTATTTATTTCATCATGTGAACTGATGATCAATTAAGATTTACAGGATCCACAAATGGACATGCTTTTTAATAAAGACCTATTCCTCAACTGCTGTTCTCTGAATCTGAATATAACCAAAAGCAGCACACTGATGTAAATAACGTTCCTGAAAGTCAAGCCATAAACCCAAACTTTGGCAGTTTAATCAAAATGTCCTTGATAATTAAATACTCTGCTAGTTCTCAAAAACCTTACTGCTTTGTGTAACATTTTCAATACAGAAATAAAATACTCTTCAAATAATACATTTTAAAAGATGATTAAGTTTTGCAAAATTAAATAGCATAAATTAAGCATATTAACATCATTTTTCTGACAACATGAAATAACCAATTTAAGAAAAACTGCAATGGACTAAATAAAAAAACACAAATGTTACAATGTGAAGCACATTTATCCTCACATATTACTGAACTTACAAAATCTACCAAAATATCTTAAAATTGCATTAATGCATAAAAAGAAACTGCAAAAATGCTTAAGACTATATGAGTCATCAATTACACAGGCACTTCACATGTAAACAATCTACAGTACAACTGAAAATATTTTGGCACCAACCTATAATACCAAAAGAATTCAATATAAAGCCATAGTTCTGTAATTTCTACTCACTTTTTTCTAGAAAACTAAGACCAAAGATTGAAGAAACTATGTATAAACTAGAAGTACAAGTATATTAAATAACTCAAATATGGAATAGTTTAAAATTGGTTAAAAAAAAGAGATTACCTTATCCAGATGTTTACCAGTATGTTATGATAAAAAAATTAAACCTAATATGATTATTAAATTAAAATCACATTTTAAATTTCATATTAATCTGATTATTGAAAAATAACCAAGATTACCAGCTGACTTCCTAAAAAGAGAATTTGAATTTATCAAAACCTCTTATTTAGCTGATCTAGTTTTCCCCCAAAAGAAGTCTGGGCAATTCAATTTGAATTCTGAAGTTTTAACATGATTTTTCTTAAGTATAAGGCTTGTTCTAATAAAATTACTTTTGATGAGACACCCTTATTCATAAATTTTAGATATCTGAAATCACTTCAAATAAATGAAACTAGACACTTAGGATTTTTAAATGTTATGTCAAGCCGTAGAAAGTTGAGATGTCTTGGTTGTAGGTAATTCAAGAAGAGCCTGAACGGTGACACCAACTTTCACGAGACCTCTTTCTTCCAAAATATGATGAGGCAAACACAGTCTTTCCTGTAAAAAAACAAAAAATGATACCTGACAATTTGCTTTTTAATAGTACAGCAAAACCTCAGTAAGTTGGAAATGGGTTTTTAAAACCTGCTTTTTATAAAACTTCCAGTAATTAAATTCTAATCTTAGGATGTCTGTTTCAATACATTTTTGTGGTATGGAATTCTGTTTTACAGGCTGTACTGTGATCTGAGGTCGATCTAATCTACACAACAAGCAAATATTTTAAAGTGAGATGGTGGTGCTAGATGTTTCCTAAGCCCTCTGCAGAAAGAACACTACATTTCCAGCCAAGGGATCTAAGGGCAACATGAAGTACTAAAATCCCCTGAGACATTGTTTTTCCATCCTGAAGATGGAACTGTGTAAGAAACAAACAGAACAGTCTATTATATGGAAGCACTTTGTAACTTGTTCAGTCCTGTACAAAGCTAGTCACTCCGGTTCTTTCTACCAGTTCTAGGGTTCCATGGTCTATGATGTATTAGCATTTCAGTACTTTTTTTTTTTTTTTTTGTCATAAGGTTACTTCCCTCCAGCTTCTAGTGATGTTGTATTGCTTCTTAGTTTCAATAGTCTAGAATTTGATAAATAATGACTGCCTTCTCTTCTAAGTGATTGCATGTGCCATTTTATCTTCACAATTCTATGAAAAAGAGCAATTAGAGACAACTTTGCAATAGGTTTCATTAGCCTTCAGTGATCCTCTTCTAACATTCTTCCATGTTTCCAAGGGTTCTGTCTTTACCCTCTCCTCTTTCTGTACTTTATCCTTTCCTTGGTATCTTTAAAGGCTCATCAAAACCACAGGGACTTTAATCGAAGATTTGCAATGCATGTGCACAACATCAAACAAACTTGGTAACATTTTGAAAGAAATGATACAGTCTACTTACTGCTTCAGTTGTATCACCCACTCATCTCAGGAAAATAAGCTAGCAATGAATAGAGTGGGTGGCAAACAGATCATTTATAGGTCCCCAGGGCCCATACTTTGTTTCAGCTGGCTAGGACAGTATTTTACAAATCTAAAAATATTACTTTTTTAAAAATCCACTGCTTCTTGAAACATTGGAAACTTTGGCAAGACCCCTAATCCCAAAGAGTAATTAATAACTATTTTCCATCTTGATGACTTCGAACCTTTATTTTCTGCCAAGATCTCTCTGTTGAGCTCCAGATACAAAAATGAACTGGATACAACCAAATGCATGTCCAACAGACATATCAAAATCAATATGTCCAAGACAGAACTACTTCCTTACTAAATTAACTTTTCCTTCTGTATTATATACCTCAGTCAGTATTACACTATTCAATCTCTCTCAACAAAAACCTGGAAATCATAATAGCCTTTCTTCCTTATTCCCATAACTCAGTCACCAAATACTACTGATACTATCCCATTTATCAAAATAGTTCTCAAAAACTATCTTCTCCCTCCATTTTCACTGCAACATTTGTTTTCCTCCTAATATTTTGTTTATTCAAAAAGTCACCAATATATATTAGAAAATTTAAAAAGGCTTTCAAATCAATAGCATCAGCTCCCACCTTAGAAACTGCAAAAAGAAAAGCAAATTAAACCAATTGTAAGCAGAAAGGAAATAATGAAGATGAATGAGGAAGACAATTAAAAAAACAGAAAATAATAGGGAAAAAAATCAATGAAATTAATCATTAGTTCACTGAGAACTGCTTTTTAATTCACAAAATCCCTAGTTAGATTAATCAAGAAAAATATACGAATTACCAATATCAGGAATAAAAGAAATGACGCCACAGAAGAGTCTACAAATACTAAATGATAAGGGGAACATTATAAACAAAATTATAACAATAAGTTTGACAAACTAGAGGAAAAGGACAGATTATTTGAAAGACACCACATACCAAAGCTCATACAAGAAGAAACAGAAAACTAGAATAAATGAAATTGTAGTTAAAAACTTTCCTACAAAGAAAACCCTTTGCCTATATGGGTTCAAGGTTCAATAATGAATTTGACTAAATATTTAATAAAGAAATAATACCAATACTATCCATAATGTCAAGAAAAGTTAAGAGCAGAGAATATTTCCTAACATGTTCCATGAGGTCAGCACTACCTTGACACCAAAACCAGACAAAAACATTAAAAGAAAGAAAACGTAAGACTAATAACCCCACTGACATAGATGCAAAAGGGCTAAACAAAATGTTAGCAAATTGAATCCAACAACATAAAAATAGCAACAACAAAATCCATCATGACCAAGTGGGGTTTATCGCTGGAATCCAGATTTGAGTCAATATCTGAAAATTGACAGATTGTTATAGACAATGCTGTCAAAGAAAAAAATTAACTCAGTAGATGTAGAAAAAGCACTTGATAAAATTCAACATTCATTTCTGGTAAGAACTATAATCATTTAACTCCTAAGGATCTTTTATATGGAATATATTAAGAAATAACAATAAAAGGTGGCTAATCCAATTAACAAAGGAGCACAGGATTTGAAAAGACATTTCTCCAAAGAATATATACAATTAATAGGCACAAGAAAAGATGCCCAGCCTCATTAGTCAATAAAGAAAGGCTAGTCAAAACCATGAGACCACTTCAGATTTACTCAGATGACTAGAATCAAAAAGGTAGACAATAACAATTGTTGATGAGAATGTAGAGAAATTAGAACCCACATACATTGCTGATGTGAGAGTAAATTATAAAATAATTTAGTAGTTCCTCAAAAAGATAGAGAGAGTTATCATATAACCCAGCATAGAGCAACCATTTAACCGACCATTTAACCACATTAACTAAGAGAATTAAAACAAGTGTTCAAACAAAAACGTCTTCATGAAAGTTTATAGTGGCATTATTCATTACAAACAATTGGAAACACCCAAATATCTATCAACTGATGAATGGCAAACAAACTATTGTATATAAATACAATGGATTATTACTCAGTCCTAAAAAATGAATTACAGCCATACCTCAGAGATATTAAGACTCCAGTTCCAGACTACCAAAATAAAGCAAATATTGCAATAAAATAATTCACATGAATTTTTGTTTCCTAGTGTATATAAAAGTTACATTTACACTATACCATCATCTGTTAGTGTGCAGTAACATTACATCTTCAAAAACAGCTTAATTAAAAATATTTCCTAACATGTTCCATGAAACTACCTTGACACCAAAACCAGACAAAAACATTAAAAGAAAGAAAACGTAAGACTAATAACCCCACTGACATAGATGCAAAAGGGCTAAACAAAATGTTAGCAAATTGAATCCAACAACATAAAAATAGCAACAACAAAATCCATCATGACCAAGTGGGGTTTATCGCTGGAATCCAGATTTGAGTCAATATCTGAAAATTGACAGATTGTTATAGACAACGCTGTCAAAGAAAAAAATTAACTCAGTAGATGTAGAAAAAGCACTTGATAAAATTCAACATTCATTTCTGGTAAGAACTATAATCATTTAACTCCTAAGGATCTTTTATATGGAATATATTAAGAAATAACAATAAAAGGTGGCTAATCCAATTAACAAAGGAGCACAGGATTTGAAAAGACATTTCTCCAAAGAATATATACAATTAATAGGCACAAGAAAAGATGCCCAGCCTCATTAGTCAATAAAGAAAGGCTAGTCAAAACCATGAGACCACTTCAGATTTACTCAGATGACTAGAATCAAAAAGGTAGACAATAACAATTGTTGATGAGAATGTAGAGAAATTAGAACCCACATACATTGCTGATGTGAGAGTAAATTATAAAATAATTTAGTAGTTCCTCAAAAAGATAGAGAGAGTTATCATATAACCCAGCATAGAGCAACCATTTAACCGACCATTTAACCACATTAACTAAGAGAATTAAAACAAGTGTTCAAACAAAAACGTCTTCATGAAAGTTTATAGTGGCATTATTCATTACAAACAATTGGAAACACCCAAATATCTATCAACTGATGAATGGCAAACAAACTATTGTATATAAATACAATGGATTATTACTCAGTCCTAAAAAATGAATTACAGCCATACCTCAGAGATATTAAGACTCCAGTTCCAGACTACCAAAATAAAGCAAATATTGCAATAAAATAATTCACATGAATTTTTGTTTCCTAGTGTATATAAAAGTTACATTTACACTATACCATCATCTGTTAGTGTGCAGTAACATTACATCTTCAAAAACAGCTTAATTAAAAAATACTTTATTACTAACAAAGACTAATATCTGACAATGCAGAGCTGCCACAAACCTCCAATTCATAAAAAATGTTTTATCTGTGAAGCACAATAAAGTGAACTGCAAGTATGTCTGTACTGCTTTATGCTACAACAAGGATAAATCTTGAGAACATTACACAAAATAAGGATAAATCTTCAGAGCATTACACAAAATGAAATAAGCCACACACAAAAGATTCAATATCATACGACATCATTAATATGTAATATCAAGAGTATGCAAATACATAGAGATAAAACAGGGGAGGGACTGCTAATGGGCAAGAGGTTTCTTTTTGGGGCGATAAAAATATTCTACACTTATTAAGTTGCTGTCCAACTCTGTGACTGCTAAAAAGCCACTAAATTATACACTTTAAATGGGTGAATTTTATGGTATATTAATTATGCCACAAAATGGTTTTTTAAATAAAAAACAATGCGTACGCCCAATCCCAGGCCTTAAAAAGATAACATCAATCCACACCCTTCAACATATATAAATATTAGTTCAAATTTGATTATAGGCCCAAATGTAAAAATTAAGACAAAAAAACTTCTAGAAATAAATATTGGAGAAAATCTTTGTGACCTTAAGTTATGCAAATATTTCTCTGATTTGACATCAAAAGCACAATCAATTTTTTTTATAACCAAGTACTCCATTTATTAACAAAATAAGTCTTACCAAGGGAGAGCTCTATTCATTGCAAACAGGTCTGGCAGTCCCTGCTCGGCTGCATTAGGCCTGAAGGGTGGGAGAGAGGGGGTCAGGGGAAGACCCGGGGGTTGATCAGCTGAGGGAGCCCATGGCCAACCTTGGGGACTCTTGGGTCAAGCCTGGGAGGGGGCCATAGGGGATGCTGTGATCCATGTACTCCATGCCTCAATTTTTTTTTAAATGACAAATTTTACCACAAAAATTTTAAGATTTCTGCTCTTTGAAGGATACTATAATGAGAAAGAAAAGACGAGGCAAAGACTGGGATACAATATTTGTAAACCACACATCTGATAAAGGACTTTATCCATAATTTATAAATAAATCTTAAACTCAATAAGAAAACAACTTAATTAAAAGACAGACAAAAGACTGGAATAGACACTTCATAAAAGAAGTCATACAAATGGCAAATAAGACCTTGAAAAGATGATCAACATCATTAGTCTTCAGGAAAATGGAAACTAAAACCACACTAACAAACCCGTCCATACCCATTAAAATGGATAAATTTTTAAAAAACAATGACATTACTGGATGTTCCTGAGGATGTGGAGGAACTGAAACTCTCCTATACTCCTGACAGAAATGTAAAACAGTATAACCACTTTGGAAAAGAGTTTTACACTCTTAATGTTAAGCATACACCTCCCATATGTTCTAGTAATTCCACCCTGATGTGTCTATCCAAAATCAAAGAATGCCTATATCCAAAGACTGGTACATAAGTGCTCATAGCAGCCAAATCCTAAAACCTGTAAATGGGTGAATTTTATGGTATATTAATTATGCCACAAAATGGTTTTTTAAATAAAAAACAATGCGTACGCCCAATCCCAGGCCTTAAAAAGATAACATCAATCCACACCCTTCAACATATATAAATATTAGTTCAAATTTGATTATAGGCCCAAATGTAAAAATTAAGACAAAAAAACTTCTAGAAATAAATATTGGAGAAAATCTTTGTGACCTTAAGTTATGCAAATATTTCTCTGATTTGACATCAAAAGCACAATCAATTTTTTTTATAACCAAGTACTCCATTTATTAACAAAATAAGTCTTCCCAAAGGGGAGAGCTCTATTCATTGCAAACAGGTCTGGCAGTCCCTGCTCGGCTGCATTAGGCCTGAAGGGTGGGAGAGGGGTTCAGGGGAAGACCCGGGGGTTGATCAGCTGAGGGAGCCCATGGCCAACCTTGGGGACTCTTGGGTCAAGCCTGGGAGGGGGCCATAGGGGATGCTGTGATCCATGTACTCCATGCCTCAATTTTTTTTTAAATGACAAATTTTACCACAAAAATTTTAAGATTTCTGCTCTTTGAAGGATACTATAATGAGAAAGAAAAGACGAGGCAAAGACTGGGATACAATATTTGTAAACCACACATCTGATAAAGGACTTTATCCATAATTTATAAATAAATCTTAAACTCAATAAGAAAACAACTTAATTAAAAGACAGACAAAAGACTGGAATAGACACTTCATAAAAGAAGTCATACAAATGGCAAATAAGACCTTGAAAAGATGATCAACATCATTAGTCTTCAGGAAAATGGAAACTAAAACCACACTAACAAACCCGTCCATACCCATTAAAATGGATAAATTTTTAAAAAACAATGACATTACTGGATGTTCCTGAGGATGTGGAGGAACTGAAACTCTCCTATACTCCTGACAGAAATGTAAAACAGTATAACCACTTTGGAAAAGAGTTTTACACTCTTAATGTTAAGCATACACCTCCCATATGTTCTAGTAATTCCACCCTGATGTGTCTATCCAAAATCAAAGAATGCCTATATCCAAAGACTGGTACATAAGTGCTCATAGCAGCCTTATTTATAGTAGTCCCTAAAACTGTAAACAATTCAAATGACTATCAACAAACAGGTCAATGGACTGACAAATTGTAATATATTCATATAATAAAATACTACACAACAATAAAAAAGAATGATCTATTTGTATATGCAACACTGATGAGTTTTAGGATAGTTATATTGATCAAAAGAAGCCAGAAAAAAATCATACATATTGTATCATTCCAGTTATATATAACTCCAGATGAAAAATGCAAACTAAACCTGTAGTAACAGAAAGCAGACTTCAATGGTTGATTAGTAGGATTGCAAAGAGATACAAGGAAATTCTGGGGGATAATGGATAGTCATTATCCTGACTATGGTGATGGTTCCATGGTAATGCATATGTCAAAATTCATCCAACTGTACACTTCATTTATATGAACTTCATTGTATGTCAATTATACTTCAATAAAACTTGAAAATACAAAAATATCCTAAAAAATTAAATAAATAAAATAAATTAAATCAATAAAAAATTGACTATATATTACCATTTCCAAGTCAGAGGAAAGGCAAATTGAAGCTAAAAATAAAATCTTCCTTCATAACCAATACCTAGAGAATTTTGAAAATGAAAGTTAATGACTGGTCCCTCCATAGCCACCCTTACAGTGAGGATGGATGGATGAGTCACTAACGGTGCCCTAGAACAAGCTGGAGAACAAAGATGACAGCATGCTAAGTAGAACAGTTTTCATAAGACCTTTCCTGTCATCCTCCTTGCCTAATGTATAAAGCAAGTGTCAAGAGTAAGCTGAACTATATTCTACTTCATGTAAAAGAACAGAGATAGAGAGCATCCAAGGTAGAGGGTGGCCTCTGGAATTAGATCACTGGGGTTCATAGTTTGCCTCACTGTTTACTAAAAGTGTGACTGTGGACATTTTGTTTGCCTTCCACTGTACTAATGCAATTAGACAGAAATGTAAAACAGTATAACCACTTTGGAAAAGAGTTTTACACTCTTAATGTTAAGCATACACCTCCCATATGTTCTAGTAATTCCACCCTGATGTGTCTATCCAAAATCAAAGAATGCCTATATCCAAAGACTGGTACATAAGTGCTCATAGCAGCCTTATTTATAGTAGTCCCTAAAACTGTAAACAATTCAAATGACTATCAACAAACAGGTCAATGGACTGACAAATTGTAATATATTCATATAATAAAATACTACACAACAATAAAAAAGAATGATCTATTTGTATATGCAACACTGATGAGTTTTAGGATAGTTATATTGATCAAAAGAAGCCAGAAAAAAATCATACATATTGTATCATTCCAGTTATATATAACTCCAGATGAAAAATGCAAACTAAACCTGTAGTAACAGAAAGCAGACTTCAATGGTTGATTAGTAGGATTGCAAAGAGATACAAGGAAATTCTGGGGGATAATGGATAGTCATTATCCTGACTATGGTGATGGTTCCATGGTAATGCATATGTCAAAATTCATCCAACTGTACACTTCATTTATATGAACTTCATTGTATGTCAATTATACTTCAATAAAACTTGAAAATACAAAAATATCCTAAAAAATTAAATAAATAAAATAAATTAAATCAATAAAAAATTGACTATATATTACCATTTCCAAGTCAGAGGAAAGGCAAATTGAAGCTAAAAATAAAATCTTCCTTCATAACCAATACCTAGAGAATTTTGAAAATGAAAGTTAATGACTGGTCCCTCCATAGCCACCCTTACAGTGAGGATGGATGGATGAGTCACTAACGGTGCCCTAGAACAAGCTGGAGAACAAAGATGACAGCATGCTAAGTAGAACAGTTTTCATAAGACCTTTCCTGTCATCCTCCTTGCCTAATGTATAAAGCAAGTGTCAAGAGTAAGCTGAACTATATTCTACTTCATGTAAAAGAACAGAGATAGAGAGCATCCAAGGTAGAGGGTGGCCTCTGGAATTAGATCACTGGGGTTCATAGTTTGCCTCCACTGTTTACTAAAAGTGTGACTGTGGACAAGTTTCCTAAGTGCTCTGTGCCTCAGTTTCCTCATCTGTGAAATGTGCATTCATTTAATAAATGTTTATTGAAGACCCCTCATAAAAAACTCTTAAAAATGTACACAACAGGAAAATATAAACAATGCAAGCACAAACTTGAAAGAAACCTTCTTCATTCTTCTATGTTCTAAGAAATTAAGAGTATGAAAACAAAGAACTAACATAAAAATGCTTAGGAATTAAAATTTCAAAACATCACATCAACCATACAGAAGAAGTAACTAGAGAACTATATGTAGTTTCTAAATGAGACAGTAATTCAACTGATTCTGTCTATATAAATTATATTTATTCACTTGCAGAAAGAGGTTAAAGTGAACTTTGTAAGCCAGATTATTATTAACACTATTTAAAAGAGAACTTGATAATCACAATATATAAGTGTATGATATAACACATGATACACCTTAAACTTACAAAATATTATGTCAATTATGTCTCAATAAAAGTATACTTTGAAAAATAAAAAGAAAAAAAGGACAGCTAGATTGTGATCTGTTAACAATTCTAAGTCCTCTCAACAGTCCATCATGTTGTTAGTCTTGTGTTTTCAAAAAAAAGTAATATTTTGATTTTTTATTTTCATTATATATTTATAATACTGCTTTGTTACTTTAAGAGTATTGCAGTGATTACATTAAACATAAGCCAATTCCTACAAATGCCATAAAAAGTTTATCCAGTGAGGTATTATCATAATATGTTACTGAGATGTCCAATTTGAAAAAATAAAAGATGGTGTTGTGTTTTTTTTTAAATTTTAATTCTTTATTTTAAAGGTTTTACAGAGTTTTGTTGTTCACCAACATGTATGTTCCCAGATCAGTCATAGCATATCCCTGGTCCCCCCCGCCCCCGCCAATAAATAATGTTTTAAATGCTGTTCACACTGAATGCAAATCTTCCAATCCGAGTCTACTCAATTAAGGGACCTAAATGTCCTCTATAAAGAAAAATAAGAGTCAGCAATCAATTGAGGGTGGCCTCTGGAATTAGATCACTGGGGTTCATAGTTTGCCTCCACTGTTTACTAAAAGTGTGACTGTGGACAAGTTTCCTAAGTGCTCTGTGCCTCAGTTTCCTCATCTGTGAAATGTGCATTCATTTAATAAATGTTTATTGAAGACCCTCATAAAAACTCTTAAAAATGTACACAACAGGAAAATATAAACAATGCAAGCACAAACTTGAAAGAAACCTTCTTCATTCTTCTATGTTCTAAGAAATTAAGAGTATGAAAACAAAGAACTAACATAAAAATGCTTAGGAATTAAAATTTCAAAACATCACATCAACCATACAGAAGAAGTAACTAGAGAACTATATGTAGTTTCTAAATGAGACAGTAATTCAACTGATTCTGTCTATATAAATTATATTTATTCACTTGCAGAAAGAGGTTAAAGTGAACTTTGTAAGCCAGATTATTATTAACACTATTTAAAAGAGAACTTGATAATCACAATATATAAGTGTATGATATAACACATGATACACCTTAAACTTACAAAATATTATGTCAATTATGTCTCAATAAAAGTATACTTTGAAAAATAAAAAGAAAAAAAGGACAGCTAGATTGTGATCTGTTAACAATTCTAAGTCCTCTCAACAGTCCATCATGTTGTTAGTCTTGTGTTTTCAAAAAAAAGTAATATTTTGATTTTTTATTTTCATTATATATTTATAATACTGCTTTGTTACTTTAAGAGTATTGCAGTGATTACATTAAACATAAGCCAATTCCTACAAATGCCATAAAAAGTTTATCCAGTGAGGTATTATCATAATATGTTACTGAGATTTCCAATTTGAAAAAATAAAATATGTTTTTGTTTTTTTTTTTAAATTTTAATTCTTTATTTTAAAGGTTTTACAGAGTTTTGTTGTTCACCAACATGTATGTTCCCAGATCAGTCATAGCATATCCCTGGTCCCCCCCGCCCCCGCCAATAAATAATGTTTTAAATGCTGTTCACACTGAATGCAAATCTTCCAATCCGAGTCTACTCATAGATTAAAGGAACCTAAATGTCCTCTATAAAGAAAAATAAGAGTAGCAACAGCATCACAATCAACTTGTCATATAACCAGTAAGTTACATTTACTATATATGAAGCTGTTTATAAATGGTTTCTAAGTGTGATAATGTTTATGTTTAAATGGCATTTATTTTAGAGATATCTGTTGAAATATTTATAGATATATGAGGATATGAGAAGTAATGAAGTGGGAGGAGCATGTAGGGATATATGTGAAACAGACTGGCCACGTACTAATAACTGTTGAAGCTGAGTGATGGGTGACTCAGGTTCATTAAAGTATTTTCTCAGCTTTTGTTCATGTCTGGAAATTTTCCATCCTTAAATGCCTTTTTAAAAAAGAAAAATAACAGCTTAGAAATTATTCATTAAACAGCTGTTACAGTTAAACCTGGATCTCAGTAGAAGGTACCAAGGAAGACATTCATTTTCATGTTCGGAAAGTGTTATGCATGCCTATTGTGAAGAAGAAACTAGTTAACATGGAATACATTCATATTTAAATGATCATTTTGTTAAAAAAATAATTACCTGTGAGACACCCAACTTTTTACAAGCATCAAGAAAATTTTCTACATTTCTTCGACATTTCGCCATGCTAAGTTTAGGCTGTAAAATAAAAAAGTATATTTTCAGGTATATTTGTACATAATTAATAAAAACTGAAATCTGTATTTACTGAAGTATATTATTTAAAGATTGTTTCAAGCAGCTCTGTCTTCCTTTAGAGAACTAACAAGCTGTAGCCAAAACTTACCACTGCTGGTGATGGCACATGAATACTAGCTACAGAGCGTGGCCTTATGTGATTGGCTAAATGGCAAAGAACAACCCCATCCATCAGTGCAGCTCCAATGTCATCAGGCAAAATTACTTTTAACCTGGATTCGAGATTCTATAAAAGAAATGGGTATAAATCAAAGATATTCTATTTAAATATGTTATATAGTTATATGGCTAATCATTACATAATCTAAAATTTTAAAAGAGACTGAAAAAAAAATATTCCTTGTTAATTTTCCAAGCTAAACCCATTTCTATAAAGCAGATTTGAAAGGTCAATCTGACTTACATTGCGAAGCTGTCGTATTTGTTCTCGCTCTTCCCGTAGATGTTCCATCTTTCTTCTCATTGTAAAACCTGGATCTGCTGCCCCATATTCCTGGCGAGATGAGCGGCTAAAAGCTATAAAAACAGAAATTTCCTACCTTATTACAAAGTTAATCAGAAGGTTCAACCGTCAGTGGGGAAAGATGATATAAAGAATCAGAACAAAACTACATAAAACACTTTTGTTATTCATGAATTCTAAACATTTTTTATAGATATAATTGAAATCTACTTATCTGCATAACTGAAAGCAACAGGGAAGACAAGTGTAACAACTGCTACCACCTATACATGTTCTTACTTAAACATGTTATTAGAAACTTATGATCCAGGTTAAGAATTATTATTGAACACAAATCAGCCTTTATTATCTTTAAAGAAAAAGGACATTATTTTTGAAGGTCAATACAGTTATTCAGGAATAAAAACTATAATTGAATACCTTGCCAAGTAACATGGATCCATTTTCTTTGGGCTTGCCAAATGCGAAAAGATCCCTTTTTAAAACCACAATATAATGGAGTGCTATAATTTCAAACAGTGTTTTGGTTTGCTGGCAGAGTGGTCATTCTAATAGCAGTCACAGTAGAGTAGAAATAAGACTGCAGTATATCTAAGGCAAAAAGCTGAGATTTCAGGAGCTTGAAGGTAAAGAGGAAGAAAGAAATGGGGAGGAATTGGAAAGACAAATAAGGTTAAGAGAAAATTACTTTTAGGAGAGGGGAAAGAATCTATGTGTTCTTAAAACTATGGAATCAATCACATTTAAACTCAGAAACTCTAGTTTTCTATATAACCAATAAATTGTATTTGCAGAATATATATTTACCTGATCTAGGCTTCAAGCCAAAGGGACCATGTGAAAAACCATCAGTTCTATCATACTCCTAAAAACAAAAAACAAAGAAAATCTATTTTCTTTCAAAATAATCAAGGTAGAATTATACCCATTCCAGTTTTGAGAAGTATCTTTTTTTCTTGCATGATTAGTGGAGTAGAGAAAGGTAAATTGCATTTCAACTCAAACAGATACATTTCATGTTTAAAAGGTCTGTAAATAGTTGCTAATCAACTTCTCTCAGTATAAGGAAAAATGAAAATTATTGAAAAAAATTTTAATCAGAATAAAGTCTCCCTTACCTCATTGTAAAACCTGGATCTGCTGCCCCATATTCCTGGCGAGATGAGCGGCTAAAAGCTATAAAAACAGAAATTTCCTACCTTATTACAAAGTTAATCAGAAGGTTCAACCGTCAGTGGGGAAAGATGATATAAAGAATCAGAACAAAACTACATAAAACACTTTTGTTATTCATGAATTCTAAACATTTTTTATAGATATAATTGAAATCTACTTATCTGCATAACTGAAAGCAACAGGGAAGACAAGTGTAACAACTGCTACCACCTATACATGTTCTTACTTAAACATGTTATTAGAAACTTATGATCCAGGTTAAGAATTATTATTGAACACAAATCAGCCTTTATTATCTTTAAAGAAAAAGGACATTATTTTTGAAGGTCAATACAGTTATTCAGGAATAAAAACTATAATTGAATACCTTGCCAAGTAACATGGATCCATTTTCTTTTGGGCTTGCCAAATGCGAAAAGATCCCTTTTTAAAACCACAATATAATGGAGTGCTATAATTTCAAACAGTGTTTTGGTTTGCTGGCAGAGTGGTCATTCTAATAGCAGTCACAGTAGAGTAGAAATAAGACTGCAGTATATCTAAGGCAAAAAGCTGAGATTTCAGGAGCTTGAAGGTAAAGAGGAAGAAAGAAATGGGGAGGAATTGGAAAGACAAATAAGGTTAAGAGAAAATTACTTTTAGGAGAGGGGAAAGAATCTATGTGTTCTTAAAACTATGGAATCAATCACATTTAAACTCAGAAACTCTAGTTTTCTATATAACCAATAAATTGTATTTGCAGAATATATATTTACCTGATCTAGGCTTCAAGCCAAAGGGACCATGTGAAAAACCATCAGTTCTATCATACTCCTAAAAACAAAAAACAAAGAAAATCTATTTTCTTTCAAAATAATCAAGGTAGAATTATACCCATTCCAGTTTTGAGAAGTATCTTTTTTTCTTGCATGATTAGTGGAGTAGAGAAAGGTAAATTGCATTTCAACTCAAACAGATACATTTCATGTTTAAAAGGTCTGTAAATAGTTGCTAATCAACTTCTCTCAGTATAAGGAAAAATGAAAATTATTGACATGAATCAAATAAACAGATACTCTTTTTGAATGAAGAACCAGAATAAAGTCTCCCACAAAATGGAAAAATGTTTCAGTTAAAAGATAAGTGAAATTAGTGACACTCACTATTTACTTCAGACCTGACCCTCAGCAGATAACTTGAGGCAAATATACACAGTCATACTAACAGTGGCTGCAGAGTGATAAGATAATAAAAGAATTATTGGGCTTCCCTGGTGGTCCAATGGGTAAGGACACCGCCTTGCAGTGCAAGGGGTACCAGTTCGATCCTTGGTCTGGGAAGATCCCACGTGCTGTGGAGCAGTTGGACCCATGTGTCCAACTACCGAGCCGGAGCTCTGGAGCACATGCGCCCAGAGCCGGTGCTCTGCGACAAGAGAGGGCACTGCGATGCGAGGCCCACACAGGCCAAAGAACAAAGATGGAAATGGATGAAAGACCAACAGAAGTGGCCAAAAATAGAAAAGAATTATTACTTCTATCTGAACACACATTATTTTGAAGTGCTTTCCCACAGCAATGCACTGTTGAAAAAATATGGTATATTTAAAAATTTAAAAAACCCTGAACCTAGAAAGTTTAAACTAAGCTTTGATGAAAACATTTTTCTGTAATTACTCCTTCATCTTTAAAATGGGATACCGTAAAGACTAACTGAGGTAACTAAAAGAAAGCACTTGGAAAATTATAGAATGGAAAGATAATGTAATTTTAGCAGCATCTTATTTAATCTGTACAATTGTGAAGAAGCTAGAGTCTGGGTTTCAGTCACTTCTCTACCATTTATTGACTGCAGACACTAGGAAAAGTTATCAGTTTCTTCAGCTGTAAACGGATGAGGATAATACCCACCTCATGGGACTTCTCAGGTTTAAATGTATAGGAAAGCACTTTGTTAATAGCAAAGCACTATACTAACTGTTTTCTTCATTTTCCTTTCACAGATGAAACTGAAGCAATCAGTGTTCTGGTGACTTTATTCATTTTCTAATTAACATGTGAAAAGCAGTTCAAGTTGAACATCAGTTGAGCTACTAAAGTATGTGCTCACCACCAATCCATCCACAAGCCTCTGTCTGTCTTGATTATTTTGGTTAAGGTGTTATGAATTTCCAGACAAAAACTGAATTTATTCGAGTGTCAGGAAAAATGTATTATAAAAGCAATATAATTTATTTGAGAAAACTGGCACTGATCCTCTACTCACTGACCATAGATCATAAAATCATAACACACCCAAATAATAAGTCATCACTTATATTTGTTATAACTGAATTAAAGAAAAGGATTTACAAAAGCACGTGACAAAGACTAACTTTAGAATATCCTAATTTAAACTGTTTTCTGAAAGCATGTAAAGCAGTTTACCCATCATATAAACAATTTAGAAACATTCTTATAAACTAACATCAAAGTCCATTTAAAAGTTTTATAATGTAACTCATCTAAAATCATACACAAATAATTTTGGCTTTTAAAAAAACTAATACTACCTATGCAAAATGAAATACTGCCTGATTAATCAGTTATATGGTGAATTGGGATCATCCAAACATTTAGACAAAGTCCTGAATTCACCAAATGAATAAAAGATCATCTATTTACTGATGCCAGTACATATTTAGAATACTAAATAATCTGAAGTGGACGAGATATTGTTTAGAATTTTTAAAATTTATCTCTTTTGACATATTATAAGCAACAGGTTTAACTAAATTATGAGTCAATCATTCAAACCAACAGAGTATTTGGCTGAGATCTCAGAAATTTTAACTTTCATCTAGCCCTTCTCCCCATGCCCCTCCGTAGGTCTAACATGCTAGGAAAAGTGTACCCTCTTGTCGATAGGAACAACCCACTACAGGGATGTTTCTCGTGGAAAAAGGAAGTTTTTCTTGCATTGCTTTTAGACCTAATTGGTTATGAGAAAAACCAAAGGCCATTACACAATGCTGAATTACTTTTTCAGATTTAAAATTTGAAAGCTATATTTGTCATTTATTTCAAAATATGAGCTGTACAAAATAAAAATGTATAAAATGCTTTATTTTCTGTGGTCTGTAGGCATGTTTAAATCAGTAATTTAAGTGAAAATTATTATGAATATTTGTACAAAAATATGGTGTTAGAATTTTTTGTAGGTTAGGTTTGTACAAATTACTATGTAATCCTACTATGGACTTTCAAATATGGGTGAATAAACTACATTTAAAAAAGAAAAGATGAGGTTAAAGAGAAGAGACAAAGAAACCCTATGTAAACACATTTAAAAACAGAACTTGTACCTCAGATGACACTGGAGATTGTGGTGACATATTAGCATTATCACTGTCTTGCTAAAATATAAAAATAAAAACATGAAAGATGAAATTAAAATATGAATGATGATTCATACATACAAAAGGAAGGCTGAAACTACTAAAAGAAGAATCTGGGAAGTACCACCTACCACCTTGCCAAACTGTGGTCTGTGGACCAGTAGCCTCAGCATCCTCTGGGAGTTCGTTAGAAATGCATAATCTAAGGCCCTACCCAAGATCCACCGAATCAGAATTCGTATTTCAGTAAGATCCCCAGGTGATTCATAAGCACCTTAAAGTTTTATAAGTAGCATCTACTTACATCAAATATTTTCTTACAAGTTTATTTCCTTTAAATATCACAAATGAAAATGCCTTTCTGTATTTCTTAGAAAACAGATATGTTTTGAGATTAACTCCTGATAGGAAATGGCAACAATATGTTATAATGTGAGACAGAAACATGGAAGCACGCAAAACCTTCATCACCCAAGGAATAACATCTACCTGGAAAACTGTTTATCTAACATAAGCTTAGAAATAATGACAAAGAATTTAGCTGCATAAAATACTACTAAATTGTCTATGTTTTTTCAATGACTACTACTAAATAAATGCAAAAATCTTAACATTTAACCCTGAATATACATACCACACAGAATACTTACTCATCATCAACAGATTACTGACTATCTATGATATGTCAGACATTGGTGCTAGACACTAGGAATATTGAAATTTAGTCAAATACCATCCACTCAAGGATCTCTCAGTCAAGGGGGAAAACAGATTCATTTACGCAGGTTAATACAAACTTCTCAATACAAGAACAGAGCTATGTATGACATATGAGGCATACATAGATAAGGGACACTTGGAGAAATGGGGGGCTGATGGGTAAGGGTAAGTTTCCTGAGAAACTGAAAAACTGAGTCAATGTTTAACAATATTCCAAGATGAGAGGACACCAAGGACAAAGGCACAGAAACAATACATGTAAAGATGAGTGCAGAAAACCTTTTAGGTCTATATTTTTGGAGTATGCTGAAAGGAGGGTCATGAATTGAGGTTGATGTGGTAAACAGTACTGATCAAGAATTTACCTTCTAAGTGATGAGGAAACAGAGAAGGTTTCCAAGCAAGGAAATGGTCTGATCATGTTTGTGTTCTTTGAAACAATCACTGGCAGTAGAGAGAAGAATGGATTGGAGAAAGGGAGAAGATCAAGGATGCTACTGCAGTAGTACAGGCAAGAAATGGTAAGGGCCTGTGCCAGAGCAGAAATGCAGGTGGGGAATGTATTCAAAACATTTCTGTGTTCAAAAAAAGTAGGTTTTGGTAACTGATTAGATATTGAAACAGGTAGGACCAAAGTGGATTTAACATACAAAGGAACACAGAAAACATCCAAGCCGAACCTCTAACCCAAGTACAACAAACATTTTTTGGGTGCTTCCATATCCTAAAATTAAAGGAACTTTCAGAAGTCCTGCTAAGTTATCCAACGTCAAATTAATTACCAACTCCTCCAAACAAAAATACACAGAACTTAAATATTTATGGTGATGAGACTGTATCATTACAAAAATACCAGTCTGCTCTACACGTTAAAATGATGAGGCAGAAAATTTTATAGCAATGCTCAAACTGTAGAAACCTAATTTTAAATGTTAAAATAGTTTATAGACCTGTGAAAATAGATTAATAAATTACGAAGGAAACATCTCAACTGACAACCATGCTGATTTAAGAAGATAAAATATGGAAAAATGTAAGAAATTTTGACTACAGTTTTAACATGAATGTTAATAAAATTCTAAAGCTGAACTACAAAGAACATGTGGAAATTACATGATCAAATTAACAACTATCTAATGATGCTCAATTTTTTACTACAAGAGAAAGCCCTTGCATTAAATCAATAATAAGACGGATTATATTGCACTCTAATTGAGCCAACTACATATGAAAATAAATATCTTAAATAATTGTTAATATTACCCTCTTTTCTCACCTCATCATTTTCATTGCCACTTGAACTCTTCCTTTTGATGATTTAGGAGAAACTGAAAAACTGAGTCAATGTTTAACAATATTCCAAGATGAGAGGACACCAAGGACAAAGGCACAGAAACAATACATGTAAAGATGAGTGCAGAAAACCTTTTAGGTCTATATTTTTGGAGTATGCTGAAAGGAGGGTCATGAATTGAGGTTGATGTGGTAAACAGTACTGATCAAGAATTTACCTTCTAAGTGATGAGGAAACAGAGAAGGTTTCCAAGCAAGGAAATGGTCTGATCATGTTTGTGTTCTTTGAAACAATCACTGGCAGTAGAGAGAAGAATGGATTGGAGAAAGGGAGAAGATCAAGGATGCTACTGCAGTAGTACAGGCAAGAAATGGTAAGGGCCTGTGCCAGAGCAGAAATGCAGGTGGGGAATGTATTCAAAACATTTCTGTGTTCAAAAAAAGTAGGTTTTGGTAACTGATTAGATATTGAAACAGGTAGGACCAAAGTGGATTTAACATACAAAGGAACACAGAAAACATCCAAGCCGAACCTCTAACCCAAGTACAACAAACATTTTTTGGGTGCTTCCATATCCTAAAATTAAAGGAACTTTCAGAAGTCCTGCTAAGTTATCCAACGTCAAATTAATTACCAACTCCTCCAAACAAAAATACACAGAACTTAAATATTTATGGTGATGAGACTGTATCATTACAAAAATACCAGTCTGCTCTACACGTTAAAATGATGAGGCAGAAAATTTTATAGCAATGCTCAAACTGTAGAAACCTAATTTTAAATGTTAAAATAGTTTATAGACCTGTGAAAATAGATTAATAAATTACGAAGGAAACATCTCAACTGACAACCATGCTGATTTAAGAAGATAAAATATGGAAAAATGTAAGAAATTTTGACTACAGTTTTAACATGAATGTTAATAAAATTCTAAAGCTGAACTACAAAGAACATGTGGAAATTACATGATCAAATTAACAACTATCTAATGATGCTCAATTTTTTACTACAAGAGAAAGCCCTTGCATTAAATCAATAATAAGACGGATTATATTGCACTCTAATTGAGCCAACTACATATGAAAATAAATATCTTAAATAATTGTTAATATTACCCTCTTTTCTCACCTCATCATTTTCATTGCCACTTGAACTCTTCCTTGATGATTTATACTGAAAAATATTTAAAGCACATACTTTATTTTTCCTTGAACATATGAATTCTCTTACTAGTAAATTATATATGCAGTTTATTCACATTTTGGTACTTTTATTAAATTATCTAAATTATACATAAAATGCAAGTTGTACATAAATATATTTAAACTGTTTAATTACATAACTAGTATAAACATCCCTACTACTTACTAATAGCTAACACAAATACAAGCAAGGCATTTCTACACACAAGGCATTGTTCTAAGTACATATATCAAGTAATATTTCTTTCCTAAACCAATCCATTTGCTATTAATTCAGGTTTGCTGAATGTTGTCTTAAATCCTCCTTTTACTTAATCCACTTTCTGTAGTGTCTCTCAGACTTATTTATTCTGAATTCTCTCAACTATCATTCTATTCAAGGCCCTATTATTTCCTGCCTAGTCTGCAATCTCACCATCCAAAAATGTCATCCATATTTAAGAAACCTACTGATTTTAGGTTAAGATATTCTACATTAAGTGCATATATTGACTGTACAGTAATAGTAACAGTGGTAACAGCTAACACTTTTACTAGTGCTTACTATTAATACATGCTGGGCACTGACTGAAGTATATTACATGTATGGACCCACTTAACTCTGAGGTAAATTCTATCATCTCCACTTTATACAGAGGCACAGAGGTAGTAAGTTTAACATCACAAATGCTAGAATGCAAAAATAGTCCTTTTATTAGGATCAATAATCAAGGAAATACAGTTATGACAACCACTAAATTTCTTCTGATTCCTCCTTTATAGAGACTTTCCTGCAAATCAGTGGTAGGCTGACCTTCCCAAAAATCTTCTATTGAAAAAATCCTAACTTTCCAATTACGTCCAAATTTCTCTGACTGGCAATCATTAAGTTAAAATTCTATTGAATGGCCCCCTTTACTTATCTTCCATAACTCTCCGAAAAAAACAGATAACCTACCTGGTAACTCAATCACAAACTGGAAGATGAACAGCATTAGGGATTACAAATAAATATAAGACCTAAATTCTACCACTGACTCTCCTGGGAGTCAGGACAACTATCAGTAAGCTACCAAGGTGCTCTTCGTAGTCAATACCAGACAAAGCCTCAATATACTTTCAACCCAATGTTACAGAGAGCCGCTGAACAGAGTTGGCATGTGTGAATAAACCTATTCACCATCCTTAGGCCTGATGGCACTTGTTCTATTTCAACAAAAGAGTGACACCTGGAGAGTGAACACAAGGACCCCAAGATAGCATCAGTCACACTAATGAAGAAGAAACTCACGGATGTTATAACAGGGGAGCTGCCCAAGCTTGTTACTGATGCAGGATTTCACCTCTAAAGGCATTGTGGGAGAGTTTCAACAAGTATTACACATATGTCACTGCAGTTTCTAAGCTTACGTGCTTTTCAGCTACTGCCTTTCTTACCAGGAATTCAAACATGAGCAGTTATGTAAGTACCCACTGAAGAGGACCACAACCACTTTTGCCCAACAGCCCTGATCGTTGCTGAATCCTTTCATATCTTAATTGAGAATGAACACCTTGTAAAAGATGACTAGTAGAAAAACCAAAACCAAAATAAAAGAATGACATTTTAGTGAATAATAAACTAATATTTATTAAATATACACTCTAGGACAAGTGTTGTTCTAAGTACTTTATATTATTAAATAGTTCAGTAGTTATAATAATCCTGTGAAAGAAGATACTATTAGAGTCATTTGAAAAAAAAAAAAAAAAGCTCAGCAAGATTAGGTAATTTCCAAAGTCACACAATTAGTAGACATTCAAGTGAGAACTGGAACCAAAGTGGTTTGATTACTGAGGACAAGGTTCTGAACCCCTATGTTATACTCTCATCCCTAAATCCTAAGTGATTAGTAGGGATTTTTCAGCAATAAAAGAATGAGCATGCTCAGAAGAAGGAGAGCACAAAGCAATAAAAAAAAAAAATTCAGCCTATGCAACAAAAACAAACAGTAGTTAATGAGACTGTGTCAGGTCATAAAACTTAAGTAGGTAAAAATGGATATGATGTTATTTTAAAGTCCAAATTTTATGTTATTGATAATGGGGAGTCAATAAAACATTTTAGGCCAGGGACTTCTCTAAGAACTGTGAAACTAGAGAAAGGGGAACCATTAAGAAGTTATTATTAATACAATTGTGCAGACAAGAATGAGGGTTCCAACACAAGCAAGGGCAGTAGATATGGAGAAAGAAGTTAAAGTGTTAGTTGCTCGGTCATGCCCAACTCTTTGTGACCCCATGGACTGTAGCCCAGCAGGCTCCTTGGTCCATGGGACTCTCCAAGCAAGAATACTGGAGTGGGTAGCCATTCCCTTCTCCAGGGGATCTTCCTGACTGACCCAGGGATCAAACCCAGGTCTCCTGAATTGCAGGCAGATTCTTTACCATCTGAGCCACCAGGGAAGAGGTAAAGAATTGGAGAAAGATGCATAGTTAACATCCTGGTGACCAGGTAGGTGAGAAGAAAGAGAGGAAGATCAAGGAGGACTGAGGCATAGAGTTTTGAGAACTGGGTGGGTGATGCCGCTATTAACTAAAACAAAGAACAGAGAGGAGGAGCAAGTTTCACAGCGGTGAGATGGGACAAGGAGACACAATGAATTTGAAATAGACAGTATCCAGACAATCAGAAACGCAGGTACAGAGACCAGGGGGAAAATAGCTATGAGATGTATATTTAGACCTAGGGCAATATGAAACACCTGGAATCGTAAAAGCTTCAGAAAGAGTAAGCCAAGGGGGCTTCCATGGTGGTCCAGTGGGTAAGGACACCACCTTGCAGTGCAAGGGGCGCTGGTTCAATCCCTGGCCTGGGAAGATCCCACTTGCTGCAAAATGGTTGGACCAATGTGCCCAACTACCGAGCCAGAGTTCTGGAGTGCATGTGCCCAGAGCCGGTGCTCTGGAGCGAGAGAGGCCACTGCGATAGGAGGTCCACACAGGCCAAAGGACAAAGATGGAAATAAATGAAAAGACCAATAGAACTGGCCAAAAAAAAAAGAGAGTAAGCGAACAGAATGAGACCCTAAGAGCAAGCAGGAGAAAAATCAGAAGTTAGCCAGGACTGTCAAAGAAGAATCAGGTAACGAAAATGAGGAAGAAACCAAGCAAGAAGTTTTAAGAAGAAAGATGTGCTCATCACTTTCAAACGCTGCACTGAATTTTGCCATTAGTAGGTATGTTAGGCTCCAGTAAGGTGCTATTTTCATGGAGAAATAGAAATAAAAGCTGGACTGCAGTGAGTTAAGGAGTGATCAGAAACTGCACACCTAGAAATGGCAAGTTTGGTCCTAGAAGAAAGCAAAGAGATAAAGCAACAGCCGAAAAAGGAATCGGGGATAATGGTAGAGGGCTTCCCTGGTGGCTCAGACAGTGAAGAATCCACCTGTAAGGGGGGAAACCTGGGTTCAATCCTTGGATTGGGAAGATTGCCTGGAGAAGGTAAAGGGTACCCACTCCAGTATTCTTGCCTGGAGAATTCCATGGCTGGTCAATGGATCACAAAGAGTTGGACACAACTGAGCGACTTTCACTTTCACTGAGCACATCTATAAGATGAAAGGTAAAAAGACAGGACATAAGAGTGAGCAAATAATTGATAAAGGAAAGAAACAGAGGATGTTGCGGTCAAAAACTCAATGAGATTTGTATTATTGTTACTCAACTACTATTCTAATTTAAGATATATATTATACACAAAGCTTAGAAAGATACTTGTTTTGCATTACTGTACATATTTAAAGATCCTAAAACCCAAATCTGAATATACACATAGATTTAAAATATTCTGTAAGTCCAAATTCTTACTAATTCAACTCAGCTGTCCTCAATTAATATTAGTCTGAAACACTGAAATTTCATTACATCTAAATTCAAATAATATACAATAAAGGCCTGTTTGGAAACACAAAGATCAGTTCATCTCTGAAGCTCATATTAATTTCACAGGTGAGACAGTACTTGTGCACAAACTCTAACTCAGAACAAACCAGGTCATTTCACAAGCCCAGTTGGCTTCCCTATTCTGGCATACAATTAACCATGGTCAGAGAAAATATACAAAAATATTTTCCTTTGGGTTAAGCCTAATTAAAATATTGTACTATATCTATGAAATCAGACAGGTATTCTAAGAGTCATAATGCTTTGTCACAAAAGTAATGAGATATATTTGAAGACAAATATATATGGCATTTAAAAAAATCAAGTAATCCTTAAAACTAACTTAGTATTCTAATGTTTTTAAACTTTATTTAGAAAAAAATCATCAAATGCATTTAGAAACGTGTTGTCATTCTTACAAGAAATTAAGGCTATTAATTTACACTGAACATTATCAAAAAAAGGTTAGATTTTCATACTTTGTCATATATCTTATGGACATGATATTAATAAATTTCTCTAAGATTTTTTAGAAAGTAACGTATTTTCCGGAATACCTTTACTTTGAGGAATTCAGTGATTTTACTTTAGCAGCAATGACATTAAATTTTATTTACTAAAAAATAATCTAAACAAGTGTAGCCAAGAGTCTAAAAGAGTTGATAATAACTCGCCTACAATAATCTGCTTACTCATATAACCTGATGTAAATTATCTTCTTACTCACATAATCTGGCTAATTATGTTGAAACATTTTCTTAATTTAGTTTTGGGAGATTACCTGAAAAACATACCTTCCAAAACTAGTATACACACACACACTTTTAATAAATCTCCTAAATTACAGCATCATGAATAATCTACCATGGGACACAAACAAAGAAATCCTGTGGTTCAGTCATTTATAATGTGCTTGGATAAGGCTGCACAAAAGCTCTATGTTTCATAACAAAGCAAGGTTGAAAAAGCCATCACTGAGTGAATTTAGTGATAATTTGATATGTATCACTAGAAAAAAGTGAAAGTGAAGTGCCTCAGCCGTGTCCGACTCTTGGCAACCCAGGGACAAGCCATGGAATTCTCCAGGTAAGAATACTAGAGTGGGTAGCCTTTCCCTTCTCCAGGGTATTTTCCCAACCTAGGAATCAAACCAGGGTCTCCAGGATTGTAGGTGTATTTTTTATCGTCTGAGCCACCAGCCAAGTCCAAGAATCCTGGAATGGGTAGCCTATCCCTTCTCCAGGGGATCTTCCCGACCCAGGAAACACACGGGTGTCTCCTGTACAGCAGGCAGATTCTTTACCAGTTGAGCTACAGGGAAAGCCTCTATCACTACAGCAGTACACATTAACTACAAATCCAAATTAAGTTCAGTATTATATCTCATAAGTAAGCCTTTTGAGTCCTAAGGGATAAGTGATTAAAAGAAATTTTCTTTTTGAAAGAAAGACACTTCATAGAAATGTATGATATTTGAATCATGAAAATACTGGTAAGTCTGAATAACACTTTTGATGTCACATAGTAACATTTGGATTTTATTTTCTTTTTTTTAACATCTTAGGAAAAAAATTATTGACATTCAATTTTTTACAGTGTCCTAACACTGACATCTTCTGACTATTGAGGAGAACTACACATCCACTTAACACATTTCCCAGTGGCTGAAGCTTATCTTTGTACGTACTTTATTAACTATAGCAGGAACTCACATTTGTTGAATGATGATTATAGACTCTTCAAATATTTTCTCATTTGATCTCTTAGCAACTTATAAAATAGTAATATTTTGTAAGGTATACTTAAGCCATAACAAATAAAATATTGAACAACAAACAAATGATACTGAATAAATCAAATAACTATTTTTTTTAAAGGTTCACTGAGGTTTCTATTAAGATCTTATTGAGAGTTTTACTTGAGTTACCATAAAATATTTAAAAAACAGAAATGTGTTCATTTGATATTAGGCTATCCACAACAGATCAACAGGCAGCATAGCATAGGCTCTGGGTTCAAGTCAACTCAGACCTTTATTATCTAAGTGACCTGGAGCATGTTACTTACCCTCTCTGTGCCTTAATTTCCCCATGTATTAAATAGGTATGGCCGTGAAAGTGAAGTGCCTCAGCCGTGTCCGACTCTTGGCAACCCAGGGACAAGCCATGGAATTCTCAGGTAAGAATACTAGAGTGGGTAGCCTTTCCCTTCTCCAGGGTATTTTCCCAACCTAGGAATCAAACCAGGGTCTCCAGGATTGTAGGTGTATTTTTTATCGTCTGAGCCACCAGCCAAGTCCAAGAATCCTGGAATGGGTAGCCTATCCCTTCTCCAGGGGATCTTCCCGACCCAGGAAACACACGGGTGTCTCCTGTACAGCAGGCAGATTCTTTACCAGTTGAGCTACAGGGAAAGCCTCTATCACTACAGCAGTACACATTAACTACAAATCCAAATTAAGTTCAGTATTATATCTCATAAGTAAGCCTTTTGAGTCCTAAGGGATAAGTGATTAAAAGAAATTTTCTTTTTGAAAGAAAGACACTTCATAGAAATGTATGATATTTGAATCATGAAAATACTGGTAAGTCTGAATAACACTTTTGATGTCACATAGTAACATTTGGATTTTATTTTCTTTTTTTTAACATCTTAGGAAAAAAATTATTGACATTCAATTTTTTACAGTGTCCTAACACTGACATCTTCTGACTATTGAGGAGAACTACACATCCACTTAACACATTTCCCAGTGGCTGAAGCTTATCTTTGTACGTACTTTATTAACTATAGCAGGAACTCACATTTGTTGAATGATGATTATAGACTCTTCAAATATTTTCTCATTTGATCTCTTAGCAACTTATAAAATAGTAATATTTTGTAAGGTATACTTAAGCCATAACAAATAAAATATTGAACAACAAACAAATGATACTGAATAAATCAAATAACTATTTTTTTAAAGGTTCACTGAGGTTTCTATTAAGATCTTATTGAGAGTTTTACTTGAGTTACCATAAAATATTTAAAAAACAGAAATGTGTTCATTTGATATTAGGCTATCCACAACAGATCAACAGGCAGCATAGCATAGGCTCTGGGTTCAAGTCAACTCAGACCTTTATTATCTAAGTGACCTGGAGCATGTTACTTACCCTCTCTGTGCCTTAATTTCCCCATGTATTAAATAGGTATGGCAATAAACATACTTACTTAGAGGGCTGTTGCAAAGATCAACTGAGTTGATATTTGTAAACTTACTTAGAACAGTGCCTGGCACTTACTAAGTGTCATGTAGGTATTTGACAAACAGAATCTATACGCTTTTACTATACTAATAGATCAAATAAATATCAAATCTCCTTTATTAATTAAAAATACTTAAATTTATATCACAATATCAGTTATTCATCAATATTTTTCTGCTAACAAATTTCCTTTGAACAAAGGCAATAAGCCTTTGTTCAAATTTCATAAACAAAAAGGATGACTTTAATAAATGCCAGAATGTAAATATAACCTCAGATTAGTAAAGGGTATTGACCAGGGTTCTGCTTAGAATGTCCTTCCCTGCTCCTATGTCTTTTAATTTCTTCATTAGCTCTCACAATGACCAGGTAACATTAGGCTCACTAAAAAGATTCAGTAATTATTCATTGAAGTCATAAATTGACACAAACTAATACTATAACAGTTTTGTTTGGGGCATATGATACTACTTCCAAATATATGTTACACACCCATAAAAAGTAAACTCATCAATGTGCATAGAGATCTACTTCTACCAAACTGAGGACAGCATCAAATATAATCCTATTTATTAGTGATATAAACTTTAAATTACCTTTAACTTATTAGAATCACATATTTAGATATGCATTTATCACTAGATAAAAATTACCTTTGGGGAAACAGAAAAGACAAAAAATATGACAATATTTACAAAGGAGTACACAATGAAATTCATTAAAATCCCGCTAACTAGAAATTTAAGATAATTCAGATGGTCTGAGTCTTTAATTTAGCCAAGATAAAACACCATCCAAAGAAATATATTAAGGTAATAAGAAAGGAGATGGAGGGGGAGGAGGAATGCATTCAGGCTTTTAAGAATCATGTAAATAGCATTTATTTACATAGAAATAAATGCTGATTTTAAAAATGTGTCAACTCTTTATTGAAACAAATTCAATGAAAGACTCTTTCAGGCAATTCTTTTAAAACATTATTACCAGGCTTCCCCTGGTGGCCCACTGGGTAAGGACACCGCCTTGCAGTGCAAAGGGCGCCGGTTCGATCCCTGGTCTGGGAAGATCCCACATGCCGCGGAGCGGCTGGACCGATGTGTCCAATTACCGAGCCAGAGCTCTGGAGCGCATGCGCCCAGAGCCGGTGCTCTGCAACAACAGATGCCACCACGATAGGAGGCCCACAGGAGCCAAAGAACAAAGACGGATGAAAACAGAGAAATGAAAGACCAATAGAAGTGGCCCACCCACTCCCCTCCCTCCCCAACCCAACCCCCGCCCAAAATAAATAAATAAATAAATCTTAAAAAAAAAAATTATTACCCATCACTACAATTAGCAGTGTAGTAAACATTCATATTTCTTGCAAAGTATCTGGCAAATCACAATTCACATTGATCTACCCTTAATTATTTTGAAATGCTGAAATTTTATGGAAATAACTGAATCATATATTTATACCATACACATGTAGGAAATCAAGATAAAATAACACACCTACTATATTTAACTGAAGGGTCATATTCTGTCATATTAATGTAAAACAAAATGTATAAAGTCAAAACTAATAACTTATACAAAGTAAATTTTATAACTGAATAAAATACCTTAAAATATTCTTTTCTAATCTGTTTGCTCCGCCTCCTTTCTTCACTCTGCCAGATTATAGGTTGAGATTCTGGCCACTGTTGTTCATCTATTTGATCCTTTCGGTTTTCTAAGGGCTGTAACAAGACAATTTCTTTTAACTAAATAAATCAGAACAAAATATTAGATATAGCAGTAATTTAATTTCTTCTTACCTGCCATATGAGGGGTGATAATGGTGAATTAACTTCATCTGCTGAGACACTAAAAAATTAAAAATCCCTTAATATTTAAAATGTTTAGAATTACCTTTAGGTATACATTATTAGCATTATAAAGATACCTTTTTTTACCAGGAATATAAAGAATTGACCCATGCCTGTGCTTTGAGCTAATAACATAAAACTTTTATAAAAACAAGTTTAACTCCAAATAAGTCAATGCTCCTTAATGTATCAAAATGAGTTTATTTAATAACACCATAAGCATAGAGCTACTCTAAGGAATTTTGAGCCCCAAAGAAATGCAATATCTAGAAACATCTAGTCAAAAAAGTATTATAGGATATTTATTATATTAAAATCATTACCTAAAACTAAAAACAATAATTTCTTTGGATGACCTCTATGAAACTTCATGTGACCTAATATACATATAATTGGTGTTCCAGAATAATATAGGCCAGGTGATAGAAAAGATAAAGATAAACTAAAACCTGAAATTTTCAAGTTTAATGAATACAATAAACCCACAAACTCGAGAAACACAATGAACTCCAAGCAAAAAAAAAAAAATGAAGAAAACTACAATAAGATATATCACAATCAAATTAAAAGCAAAAATGATAACAAGAAAATGTAAAAAGCAACCAGAGAAAAAAGACACATTAGGTTCAGTGAAGTGACAAGAGAGTTCTCACAGGTAACAGTGCAATTCAGAAGACAGAAGAAAAACCTCTTTAAGGTACCAAAAGAAAACAAAAATATCAACAGAATTTTATACTAGCAAAGATATCTTTCAAAAATGAAAGTGACATAAAGACTTTTTTGGCCGCACCATGTGGCTTGTGGGATCTTAGTTCCCTGACCAGGGACTGAAGGGGCCACAACAGTGAAAGCACTGAGTCCTAACCACTGGACCACCAGCGAACTCCCAAGACTTTTTAAAACATTACAGACACTGAAAGGATTAAACATCAGCAGACCAGCAGCAAAAGACATGTGCAAATATCTCTTTCAGATAGAAGGAAAATGATACACATGTAAATACAGAGCTACACAACCGAACAAGGGCACTAGAGATGGTAACTAAGGGGGTAAATATAGAAGACATTCTGATTAATTAAATTTCTTTAAAGAAACAATTGACTATTTAAAAACAAGAATACTATAACATTGTAATATGCGATATGTTAACATAAATGCAAAAATGTATGATAATAATACCACAAAGGTGAGAAGAAATAGAAGTATATGCTTGTTCTTATACAAATTTTATAAAAACAAGTTTAACTCCAAATAAGTCAATGCTCCTTAATGTATCAAAATGAGTTTATTTAATAACACCATAAGCATAGAGCTACTCTAAGGAATTTTGAGCCCCAAAGAAATGCAATATCTAGAAACATCTAGTCAAAAAAGTATTATAGGATATTTATTATATTAAAATCATTACCTAAAACTAAAAACAATAATTTCTTTGGATGACCTCTATGAAACTTCATGTGACCTAATATACATATAATTGGTGTTCCAGAATAATATAGGCCAGGTGATAGAAAAGATAAAGATAAACTAAAACCTGAAATTTTCAAGTTTAATGAATACAATAAACCCACAAACTCGAGAAACACAATGAACTCCAAGCAAAAAAAAAAAAATGAAGAAAACTACAATAAGATATATCACAATCAAATTAAAAGCAAAAATGATAACAAGAAAATGTAAAAAGCAACCAGAGAAAAAAGACACATTAGGTTCAGTGAAGTGACAAGAGAGTTCTCACAGGTAACAGTGCAATTCAGAAGACAGAAGAAAAACCTCTTTAAGGTACCAAAAGAAAACAAAAATATCAACAGAATTTTATACTAGCAAAGATATCTTTCAAAAATGAAAGTGACATAAAGACTTTTTTGGCCGCACCATGTGGCTTGTGGGATCTTATTTCCCTGACCAGGGACTGAAGGGGCCACAACAGTGAAAGCACTGAGTCCTAACCACTGGACCACCAGCGAACTCCCAAGACTTTTTAAAACATTACAGACACTGAAAGGATTAAACATCAGCAGACCAGCAGCAAAAGACATGTGCAAATATCTCTTTCAGATAGAAGGAAAATGATACACATGTAAATACAGAGCTACACAACCGAACAAGGGCACTAGAGATGGTAACTAAGGGGGTAAATATAGAAGACATTCTGATTAATTAAATTTCTTTAAAGAAACAATTGACTATTTAAAAACAAGAATACTATAACATTGTAATATGCGATATGTTAACATAAATGCAAAAATGTATGATAATAATACCACAAAGGTGAGAAGAAATAGAAGTATATGCTTGTTCTTATACAATATATATAATGGCATAATAGCACTTGAACACAGACTGTGCTAAGTTAAATATTATACTTTAAACCCTAAAACAATTGCTAACATAACAAATTCTTATGTCTAATAAGCCCACAAAGGAGATAAATAGGAATTTTAAAATATAATTCAAAAGACAGGAGAAAAAGAGGAAAGATGTCTAAAAATAATGGATAAGACAAAAATTAAACACATAATAATACAGTAGATTTAAATCCATTAATACCAATACTGTGCTGTGCTTAGTCACTCAGTTGTGTCTGACTCTTTTTGACCTATGGACTGTAGCCCACCAGGCTCTTCTGTCCATAAGAATTCTCCAGGCAAGAATACTGGAGTGGGTTGCAATGCCCTCTCCCAGGGAATCTTCCTGACCCAGGGATCAAATCCAAGTCTCCCATACTGCAGGCAGATTCTTTACCAGCTGAGCCACCAGGGAAGTTCAATAGTAATATCAACAGTTTCAATTAAACATTAAAAATCTTAAAATTGCAATTAAAAGTCAGATTGTCAGATTTGATAGAAAAGGAAGACAATACCATATGCCAACAACAAGAAACACTATGAAAGACACTAAAACAAAGCTGAGGTGACTATATAATATCAAGAAGGTATGTTTTTGAGCAAAGAATATATCCAGGGGACTTCCCTGGTAGTCGAATGGTTAAGACTCTGTGCATCCATTGCAGGGGTCATGGATGTGATCCCTGGTTGAGGAACTAAGATCCCGTATGCCACACAGTGCAGCCAAAACAAAAAAACTAAAAGTAAGACAAAACAAAACAAACCCGCCCTAACCAGGAATATTTAAAAACTCATTTTATAATGACAAAGGGTAAGCATTAAATAACAGCTTTAGAATATATTAAGGAAAAATGAAAGAACTTTAAAGAGATAAGAAAATCCTCAATTAGTGTTGTAAATTTCAAATAGATTTCTCTAAATAATTGATAAAACCAACACTCTATTGCACCCAGGTGGTGGTGGGGTGGTGATGACAAGAAACAAAGTATATACTGAGGATGTTCAGATGGTGAAAAAAAAAAAAAGGTATATATTTACAATGTCAGACAGTACTAAGTTTGGTGGAGAAAAATAAAGCAGGGTATGCAAAAAAGGATGAAGGTACTGGGAACGCATGCTCTTTTCTACAATTTGTTCAGGGAATACCTGGCTGAAGAAGTGGAATTTGAGCAGAAATGTAAAGACAAGGGAATAAGCCATATGGTTATCTGAGAGGATATCACTCCAAGCAGAGGCAAAAGCTTTGAGGGGGTAGGAAACAAGTCAACAAGGAGGCCACATAGCTGGAGAGGAACTAAGCAGCAGGGTGAGCAAGGCCAGAGGAACACAGTAGGGAGCCAACTAAAGCAGCAGCTCACAAGTCCTTAAAGGACTCTAGTGCTTATTCTGAATGAAGTGGGAGGTCATTAGAGAGCTCTGAAGAATTCTCTAATGACTTACATTAGATAGAAAAATGTGCGTTAGATAATTTACATTAGATGTACATTAGATGTAAATTACCTAACTTACATTAGATGTAAATAATCTCATTTACATTAGATATAAAAATGTAAGTCAGAACTCTCTCTGACTTATATTTTTAAAATACCAATCTGATTTTGGGGAGGGGGGAGGAGGGGAAACACACTAAAGGAAAGCAAGAGCAGAAAGGAGAGGCTGCTATAGTTGAAGTAAGAAATTACTAGGGCTCAGGTGGTAGGTGTGGAAGTGGTTAAGACATGATCAGATTCTGGGCATGTTTTGAAGGTAGAGTCAACAGGATTTGCTAACAGAATAGTTACACAATGCGAAAGAAAAGTGACAAGCTATGGATGACTCTGGGGTCCTTGAGCTGAGCGACTATTAACAGAAGGACAGAGCTGGCATTTTCTGAAACAGGAATAATGCAGGAAGAGTAAGTGTAGAGGGACAAAGAGAAAGATTAAGAATGTTACTTGGGCAGGTTAAGTTTCACATGTCTATTATACATTCTAGCGGAGATGTTGAGTAGGTAAGAGGTAATACAACTCTGCAGTGCGTGTGCATGTGTATACATACATACGCATGCACATACACACATGCATATACAAACATTCATGCACATATAAATAAAACTGGTTTAAAGGGGAAAAGACCAAAATATTAAGACATGTCATCCCTGGATAGTAGGATAATAGATATTTATTTATTTTTTCCTCTGTGATAAAATTTTCCAATTTTTTTTTTAAAAGATTTATTTTATTTATTTTGGACGGGGGTCAGGTTGGGGAGTGAGGGGAGCGGGCGGTCACTTCTATTGGTCTTTCATTTCTCCATTTTCATCCGTCTTTGTTCTCTGGCTCCTGTGGGCCTCCCATCGCGGTGGCATCTGTCACTGCAGAGCGCCGGCTCTGGGCGCATGCACTCCAAAGCTCCGGCTCAGTCATTGGACACATCGGTCCAGTCGCTCCGCGGCACGTGGGATCTTCCCAGGCCAGGGATCGAACCGGCGCCCCTTGCACTGCAAGGCGGTGTCCTTACCCACTGGACCACCAGGGGAAGCCCAAATTTTCCAATTTTTAAACAAAAAAGCTACATTATTCTTATAAACAAGAAAAAGCTAAAATTCTGTTTTGCTTTGTCTTTAAACAAGAAATTGGTGACTGTTCTGAAAATGAGAAAAATGAAAGTAATAGTTCTGTCAAGAAAAGGCCAGGATTGAATATCACATGTTTGAACCTTGCATAGTTGAGGCTTTATTAAGAGAATGTCAGGAACCTGGTGAGGAAGCTTAAGACAGAAATGAAAGAAACTGGGAAGGAAGGTAGTAACAGAAACTTCAATGACAACAAACATCTAAGATAATGAATCAGAAAGAGAGAGAGTGGGTTAAATCCAGTTAAATGTAGGAGATTCTGAAGACATGGGTTTGATCCTTGGGTTGGGAAGATCCCCTGGAGGAGGACATGGCAACCCACTCCAGTATTCTTGCCTGGAGAATCCCATGGACAGAGGAGCCTGGCAGACTACAGTGCACAGGGCTGCAAAGAGTCGGGCACAACCAAGCAACTGAGCATACACGTGCACACAAATGAAATTTGAGACAGATGAATGTTTCTGGACTTGGGTATAGTAAGTCATCTTATGCCTGAACTGAATTCTAAAAGCCTAAGTGAAAAACGGAAGAAGGGACAATCACAGCAGAAACACCAGGGCATAGAACAAATGTTGGAATAAAGGAAGGAGTGCTACAGCTCCTAGCTGCCAACGGTGCCAGAGCAAGAATACACGGGATGAGGCTTTAAACCTAGGCAGAAACTCACTTCTTGTGAGTTAAGCCAAAGTCTTGTGGGTTAAGCCAAACATTTTCAGTTTTATCCTAAAAGTTAGAAAGAACTATTAGAAGATAATAAATGGGGACCACACAGTCAGGCCCATGTTTCAGAGCCATCTCTCTTACACCGTAAGCACAGAAAACAGATTTAAACGTAGGCCAAACTGAAGAAACAAGGTATGTCTGGAAACTGTTGCAGTAGTCCAGGTAGAAAAGACAGGGCCTGAGCCAACGTGACTGCAATAGGAAGAAAGGTTGAAATAGATGCAAATAATGTTGAGAGCCTAATAAAGCTTTCTGTGACTGACTTAATTAGGAAGAGTGTGCAAAAGAAAGGAATTTCCAGTGATTCCGAAGCTGACTATATAAATGGTGGCACATTCACTCAAGGTGACCTACATAGGAGAAGAAATAGATTTGGGAAAAGTAAGTTCAGTTTGGACTAAGGTAGTTTGGAGAAGCCATCTGAAATGTATACATCTGGAGGGAGCAAATAGTTCTTGTTGTCATATATTAAAACTTGGGGTTCTGAAGCCAGGCATCCTGAGTTTAAATTCTCACTATACCATTTACTAGCTTTGTGACCTTGAACAAGCTATGATAATTGCTGAGCCTGTTTCTCACCTATAAAATGGGGGTGACAACAGTAACAACTTCATCGTTATTATGAGGATTATATGAGATTATACAGCTAAAGTACTAAGAACAGTATACATATAACAACCATTCAACAAACGTGAATTCTGTGTGTTCTATACTCACACCCTAGCCCTGGACTTTTACATTCCCATAGGAATTACTCAGGAGTTGAGTTTGATGCAATTTTTCAAACTACTGAAAAGAATAAATAGAAATTTTCAAGGTCTTCTAGTTCTTGGAATTTATGTATATGTAATTTAGACTATGTATTCATATAGAAGAATTTAGTCAAATCTAATTAAAAAGAAATTAAAAAGTGAACAATAACATAGAGAATAAATACAATTAATGATGAAGAAACACACAATTCCTGTCAGTAATAGTAATACAATAAATGTTTCCTAAGTGGATAAATATGGAGGGCAGAAGGAGAAGGGGCTGACAGAGGATGAGATGGTTGGATGGCATCACTGACTCAATAGCCGTGACTTTGAGCAAACTCAGGGAGATGGTGAAGGACAGGGAAGCCTGGTGTGCTGCAGTTCACAGGTTGCAAAGATTCAGATGTGACTTATGGACTAAACAACAACAAATACATAAATGATTCTGTCATCAAGACAAAATGCAGGTATGAGCACAAAAAGATGAGATTCACATACTTGCATTTGTTTACAGCAAAAGTCATTTTAACTTGTGTTGTATAATACATTTCTTCAAAAAAATTTAAAAAGACATATTCTTTAAATTATATTTCTATAGTAAAATGGTATCAATTATTCAATTAAAGTTTATATATAGGAACATTACTGTCAAAGGATCACTCTCATTATAAAATATTAACCATAAGAAATAAGGTATTTTTATACCTCTTTTCGCATTCCATAGTTTGTTTTGGCTTGTTTCTTATGACAGAAGTTGAATGATTAAGAATCCTAGAAGCAAATCAGGACATTAATTTCATAATATATCAAAGAGAATAGTCCATATACATGATATAAAAGATGTTCATAATAAATTGCATCTGGTCCATGAAGATCTTTGCTAGAAAACAATATTTAAATATTATTTAGATCAGATGCTCATAAGCACACTGGCTATTATGAATGAGTAAGTTCACCAACTCTTCCATGCATCTTCTTTTATAAACCCTTTCTCAAGGCTTGGATATCTTCCAGCCATGCTCTTTCCTTTGCATATGCTCATAAAAGGCCCCACTTTTTGCATTCCCATAGGAATTACTCAGGAGTTGAGTTTGATGCAATTTTTCAAACTACTGAAAAGAATAAATAGAAATTTTCAAGGTCTTCTAGTTCTTGGAATTTATGTATATGTAATTTAGACTATGTATTCATATAGAAGAATTTAGTCAAATCTAATTAAAAGAAATTAAAAAGTGAACAATAACATAGAGAATAAATACAATTAATGATGAAGAAACACACAATTCCTGTCAGTAATAGTAATACAATAAATGTTTCCTAAGTGGATAAATATGGAGGGCAGAAGGAGAAGGGGCTGACAGAGGATGAGATGGTTGGATGGCATCACTGACTCAATAGCCGTGACTTTGAGCAAACTCAGGGAGATGGTGAAGGACAGGGAAGCCTGGTGTGCTGCAGTTCACAGGTTGCAAAGATTCAGATGTGACTTATGGACTAAACAACAACAAATACATAAATGATTCTGTCATCAAGACAAAATGCAGGTATGAGCACAAAAAGATGAGATTCACATACTTGCATTTGTTTACAGCAAAAGTCATTTTAACTTGTGTTGTATAATACATTTCTTCAAAAAAATTTAAAAAGACATATTCTTTAAATTATATTTCTATAGTAAAATGGTATCAATTATTCAATTAAAGTTTATATATAGGAACATTACTGTCAAAGGATCACTCTCATTATAAAATATTAACCATAAGAAATAAGGTATTTTTATACCTCTTTTCGCATTCCATAGTTTGTTTTGGCTTGTTTCTTATGACAGAAGTTGAATGATTAAGAATCCTAGAAGCAAATCAGGACATTAATTTCATAATATATCAAAGAGAATAGTCCATATACATGATATAAAAGATGTTCATAATAAATTGCATCTGGTCCATGAAGATCTTTGCTAGAAAACAATATTTAAATATTATTTAGATCAGATGCTCATAAGCACACTGGCTATTATGAATGAGTAAGTTCACCAACTCTTCCATGCATCTTCTTTTATAAACCCTTTCTCAAGGCTTGGATATCTTCCAGCCATGCTCTTTCCCTTTGCATATCTAACTTTTGGCTGAGACAGAAGATACAGAAATGCAGGTTGTTTACATACCATCATAACTGATTTAGTTTTCCCAGCATAGCAAATGATAGGGTCATGCCGATGTAATAAATAATCATTTTGCCAAATGCCAAATAATAAACCTTAATTTCAAATGCAGTGTTAAAAAGATCAATTCTTTAAATAAAAATCCACAAGTTTATAATACTTTTAATAACTGAATGAAACAATATTTGAAGAAAACTCATGAAACAAAAAATAATGATAAACCATAACATGAGAGAACCATTTGTGCATAATTTTATATAATTCTAAGTACTGATCTCAAAGTCAAAATAATGAAAAATAAACTATATTTATTTAATATAAGTAACATATTTGAGTTAATATTTATTTACTATAGATATAAAATGTTGATTTTCAACTTTAAAGCTTAGTTTTATAAGGAGTAGAATATCTGCCTTTTATTCAAAATAGTATCTTCAGATGTCAACTACCAAAAGAATATACAGAAGAAAAGAATTTCAACTTAAAGATACATATTTAAATACATAATGAAATAATATAAGTTGGTAATTCCAGAAAGATGGTTAACATAAAGAAAGCAATTTCCATTACCCCAGTTTTCTCACTAACTTAGATGTACTAGAGCCTCAACAGAAGGAAGCCAGCCACATTGAGAGGCAAAGGACAAGTATCACATGCAAAGCAGTAAAGTTGTGCACCAAACAATTTCTAGACTATTGATATCTGTGTTCTTCTTTGTGTGGGCAGGCACTAAAAGTGTACTGAATCCCCCAATGCAGAGGAACGTAGGTAATCAAATACCTAAGAACATTAGGAAAAAATATACCACTAAAGAGTGATTTAAAAAAAAAAAAAAAAAGTGAATCCTAAGAATTCGCTTCACATAGAAGTTTTTTTCTTTTTCCTTAGTTCTGTATCTGTTGGAGATGATGGATGTTCACTAAACTGCTTATGACAATCATTTCATGATGTATGTAAGTCAAATCAATATAGTGAACACCTTATACAATACTGTATGATAATTATATCATAATCAAACTAAGAGAAAAAAATTAATAAAAAAGGAGATGCAGCACTATGAAGTATCCTGAGGGGAGAGGGAAGGTCAGAATTATTTCCTGGGGAGGGGGCATCAAACTACAATGCCTTTCACTGCAGTAAATTCTGAATTCTCCCCACACCACACTCACTAGTGTCTTGACTACTGATATGCATGAGTCACATTACAGCAGAAAGAAAAAATCTTGAGATCTACTTAATGAAAAAATACATTTGATATATATGAAAACACTCTGAAAAATTTTACTGTGTACACTGATATTTAATGTTTTACTGTGCGATGCTCAAAGTCTATTCTAGATTGTTAAAACACTTCCCTAATCCAGATACCACCACTGAATTTTAAGTAAAAGCCTATATAATTCTGTATAACTCAGCTGCATCAACCTGGCCACTTAACACTAAAGGTGTCCACAAACTCTAGATACCTTGATGCACGTCCTGCTGCTCTGGTCCTCTGGAAGAATTTTTCACTGAATGATGCTCTATAACATAAAGGCCTCCGTCTGTATTCACATTTCACGTACATCAACCAAACCAAAAGATAGATGTTTTGGAAGAGGATAGGGAAGTCATTAGTAAAGCAAGCAGAAAAGAAAAGAATGGATAGATTTTAAGGGTTGAGAGAACTACCTAATTAGTTACAACACACTAGAGGTTAACATGATGCTCCTCAAATCAGAGTTCATATGATCAGAAAAAAAAAATCACATGAAAAGATAATCTACATAATTTCTATAATTCAAAATTAAAATAGTAAACTGCTCAAAACCTGATTTTGCTTTCCATGATCCTTAATCAATTATGCCTCAATATAACTTTTCACAATTGCTTTTTAAAGTTTAGCTATATTACACAGTACTCAGAAACACATCTTTCCACAGTAAATAAAAACTCTCAGGACACACCTAAAAGCAAATCAAATAATTATTAAAAATAAAGACATAATAGAAAATACAATAGAATAAGTTAACAGGAATGAACACACTATGGGAACCAGTCAACGGAAGCTATTTTTTGCAAAAGTCTGCATATACTATAATCTTTTCTTTAGCATGAAAATCAAACTAATTTTAAGAAGCCAAACATCTACTTAATAAGCCACATAATAAGAAAATCAGTATAAGAAAGAGCAGCAGCCCCTTCCCTAATACTAACATACACAAGTAGAGCTGATAGAAATTTGCAGAATTTGCTAAATAATTTATGGAGCAATATTATTATAGGATAATAGTTTTTAAGACAATAGTTTTTTACTTAACGTACCAAATTATAGTAAAGATAAAATTGTGATTTGTGGAACAACTATTTTAATATATTCAAAGTCACTGACTCAAGGGGACTTCAATACACTCAAAAACAAGTAAAAATAATCCAGTATTTTAAGGAGAATAAAGATAACCTTTCAAAAATGCAACAATGCATTTTGTAGTAGTTTAATATACATATCTCAGTTAGACAAAGAAGAGGCAGTCCTCTAAATAACTAGACTTCAGACTCTGTACACTTATGAGTTACCTACTTGATGGTTTACTTGATGATTGATCTCTTTTCCCACCATTTTTGACTGTTAATTCTGTGCAATATTCTCTTGTTATTTTCCTAGCAAAGCTTCACCCACCAAGTACTAGTATAGACCTTTTTAAATAATTACATATATTTTTTAAAAAATAGTATGAACTGAACAAGTGGCAAAGCTGCTCTAAGAAAGTCATCACTTAAATCAACATAAGCAGTTCTTAAATTGCCTCTAATTCTGAAGTACATGTTTGGCTTCTTTTAGCTGAGCACGAACATTGCATTTACTTTCAACTAATAGCTAGTTAAAGAGAAGTTAAATACTAAGCATACAGTCAAAGTAGAAATCCTCAGTGGTACTTCTTGATATACACAGATAATCTTACCCCAGATAAACTATTTTAAATCAAGACAAACAGTAAACAGACAAAAATATTATAATTATTACATTAAAACTGAAAAAGAAATATTACAGCTTCTGGTTGACTTGCAATTTTAAATAGCATTTCAAATTCTTCATTTAATAAAGCTGGAATCTAAAACAATACAGTGTGAAAGGGGAAATCTATAACCAGAGAAGGAATAAAAACTCAAATCCTCTAAAGAATATATTCTTATACAAGATTACTTTTGACTTTCAGAGTCATGCAAATTTATGTATTGCAACAGTAAACAAAAAATTTAGTTATCTACATCTAAGAAATATAAGCAATAGTGTATATTTAAGAAGGAATGATGAGATGATTTAATGGAGATTTAATACTAGATTCAGCATAAAAAAATTATGAGATAAGTTTAGCCATGAACAGAATTGGCTAGAAATCTAAATTGTCTATAGATTACAAATTTTAAAAGTAAAACGTACTGCTTACTTTATGACCAGATACCATAAAATTTTAAAGATTTCAAAAGTTAGACATGATTATTATAACATTAATGTCACTGAATATTAATCCAAAAAGCTCCTAAATTTATGTGCATTAAAATCTAAAGAGGAGAATGAAGAAGATAAATAGTTCAAAGAAAGAAATTAATTTTGCATAAATCTCAAAAAAACAGAAATTATGTAGAGATAATATATTAGCTAAATTAATGATTCCTATTAGCTTTAAATTTGATCTCATTTTGAAATAATTCACCAAAAACAGTATTAAGAGCACCTACTATATACAAGGCAGACTGTTTTCTACTGATTACAAAGCTATCATAAAACAAGACCAATGAAACATAATTTGATGTATTTAGGCTATAAAGAGTAATTTAAGTCAAAGGGATAGATGAATAATTCATATACAATAGGAGAAAATTGAAAATATAAAATAACATATATGGCTATGTTAAATCTAAAATTATGCACTCAGATGCAATTTTGGACATAAAAGAAACAGATATTGTTATAGGTTTTATAAAATCATTATTCTCTGTTCATAATGCTAAATGCAATTTTTTTACCTGCCAAGTAGGGGAGGTAGAAACTTTATTTTTTAAGTGACACAAAGCAGGTGATGGCCTGCTTCATCAAACCTCTTAAACCAACGGGGCCATCAGTAATAACACTGAAAGGGGGGGAAATACAAACAACCTCATAAGTAGTCAATTTTTAAGAAGGCCCATTAGAAAGGAATCATAGAAAAGATCAGATGATAAGCTTCAAAAAGGGTGACAGATAAGGGTGACAGAAAGTTATGATAGAAGAAAAAAGTCAATTGGGAATGAGGATACATTAGATATAGAAAGGATAAAGATATTTTCTAGTATGGCTTTTAATTCTATAAATGTAGTAGCAGTGCAAGTGATTATTTTAAAAAATAATAGTGTCCCTTAATACCACATCTGTCCTGGATACATTTTTAATGGTAATTATTTTTCAAAACATCTTTAAGCAAATGCCAGCATACTTTGCTAAACGTCCTAAAACACGGTCCTGTGATCCATAAACATTTATTTCTTTGAATAAATAAAAAAGCAGTAATTCTCCATGTTAAATGCACCAAAACTATTTAATTTTCTCAAAAAAATCTCATTTCTGTTTATTATTTCAAAACTATTCATATAAATGTAGCACCCTCAGTATATGAAGATGACAATAATACCTGACCCTCAGCAGCACACAGAAACTTTACTGTATAAAAGAAAAAAAAATGATAACTGCAAAAAAAAATGAACTTGCACTGATTTTATATTCATTAACACAATGTCCTCCTCACTGCCAATAACATGCATTTGGAGAAAGCCTAGCCAGAGAGAGAAATACTCCTTGATCAAGAAACAGACCAAAGTGAACCTGTGACTCTCAAATGGGCATGGGATATACATATGACTAATCTGGAATTATACATATCTGTAAACAACGAAACTCTGTAAAAGCAAAAAAGCAAAATAAAAAAAAAAACTTGTGACTGTGGAAAAAGAAAAAAAAAAAAAACAGACCAAAGTGAACCTGTGACTCTCAAATCATCATACTGACTTAATCAATGATTTATAATTTAATTCAATTTTAAGGAGTTTACATTTATCCCAAGTAACTCAAATTCAGAGAAAACACTATATACTTGTAACATGTACATGGAAAAAATGCTTAGAGCATATTTAATGCTACCGTGAGCTACGATGAATATCAACAGCTTTAGCACTGAAAGGGGGGGAAATACAAACAACCTCATAAGTAGTCAATTTTTAAGAAGGCCCATTAGAAAGGAATCATAGAAAAGATCAGATGATAAGCTTCAAAAAGGGTGACAGATAAGGGTGACAGAAAGTTATGATAGAAGAAAAAAGTCAATTGGGAATGAGGATACATTAGATATAGAAAGGATAAAGATATTTTCTAGTATGGCTTTTAATTCTATAAATGTAGTAGCAGTGCAAGTGATTATTTTAAAAAATAATAGTGTCCCTTAATACCACATCTGTCCTGGATACATTTTTAATGGTAATTATTTTTCAAAACATCTTTAAGCAAATGCCAGCATACTTTGCTAAACGTCCTAAAACACGGTCCTGTGATCCATAAACATTTATTTCTTTGAATAAATAAAAAAGCAGTAATTCTCCATGTTAAATGCACCAAAACTATTTAATTTTCTCAAAAAAATCTCATTTCTGTTTATTATTTCAAAACTATTCATATAAATGTAGCACCCTCAGTATATGAAGATGACAATAATACCTGACCCTCAGCAGCACACAGAAACTTTACTGTATAAAAGAAAAAAAAATGATAACTGCAAAAAAAAATGAACTTGCACTGATTTTATATTCATTAACACAATGTCCTCCTCACTGCCAATAACATGCATTTGGAGAAAGCCTAGCCAGAGAGAGAAATACTCCTTGATCAAGAAACAGACCAAAGTGAACCTGTGACTCTCAAATGGGCATGGGATATACATATGACTAATCTGGAATTATACATATCTGTAAACAACGAAACTCTGTAAAAGCAAAAAAGCAAAATAAAAAAAAAAACTTGTGACTGTGGAAAAAGAAAAAAAAAAAAACAGACCAAAGTGAACCTGTGACTCTCAAATCATCATACTGACTTAATCAATGATTTATAATTTAATTCAATTTTAAGGAGTTTACATTTATCCCAAGTAACTCAAATTCAGAGAAAACACTATATACTTGTAACATGTACATGGAAAAAATGCTTAGAGCATATTTAATGCTACCGTGAGCTACGATGAATATCAACAGTTATCATTTAGCACAAAGGAATAAAACAAGAGATACTGAAGCAATATATAGAATGATCATGAGTTTAAAGTTTACTGTATATGTAATTTTATATTTCTATCTTAAGTATTTCTTATTGTCTTTCAGTAGATGGTCCTACTGTTTACTATTCATTTAATAATATTTAAATATCAGATTTAATGATTATAAAATTTGTCCATTTAAATCTCATTACTGAAAAAAATACCTGTTCTTCTGCTCTTGCTGTAATAACTGAGCGGCTATTTTCCTCAAGTCAGTAACTTCTTTCAAACCATCATCCTCTTCCTCAGCAAGTAACTGTTCTTTCCCAAGTCTGAAAGGTGACACAAACATGATTATACAAAATGTACGGCAGATGATATTTTACGCCAGCTTTCAGACGTAGAAACCATTTTTTAACAGCATGTGAAAATACACATCCATGTATTTAAAATGTCAAAACAAGAAATAAAGAATATAAAAGGAATATAAAAACTATTAATATCTATTCTCTTACCTCAATAGGAAATGTTGCATACTGATTATATTTATATAATTAACAAAGCAAACTGCATTACCATTTTGTAATTTCTGAAATGTGCAATGACTATAGTAATTTAACAATGCATGTTCTCCATCTTGAGTATAATTAGGGTTGCAGAGCTCTATTTGGCCTATCTTTAGAATCAATAGAAAATGTTAGGAAATTTTCTCATTTTATCATTATCACTCTGCTTTTATCAGTTTATTCATTTTTATTTTTAAAACCTCTGTGTAAAATGTTTCAGTAGTGAAAATGCAAAATAGGTTCAGATAAGATTGGCAAATTCGCAAAAAAATAAAATTCAGTAAAGTATATAATTTTATCATTTAAAAAGAAAAAAGAAATTTTAAAATTGTTCTCTAAATTCTAGCAATTTTATCCCAAAGGTATTTCATTGAAAACATGGTATCAGGGACTTCTCTGACAGTCCAGTGTTTAAGACTGCATTTCCACTGCAGTGGGCATGGGTTCAATCCCTGGTCAGAGAACTAGGATCCTGCATGCAGCATGGCACAGTAAATAGGTAAGTAATATAAGTAAGTAAATTAATAAATAATGGTAACAAACCTAAGACTCCGTATCTTTACCATATCTTTCATGTCACTGGAATCTCTCAAGTTTAGGCAACTGTCCTCATAAGATAAGGGTGAGAAAGTAAGAGAAAAATGAAACAGCATACAAAACAAAGCACTGTATCTCCTTATGGGATACCAGAGATGATTGATTAATTAAAAAGTTACCAGTGAGGCCATTTGGGGGAAGCACAATATAGACAAAAGAGAAAAACTTGGGGCTCAGAGAACTAATCTCACGCCCAAGGTTCTAGTAGACACTAGCTAAGTTGTTTTAGACAAGAAACTTTATACTGTCCCAGATTCATCTTCATGATCTGTAAAAATGTGGGTAATATCCACCCTGCAGGATTTAGTTAAGGTACAGTAAAAACACATGGGAAAGCATGTAGCACGATCCTGGTACATGGTAGGTAGTCAACAATGTTCCTTCCTTTCTGAAGAAAAGTGGTAAGTCATAGTCTATCATTTGAAAAGATAAAGGATACAGAAAAGATCCAAAGTACAATTGTTTTAATAAAATAGAGAAGTAAATACTCTTGAAATTACCATGACCAATCTCATGAAATGTAAAGTTTATTAGACCAAGAGTCAGAACACCTCAGTTTGAGACATTTGAAACTCCAAGACTCAGTTTCTTTATTGGTCAAATTATACCAATACCATCTGTTTTAAAGAATTATTAAACAGCTCAAATGAGGTAATGTATGGGAAAGTAAGGATTTCCTGGTAGCTTCACTGATAAGCAATCTGCCTGCAATGCATGAAACCCCAGTTCGATTCCAGGATTGGGAAGATTCCCTGGAGAAGGGATAGACTACCCACTCCAGGATTCTTGGGCTTTCCTGAAGCCCAAGATGGTAAACTTGGATGGTAAAGAATCTGCCTGCAATGTGAGAGACCTGGGTTCAATTTCTGGGTTGCAAAGATCCCCTGGAGGAGGGCATGGCAACCTACTCCAGTATTTTTGCCTGGAGAATCCCCATAGACAAAGGAGCCTGGCAGGCTACAGCTGACAGAGTCACAAAGAGTCGGACACAACTGAGTTACTAAGTACAGCGCACGGGAAAGTATAATCTTTCTCAGTAATAATAACAGGGGACATTGTAATTATACTTTATGGGGGAAAAGCAGTACACATAATATACTCAACTTACATGTATACTATAATTTTTAGTTTCATTGAGGAATGCAGATTAAATATTCACAAATTAACTATCTGAACTTAACAGGTAAATGAAGAAAAAATTTTTATTCATTCAAGTAGAAATATCTAATGATATTTCAGGTATTAAAAAGTAGTGCTGTTCACCTTTTTTGTAATTTCTTTTGCTGTACAAAACCTTTTAAGTTTCATTAGGTCCCACATGTTAATTTTTGTTTTTAGTTCCACTATTCTAGTAGGTGGGTCATGGAAGATCTTGCTTTGATTTATGTCCTTGAGGGTTTTGCCTATATTCTCCTCTAAGACTTTGATGATTGCTGGTCTTACATTTAGGTCTTTAATCCATTTTGAGTTTATATTTGTATAGGGTGTCAAGGAATGTTTCAGCTTCATTTTTTTGCATGTAGCTGTCCAGTTTTCCCAGTACCATTTGTTGAAGAGGCTGTCTTTGTCCCATTTTATGGTTTCGAAAGCCTCCTTTGTCAAAAATAAGGTATCTATGGGTGTGTGGGCCTATCTCTGGGTTCTCTATGTTGTTCCATTGGTCTACATTTCTGTTTTTGTGCCAGTACCATACTGTCTTGACGACTGTTGCTTTGTAGTATAGTCTGAAGTTAGGGAGGCTGATTCCTCCAGCTCCGTTTTTCTTTCTAAGGATTGCTTTGGTTATTCGGGGTCTTCTGTGTTTCCGTATGAACTGTGTTATTCTTTGGTCTAGTTCTGTGAAGAATGTCATTGGTAGTTTGATAGGGATCGCATTGAATCTGTAGATGATATTTGGTAGTATGGTCATTTTCACAATATTGATTCTTCCGACCCAGGAACATGGAATATCTCTCCATTACAAAAAAGGTGAACAGACAGCCCACAGAATGGCAGAAAATCATAGCAAATGAAATAGCACACAAAGAATTAATCTCCAAAATCTACAAGCAACTCCAACAACTCAGCACTGGAAAAACGAACAACCCAATCAAAAACTGGGAAAAAGACCTAAACAGACACTTCTCCAAAGAGGACATACAGATGGCCAAAAAACACATGAAACAATGCTCAACCTCGCTTATTATTAGAGAAATGCAGATCAAAAGTACAATGAGATATCACCTCACACCCATAGAATGGCCATCATCAACAAATCGACAGACAATAAATGCTGGAGAGGGTGCGGAGAAAAGGGAACCCTCTTGCATGGCTGGTGGGAATGCAAATTGATACAGCTGCTATGGAAGACAGTATGGAGATTCCTTAAAAAACTAAAAATAGAAGCACCATACGACTTGGCAATCCCACTCTTAGGCTTATACCCTGATGAAATCAAAATTGAAATAGGTCCATGTACCCCAATGTTCATTGCAGCTCTCTATACAATAGATAGAACGTGGAAGCAACCTACACGTCCATCAAAAAATGAATGGATAAAAAAGCTCTGGTACATATATACAATGGAATACTACTCAGCTGTTAAAAGAAATGCAGAAGACTCAGTCCTAATGAGGTGGATAGATCTAGAGTCTATTATGAAAAGTGAAGTAAGTCAAAAAGAGAAAGACAAGTACAGTATACTAGCACACATATATGGACTCTACTAAAAGGGTAATGATAACACAGGCAGTGAACCCATGGAAAAACAGACATAGAGAATAGACATATGGACATTGTGGGGAATTAACAGTGGGTGGGAAGCATACAGGGAGTAACATAGAAACCTATACTATCATATTTGAAAAAGATAGCTATTTTCATTGTGTTAAGGGAATAGGAGTTTCTACAAGGGCTCGGTGTGACAGCCTCTCTGTTTTATGAACTGTGTTATTCTTTGGTCTAGTTCTGTGAAGAATGTCATTGGTAGTTTGATAGGGATCGCATTGAATCTGTAGATGATATTTGGTAGTATGGTCATTTTCACAATATTGATTCTTCCGACCCAGGAACATGGAATATCTCTCCATTACAAAAAAGGTGAACAGACAGCCCACAGAATGGCAGAAAATCATAGCAAATGAAATAGCACACAAAGAATTAATCTCCAAAATCTACAAGCAACTCCAACAACTCAGCACTGGAAAAACGAACAACCCAATCAAAAACTGGGAAAAAGACCTAAACAGACACTTCTCCAAAGAGGACATACAGATGGCCAAAAAACACATGAAACAATGCTCAACCTCGCTTATTATTAGAGAAATGCAGATCAAAAGTACAATGAGATATCACCTCACACCCATAGAATGGCCATCATCAACAAATCGACAGACAATAAATGCTGGAGAGGGTGCGGAGAAAAGGGAACCCTCTTGCATGGCTGGTGGGAATGCAAATTGATACAGCTGCTATGGAAGACAGTATGGAGATTCCTTAAAAAACTAAAAATAGAAGCACCATACGACTTGGCAATCCCACTCTTAGGCTTATACCCTGATGAAATCAAAATTGAAATAGGTCCATGTACCCCAATGTTCATTGCAGCTCTCTATACAATAGATAGAACGTGGAAGCAACCTACACGTCCATCAAAAAATGAATGGATAAAGAAGCTCTGGTACATATATACAATGGAATACTACACAGCTGTAAAAAGAAATGCAGAAGAATCAGTCCTAATGAGGTGGATAGATCTAGAACCTATCATAAAAAGTGAAGTAAGTCAAAAAGAGAAAGACAAGTACAGTATACTAGCACACATATATGGACTCTACTAAAAGGGTAATGATAACACAGGCAGTGAACCCATGGAAAAACAGACATAGAGAATAGACATATGGACATTGTGGGGAATTAACAGTGGGTGGGAAGCATACAGGGAGTAACATAGAAACCTATACTATCATATTTGAAAAAGATAGCTATTTTCATTGTGTTAAGGGAATAGGAGTTTCTACAAGGGCTCGGTGTGACAGCCTGGAGGGATGGGATGAGGGGGCCTGGGAGAGGGAAGGGGACCAGGGATATGCATATGACTGATCTGGGAACATATATGTCTGCGAACAACAAAACTTTGTAAAAATTTTTTAAAAAATAAAATAATTTTTTTTTAAAAAGTAGTATTTCAATTTGCAAATTCACGTGTGCTTACCCTTTTTCATCTGCCAATTCTTCATTTTTCTGAGATTTTTCAGGACCTTTTTCTTTTCCCTTATATAAAAGAAAGTTATAATTTTAAATTGTATCATTTACTTTTGTGAGATAAACAAGAACATGCTACTGGTATTTGTTAAACATCTTCTTTACCTTAAGGAAAGCGACAAATGATCCAAGATGAGCATCTCCTTGTTCAGGAACTGCTACATCATCTGTGTTGGGGTCAGTAAAATCATACACCTCCCGGTCTAAGTATAGATTAATATTTATTAGAAAACATGAAGAGTAAACAGTGTGTTCTGACACTGCAGTGCTTAGAAAAAAGTATATTTTTCTCAATAAAAAACACTATAATTTTACAGCCCATTTAAAATAAAATATTCATTTTTAATAAGGGCTATGCACATGCCATAAAAATAGCAGACACCATATGAATTACCTTTCTGAGAATCAGGTTTACTTCCTACTGAGTGACTGTCATTTCTTGATGTTTGCTCTCTATTTGATTCTGAGACTTGAGAATGAAGGCTGATTGTGTCATCATCTGATGGCTAAATGGAATAAGCAAAATGTAAAAATGAGCCACTTATTTAAACATGTGATAAGGATTAAGTTGCTTTAATTCCATACATGAAGTACAGAATATCTGATTTAAAGCTCCAGTTTTCAAACCAAAAATTAATATGAGGTTTACTGTTTTGCTTTTAAAAGAGTGTCTATCTTTTTTCACTTGAAGTCATAAAATACAATGCTAATCACATTTTTAAGCAAAATACATCAAATGTATACAAGTATACCTATTTCAAAGCTCTAATAAAATTTTCTGTTTGTTTGTCTAATAAAGTTTTAAAATAAAATAATTGAGTAATGGAAAAGACTCACTTCTGTTGTAGACAATCGTTTCTCTCCATTATCACTTCCAATTCCAGAGTCAGGACCATGGTTTTTATTTGGATAAAAATCTTCCATACTATGAAAATACAAATTCTAAGGGCAGTTAGGGTTTTCTTCTTCAATAGATAATACATAATTGACCTAAAATTTACCTAAATAATATAGAATATATACTTTTGAAGTGTAAGATCATTAAAGATATGAGGAGAAACATATCAGATCACATAAGACAAGTCATTCATGTCCCTCATGTGATATGTTTCCTTCATATGCTCTGTTGTAAAATAGGTTAATGATAGGGGCTTCCCTGTGGCTCAGTGGTGAAGAGTTTGCCTGCCAATGAAGGAGACACAGGTTCGATCCCTTATCTGGGAAGATCCCACATGCTGGGGAGCAACTAAGCCCGAGAGGCACACAAAAAAAAAGAAAAAAAAATAGGTTAATGATAGCCTTAACATCTTATAATTGCTCCTAAGAGGTTCAGAAAAAAAGACAATCCTGCTAAAAAATTATCTTGATAAAGCCTTTTTCTTTAGAGTTTGTCAAATTTCATCATAAAAAGATGAAATGTTTTCTAACCTTAATTCATATCATTTCTTCTCCATTATATCTAAAAATATATTTAGCTTTATAAATAACGACCATTTAGTAATTAAGAAAAGAAAATGTCCAAAAGATGGCAAAGCACTGAATAAACAATCTTTTGGTGTGAGGATAGAGCAGGCCTTGCAAATTTCTGAACTATAGTATGCCACCCAGGTTGCAAAAAGTTAAAAATGAAGCTCACTTATTTAAACATGTGATAAGGATTAAGTTGCTTTAATTCCATACACTTTTATGAAGTACAGAATATCTGATTTAAAGCTCCAGTTTTCAAACCAAAAATTAATATGAGGTTTACTGTTTTGCTTTTAAAAGAGTGTCTATCTTTTTTCACTTGAAGTCATAAAATACAATGCTAATCACATTTTAAGCAAAATACATCAAATGTATACAAGTATACCTATTTCAAAGCTCTAATAAAATTTTCTGTTTGTTTGTCTAATAAAGTTTTAAAATAAAATAATTGAGTAATGGAAAAGACTCACTTCTGTTGTAGACAATCGTTTCTCTCCATTATCACTTCCAATTCCAGAGTCAGGACCATGGTTTTTATTTGGATAAAAATCTTCCATACTATGAAAATACAAATTCTAAGGGCAGTTAGGGTTTTCTTCTTCAATAGATAATACATAATTGACCTAAAATTTACCTAAATAATATAGAATATATACTTTTGAAGTGTAAGATCATTAAAGATATGAGGAGAAACATATCAGATCACATAAGACAAGTCATTCATGTCCCTCATGTGATATGTTTCCTTCATATGCTCTGTTGTAAAATAGGTTAATGATAGGGGCTTCCCTGTGGCTCAGTGGTGAAGAGTTTGCCTGCCAATGAAGGAGACACAGGTTCGATCCCTTATCTGGGAAGATCCCACATGCTGCGGAGCAACTAAGCCCGAGAGGCACACAAAAAAAAAGAAAAAAAAATAGGTTAATGATAGCCTTAACATCTTATAATTGCTCCTAAGAGGTTCAGAAAAAAAGACAATCCTGCTAAAAAATTATCTTGATAAAGCCTTTTTCTTTAGAGTTTGTCAAATTTCATCATAAAAAGATGAAATGTTTTCTAACCTTAATTCATATCATTTCTTCTCCATTATATCTAAAAATATATTTAGCTTTATAAATAACGACCATTTAGTAATTAAGAAAAGAAAATGTCCAAAAGATGGCAAAGCACTGAATAAACAATCTTTTGGTGTGAGGATAGAGCAGGCCTTGCAAATTTCTGAACTATAGTATGCCACCCAGGTTGCAAAATTACCGTATACTCTACACTGATCACTGATTGTGTGCTAAGAATTGGGCTAAGTTTTTCTTTTAATATTTTAAACGTAACACTTTATGTATCCCTTGTGAAAACTCTGGCAGGTTATTGGTGCTTTCTCATTTTACAGAAGAAGAAACTGAGCCCAGAATGGGGCTGGAAAAATTACCCAATGACACACAACCTGCAAATAGCAGTCCAAGTTTTATCCTAAGATTATCTAACACTGAAGTCCCTGATCTGCTGTATTTCTTCTGCACGTATGGATTTTATACTTTTCAGGAGTATATCAACAAACTTAGGGAATCAATTACCAAGGGTCACGGTACTATGATGAACACCCGAGATGAGATGAATTTTAAAATGGTTGGTTTCAAAGGGTTCTCAGCCCAGAAGGGTAGGAAGCACGTTTATCTGCTTTGGAGAATAAAGGTAACTGGGGTTTCTCAGGTGGCTCAGTGGTAAAGAATTTGCCTGCCAATGCAGGAAATGCAGGTTCAATCGCTGGGTCCAGAAGATCCCCTGGAGAAAGAAATGGCAACCCACTCCAATATTCTCGCTTGGGAAATCCCATGGACAGGAGCCTGCCAGGCTATAGTTCATGGTGTTGCAAGAGTCGGACACAACTTAGCGACTAAACAACAACAACAAAGGTAAATATAAAGTATTATGAGAAAATAGAGATTAATTCTTGTTGGGAAGATGAGAAAAGACCTCATCCAAGAAAGCATTTGAGATTAATCTTGAAGGATGAAAAGCAGTAATTCCTAGCATTTGTTGAGTGTCTATATTGTGTTAGATACTATGCCAGGTGTACCTCATATTTTATTTATGATGAAATTACACTATTTATGCATTACTATTTCTTTTACAAATGAAGATAATAAAGTTAATAAAAGTTAACTTCCCAAGGGGAAAAATTATGATTTATTCAATATCATCTATTGAACTAGCTGCCGAGCACATATTTATTCTCACAACAAGCTTATGAAATGTGTATTGTTAACATTTTAAATAAAGAAACGGGCTCCAAGAGATTAAATAACTCACACATGCCACAGAGGAATTAAAAGGTCAAACCATGATTAGAATTTAAATCCATCTGACTCCAATGCACAATAATACATCCATGTACTATACTAAAACACACTGGTGTGTTTGTAAAGATGACAATGACAATAATAAGCTATTTCTTGGGGAATAAATAAGATGCTGTGTTAAATACTCTTTATATTTCATTTAATCCTGACATCATCCACATGATTATTTTCCTTTTCACTTTTAAGAAAGCTAAGAACAAGAGATATTATGGCACAGGGATACAGTTATTAAGAATCAGAGAAGAGCTTCACAAGGATATTATGCCTGATTCCAAAAGCTGGTGATAACTACTGTAATGCCTTTGTAGAATAAAGAATTTACAACATAGTCAAGGCATGGAAAGGTATTATAAGTAGTAGGACCATATAGCCAAGAACAGGAATGTTAAACTAGAAAATACATACAGAAACTTTCAAAGTAATTCAATACCATTGATGTGAGAGAGATAAGCACACCCAAGAGTCACAAATAAATACACTCTATTGACGTGCACTGTCCAATACAGTAGCCACTAGTCATCTTTGGCAACTGAGCATTTGAAATGTAACTAGTCCAAATTGAGACATACTATACATGTAAAATACACACTAGATTTCAAAGATTTAATAGAAAGTAAATAACTTACTAGTTTTTTAATTATATATTGAAATGACATTCTGAATATAATGGGTTAACTAACATGTATTATTAAAATTAATTTCACTTTTGATTTTTTTCAATGGGTTACAAGAAAATTTAAAAAATTTCTTATGTGGCTCATATTGCCTTTCTATTGGACAGCACTGCTAGAGACCATCTCCAAACTGCATCTCAATTCTGTCCACTCCTTTTCATCTCCATTGCAATAACTCTATTCCAGACCCCTTGATCTTCTGGCAGTACAAGACCCTAACTAATCTCTATACTTCTGCTCATTGGCTTCCAATGTATTCTCTCTTTAAGAGCCAAAATACTTTTTTAAAAAAAAATAATTCTGATCATGTCATTTCCGTGTTTATAGCTGTCAAATGACTTCCCACTGTACTTTAAATAAAACTCAAACTGCTTACCACAGCCTCCAAAGCACCTACATAATCTCAGCCCTGACCACCTCTCCAAAGTCAACTTGTACCACAGTTCTGGCTTCCTTTCAGGTTTTAACACACCAAATTTCTTCCTAACTTAAGACTTCTGCACATGATTATTTTCCTTTTCACTTTTAAGAAAGCTAAGAACAAGAGATATTATGGCACAGGGATACAGTTATTAAGAATCAGAGAAGAGCTTCACAAGGATATTATGCCTGATTCCAAAAGCTGGTGATAACTACTGTAATGCCTTTGTAGAATAAAGAATTTACAACATAGTCAAGGCATGGAAAGGTATTATAAGTAGTAGGACCATATAGCCAAGAACAGGAATGTTAAACTAGAAAATACATACAGAAACTTTCAAAGTAATTCAATACCATTGATGTGAGAGAGATAAGCACACCCAAGAGTCACAAATAAATACACTCTATTGACGTGCACTGTCCAATACAGTAGCCACTAGTCATCTTTGGCAACTGAGCATTTGAAATGTAACTAGTCCAAATTGAGACATACTATACATGTAAAATACACACTAGATTTCAAAGATTTAATAGAAAGTAAATAACTTACTAGTTTTTTAATTATATATTGAAATGACATTCTGAATATAATGGGTTAACTAACATGTATTATTAAAATTAATTTCACTTTTTGATTTTTTTCAATGGGTTACAAGAAAATTTAAAAATTACTTATGTGGCTCATATTGCCTTTCTATTGGACAGCACTGCTAGAGACCATCTCCAAACTGCATCTCAATTCTGTCCACTCCTTTTCATCTCCATTGCAATAACTCTATTCCAGACCCCTTGATCTTCTGGCAGTACAAGACCCTAACTAATCTCTATACTTCTGCTCATTGGCTTCCAATGTATTCTCTCTTTAAGAGCCAAAATACTTTTTTAAAAAAAAATAATTCTGATCATGTCATTTCCGTGTTTATAGCTGTCAAATGACTTCCCACTGTACTTTAAATAAAACTCAAACTGCTTACCACAGCCTCCAAAGCACCTACATAATCTCAGCCCTGACCACCTCTCCAAAGTCAACTTGTACCACAGTTCTGGCTTCCTTTCAGGTTTTTTAACACACCAAATTTCTTCCTAACTTAAGACTTCTGCACATGCCATTATTTCTGCCTGAAATGCTCTTTTCCTCACCCTTTCCACAGTTGTCTTTTCTCCTTTTGGGTCCTGACTTAAAACCTCACCTTCCCAGAGACATTCCCCAAACACACTCCTGAAATATGTTCCTTTCTTCCAAAGCTCTCAACACAATCTGAAATTATGTGTGTGTCTGTGTTCCGGATTGACTCCACCTCCACTAGGATGTCAGCTCCGTGAGGGTCGAGACCAATGTGTAATTCAACAAAATATACCCTGAATCTACCTGTAGGCACTCAACTTAAATAAATAACTAATATAATGAATGCATTTTATTTATTTTTCAATAAAAATATTTATTTTTCAATAAATATGAAAGCATACTAATAAAGATCAGTATGTGAATTAATTCTACATCTGTAGAATCATTTGGTCTACTATCATTTATAATATTAAGCAAAATAATCTTTAGCAATTAAGTTTAATGCTCAAATATTTAATTCTTTCCAGGCAACAAAACTATTAAGAAAACTCATATTTTAGAATTCAAGAACTTGAACTATTTAACAATACTTACTACACTGCTATTCCAAGTAGTCTAAACAATGCCATAGATGCAGTAACAAACCTTTAACTAATTTTAGGCAGAGGCAGTCTCCCTTTATAGTCTCATCTCCCAAATTATTTTCCATACTACTAGATGGAATTATTTTCATAAAATCTTTCAGACCAATATACATCTCAAAAGGATGAGTTAAAAACAAAATACCCAATCTAACATTTCAAAACCTTTTGAGGAAAAAAATACCAATATACAGAACATCAATGATAAATCATCTTTGATGCAGAGATAAAGAATACGAACGGGAAAGGTATTCCCAAATGTCTTACTCTTCCACTAACCTCGGTTCAAAATCAAATTCTGCTTATTACAAATGTACAACAGAGTGACTACAGAAGAAAATTAACAGTCGTTAAGTGCTGAGAAATTAGTGTTTCTATACTAGAATGTCAGGTCTTTACATTTTACTACTAAAAGCTTTAACAATAAATTTTTTGAGAAAATTACAAATTTGTCCTAGTATCTCAGTTCACTCGATGGTGGTGATATTTCATTTAGCTAATTATTGATTTACCTAATTATTGATTAACACTGAGTCAATCAGCCTAAATATAATCAGTCCATTCAAGCTAAATATCTTATATAGAGAGAAGACACAATCATCATGAAATGCAACTGTAAGAATATTACATTACCTGTCTGTGAGAGGTTGGGAGGGCACTCTTTTACTCAATGATGGAAGATCCAGAGAATCTGGTTTCTTATCCATTCTGCAACATGCTTGGATATTTAAGTATTTAAATATGTGTACTTTACCTTTTAAACATATCTGTCAATAAGTAATTGAGAAATATTATAGTTCCAAATATAAAATCACTTGCCAATTTATTAATAAATTTAATAATTTCAAATTACTCTGTGATATAACAATCATGACAGATACTTTACATATTTTAAATACTTTGTATTTCTGACACTAGGTGAAAAAAAGTCTGACAATACTGACACCAACTAAAACTATTGTCGTCTCTGTTCTTATTAGAAAATACAAGTCAATTTTTCTGTATTCCACTGGATTTTCTTTTTATTAAAAGCAGAATGCACAAACCACTAAACAATATAATATTTATAATTCATAAAAACTGCCTTTATTAAAAAATAAAAAGAAATGAATTCATCATAGTGGTGATAACAGAAGAAATAACTCATGTAATTCTTTAAAGTAATCTCATCAGACCGACTGTCATTTGGTCTACACATTGGAAGAAAGCTAATCAAAAGAATGTAAATTCAGGATAAACGAATTTGGAGGAAGGTGTGATGGCAGGCCACTTAGAATAAAACCAGTTTTTAAATGGTCAATTCAACTAAGTATCCTGGAAAGTTGTTTTCAATGGCAATAAAGAAAAAGAATACTGGAGAGGAAAATATTATGTGAAAGAAAGTATTCTATATAAAAATAATAAGCAATGAGAAGTAAGGAAACAATAAGTCAACTATATAAAGGTTAATTGCAGTCACCATAAATGTTACCAAATAAGTATTTCTCAAAATTTAGAAAATAAAACTTTTTATTTTATGGCTGCACATAACCTAGCAACACACAAAAGCAATCAACAAAGCAAACAGTAGGAAGAGTACATTAAAATGTAATTATCATTCCAGATAGGTAGCAAAATGTTTCTTAGATAGATCTAATAGATACCAGATCTGATCTGACCAATGAAAAACTTCATTTAAAAGGAAAATGTGAAACATTTGTGCTTTAGAATATAAATATATTACCAACTAAAAATGTATCCTATTGTCTGACCAAACTAATGTTTTTTCAATTTTTTTTTTGTTTTTCTTTTTCCCCATCATGCCTCTTCCATCCGTATTTATTTTCATTGATCTTTTTATTCTTTGGCATATGTGGGCCTCCCATTGCAGTGGCCTCTCTCGCTGCAGAGCACCGCCTCCAGGCACATGCGTTCCAGAGTGCTGGCTCACAATTGCATACACCAGCCCAGCTACTCCACTGCATGTAGGACCTTCCCTGGCCAGGGATCGAACCGGTGCCCCCTGCACTGCAAGGCAGACTCTTTACCCACTGGACCACCAGGAAAGTCCCTGACCAAACCAATTTTTAAAAATTATATTTGATATCCAAATTAAATGCTGATTACTCTTTTATAAATTTATATCATCATAATTCACATACAGTTTTAATATCAAAGACAGTTATAAAACAGATAATAAATTAATCCCCCATTCCACTCCTTTCAATCTGATTTCTACTTTTTACCTTTATATTTATAAATAATATGGTTCTAAAATATTTTTTATTTTTCAATTGAAGATGGACTTAGATATCTTATGTTACCACTACCACTGATGCAGCAGATACGTGGGCCCCAGGCTGAGCAGCCAGAATCTGTCCTCTGTGGACAGACACTCCAAGATAAATACAATGGCAGGAGCAAGGAGAAGCTGAACGCTGCCTGGATAGAAGGTCAAAGAGGCCTCCATGATTACACATGTGCAGAAAGGTTCCTCAGTAGGTCAGAGAAGGGAGGAGGCACCAGACCATAATATGCTCTTCTTCTCAGAAACTCTTGGAATCCATCTTGGCTAAGAGATATGCACGCACACACACAAGGGAGGACCCTGAGTTAAACCAAATAGAGAATTAGAACCAAGCAAAGCAAGATGACTGATCAGGGGAAATCTGGAAAGTGTCCTGTATAAGTGAGTTAGAGCTGGTACACTTCTCATCCTTGGCAGGTGGGAGTGGGGGGGAGGAAGTGGGAAGCACACTCTCTCCAGGTGTGTATCTGTCTTGCTTCTGTCTTAATTAAACAAAATTTTTCTTCACTGTGTGCTCTCCCACTTGGGCTATGTCTCTAAGGTCCCTGGTGGTCTGGTGGCTAGGATTCCTGGCTTACTCCCAGTCTACCCAGGTTCAATTCCTAGAATGGGAATTAGGATCTTGCTTCAACCCACTGCTCACTGGTGTCTGCAAGAGATCACCACCACTATCACACATCATCAAACCACCATCCTCCCAACTCCGAGTTCCTATCAACTCATATAGACATACTTCCTCCCTTTTCAGAAGCATAACATAGTGGCTGGAACATGTACTCTAGAGTTAGATTGTCTTGGTTTGAAACCAGGCACCACCACATGCTAGCCATGTGACTTTGGACAAGTCACTGAACATATATACCTGTTCCCTCCTATATAAAATGAGGTATAATGACAGTGCCAATTTTACAGGATTACTATGAGAAATGAGTGAGTGCATGTAAAGCATTTTTAATACAGTGCTTGGAGCATGGTAAGTGCCATATAAATCTTTGTTATTATAGCATCTATGTCACAATGTTTCATTAAATCAAAATCTAGCATTTATAAAAAATAAAACATCATTGAGCAAGAAAATATTCACAGATGAGCCAGAGAGGTTAGACTGTACTTCCTTTCTCTTATAAGTTTTCATTTTTCCTAAAGTGACTACTTGCCCCATTTTTCTCCTTCATATAATTTTCTGTATGCTTACTAATTCATTCCTGACTCTGATAGAATGGCAAAACCTCTCTCCATATTGACAAACACATCAACTATCAACTTCCTTCTTTTCTATTTTCTTTCAAAGGCCTCCATGATTACACATGTGCAGAAAGGTTCCTCAGTAGGTCAGAGGGGGGCACCAGACCATAATATGCTCTTCTTCTCAGAAACTCTTGGAATCCATCTTGGCTAAGAGATATGCACGCACACACACAAGGGAGGACCCTGAGTTAAACCAAATAGAGAATTAGAACCAAGCAAAGCAAGATGACTGATCAGGGGAAATCTGGAAAGTGTCCTGTATAAGTGAGTTAGAGCTGGTACACTTCTCATCCTTGGCAGGTGGGAGTGGGGGGGAGGAAGTGGGAAGCACACTCTCTCCAGGTGTGTATCTGTCTTGCTTCTGTCTTAATTAAACAAAATTTTTCTTCACTGTGTGCTCTCCCACTTGGGCTATGTCTCTAAGGTCCCTGGTGGTCTGGTGGCTAGGATTCCTGGCTTACTCCCAGTCTACCCAGGTTCAATTCCTAGAATGGGAATTAGGATCTTGCTTCAACCCACTGCTCACTGGTGTCTGCAAGAGATCACCACCACTATCACACATCATCAAACCACCATCCTCCCAACTCCGAGTTCCTATCAACTCATATAGACATACTTCCTCCCTTTTCAGAAGCATAACATAGTGGCTGGAACATGTACTCTAGAGTTAGATTGTCTTGGTTTGAAACCAGGCACCACCACATGCTAGCCATGTGACTTTGGACAAGTCACTGAACATATATACCTGTTCCCTCCTATATAAAATGAGGTATAATGACAGTGCCAATTTTACAGGATTACTATGAGAAATGAGTGAGTGCATGTAAAGCATTTTTAATACAGTGCTTGGAGCATGGTAAGTGCCATATAAATCTTTGTTATTATAGCATCTATGTCACAATGTTTCATTAAATCAAAATCTAGCATTTATAAAAAATAAAACATCATTGAGCAAGAAAATATTCACAGATGAGCCAGAGAGGTTAGACTGTACTTCCTTTCTCTTATAAGTTTTCATTTTTCCTAAAGTGACTACTTGCCCCATTTTTCTCCTTCATATAATTTTCTGTATGCTTACTAATTCATTCCTGACTCTGATAGAATGGCAAAACCTCTCTCCATATTGACAAACACATCAACTATCAACTTCCTTCTTTTTCTATTTTCTTTTTGGAGACAACCCCTTACTCTACACTGATTATGCTCTCCAGGTTGATGCATACCTGTCTATTTTAGACATGAAAAATCCTTCTTTGCTCCCTCATTTTGTATATAATATATTTGCTAGGTTCCTAGTAAGAAAGAGCTTACTAGGGTGCAGGAGAGCTAAAATTTCTGAGATCTTATATGCTTGAAACTGTCTTTTTTCTGTCTTACAACTGACTGATTAGTTTGACTTTATAAAGTTGGGAAGATTCCTTCAGTCATTGAAGGCATTATTCTAACATTTAGCTTCCCATGGTACTACTGAGAAGTCATTCTGATTACCACTCCTTTGAATGTGACCCATCTTATCTCCATGAAAGTCTTTCGGTGTTTTAGTCTCTGTCTTTCATGTTAGAAATTATTTCTACAATGTCAAGTGGCTGTTCATTTTCAAAAGTAAAACAATAAGAAGTCAGAGAGAGGCTCTATGCAAGAGTGGGAAGTTTATCAATGGTCAGCCTCACTGTCAGATCAGAGTGCAACTTCGCAGTTCTTCAGGGTACAGCCAATGTTCATTACATCTATAGGTCTTTTCTCCTAGTTCAGTCAGACTACCAAGGGAGAAATCATCCTGCCTAAGATATGTAAGAGAGGCTGCAAGCATTCTGGGAGTCAGGAAAGAGATGTCTACTGGAGAGTTACAACACTCAATGTGTAAGCATTCACTGTTTCCAGTATGTAGTCTCACTCCTACCCACAGCTGTACCTGCAGCCCCTGACTCTGGTTGAGTCTCTCTATAGCTGTGCTATCCAATACAGTAGTCACTAGTCACATACAGCTATTTAATCTAAATAAAACTAAAAATGCAGTTCTTCAGTATCACTATACACTTAAGCTACCATATGGGACAATACAAACAGAACATTTTGATCATCACAGAAAGTTCTAACAGACAAAGTTGATCTTTAACGAGTAAACTACAGGCTTATTATGGCTATGGCAAGGAAGGATACTCTTTTTTTTTTTTTTTTTTTGCAGGGAGGAAACCAATTCTGACACCATGTCGCAAACTGTTTCCTTGACTTGCTTTTCGTAGCTTTTGTTTTAAGACTCTAGCTAATGCCTTGCTTGGAGGACCCTGGCCCTCTGCCTGATTGCTAAACTAAAATGCCTTTGTTCAGAATCCTGTACACCTGAGAGCGGCAGGAAGGGAGAAATTAACACATCACCTGCCTGAGACTTGCCATTCTAGGAAGAGTTTGCAAGATTAATGGCCTTTTTACTTTGCTTCCTCACCTCCCCCCATCTCTGATTTATAAAAGAACCTGGCATCCAGACCCCAGTAAGATGGTTATTTTGAGGCCCTAGCCTGCCATCTTCTCAGTCAGCTGCTTTGCCTTCCAAATAAAGCCATCATCATGTGCCCCCTCAGCCAGACGCTCTTGTGCAGTGTTAAGTGGAGATCCTAGCTACCACTATTTCATCTATTTTCCTTTTTCCAAAATTCTGTTGCCATCTCTCCCCTGCTGTCCTCTTCTCTTTCATTCTTTGTCCTCGTGGGTTTATAGCTTAGTGTACTCCTTTGCTCTCATTTAAGTGGATTCCACATGGATTTAATTCTCAAACTAAAATAAATCCCAGGCTTCTACTAAGGCAAGGGAGGGCAAATCATGTAGCTACAGAGCTAACGGCAGGAATCAGTGTAAACTCAGACCTGTACTGTTGAATATATTAACTACTAATAATGTAGATCTATTTAAATTTCAATTCATCAAAATAAAATTAAATTGAAAATTCTGTTCTTAGTCACAGTAGCCATGTACCAAGTACTCAATAGCAAGTGGCTGTGGTATTGGACGTCACAGATTATAGAATATTTCCATTATTCACAAAGTTGTACTAGACAAGAGAGTCTTAGATATTCTACAGACCTTCATGTTTTCAGTCTTTCATGCCTATAGTTAACAGTTACATATTTCATTCAATAGTCATCAAAGAAACACTCCAATCATTCCCGGGTTTAACACAGTTAACATCAACTTGCTTCTTGTTGCCTTCTTCCACAGACAAGTTTCCGCTTTCCCCACCCTGCTAGGGTGGCTACTACCAGGACCCCAGCCAGCCTTTAGTATCTGAATTTAGAAAAAGACCACCTCCTCTGCAATGAGTGGAATGAACCTTTGTAAGAAGAAAAAAGCAACTCCTCTTCTAGATGTATACAAACCGAGTGCCAGGGCACATAGCTTGGAAATAAGAGTACAGGCTAGCATTTCACTATCATGTGCCTCCTCAGCCAGATGCTCTTGTGCAGTGTAAGTGGAGATCCTAGTTACCACTATTTCATCTATTTTCCTTTTTTCCAAACTTCTGTTGCCATCTCTCCCCTGCTGTCCTCTTCTCTTTCATTCTTTGTCCTCGTGGGTTTATAGCTTAGTGTACTCCTTTGCTCTTATTTAAGTGGACTCCACATGGATTTAATTCTCAAACTAAAAGTGTGAATTAATACTTTTCCACTTGAATCTTTCTGTTGATTCCACCTACTGGTGCTAAAAATACGTTCCAATTGCTGGAGGGAGGAAACCAATCCTGATTCTATGTTGCAAACTGCTCCTTTGACTTGCCTTTTGTCGCTTTTGTTTTTATAATCAACTTGCTTGGAAGACCCTGCCCTTCTGCCTGACTGCTAAACTAAATGCATTTGTTCAGAACCCTGTCCACTTGTAGATGGAAAGAAGGGAGAAATTAATACACCCATTGCCTACTGCTTGCCATTCTAAAGAGGTGTTTGCAAGATTAGTGGCCTTTTTACTTTGCTTCCTCACCTCCCCCCTTCTCTGGTCTCAGGCATCCAGACCACAATAAAATGATTATTTTAAGGCCCTAGCCTGCCATTTTCTCAGTTAGCTGCTGTCAACTATAAACTGACATTTACCAATTACATTGCCAATGTCTGGACAACAAGGACATTTGCCATCTGCCTCTGCAGAGACCAGACCCTATGCTGTTGAGAGCTGCTGACCTTCAATACCCCCTGAAGGAGATGAGGGTGGGGTAGAGGCACTCTGTGCTCCAAAGAATCTGGTGGGGCAGGTCTTTAGATAGGTGGATGCTTTTAGAAACAGAATTCAACCATTGTCATTCTTGTTGCCTTCTTCCCCACAGACAAGTTTCCGCTTTCCCCACCCTGCTAGGGTGGCTACTACCAGGACCCCAGCCAGCCTTTAGTATCTGAATTTAGAAAAAGACCACCTCCTCTGCAATGAGTGGAATGAACCTTTGTAAGAAGAAAAAAGCAACTCCTCTTCTAGATGTATACAAACCGAGTGCCAGGGCACATAGCTTGGAAATAAGAGTACAGGCTAGCATTTCACTATCATGTGCCTCCTCAGCCAGATGCTCTTGTGCAGTGTAAGTGGAGATCCTAGTTACCACTATTTCATCTATTTTCCTTTTTTCCAAACTTCTGTTGCCATCTCTCCCCTGCTGTCCTCTTCTCTTTCATTCTTTGTCCTCGTGGGTTTATAGCTTAGTGTACTCCTTTGCTCTTATTTAAGTGGACTCCACATGGATTTAATTCTCAAACTAAAAGTGTGAATTAATACTTTTCCACTTGAATCTTTCTGTTGATTCCACCTACTGGTGCTAAAAATACGTTCCAATTGCTGGAGGGAGGAAACCAATCCTGATTCTATGTTGCAAACTGCTCCTTTGACTTGCCTTTTGTCGCTTTTGTTTTTATAATCAACTTGCTTGGAAGACCCTGCCCTTCTGCCTGACTGCTAAACTAAATGCATTTGTTCAGAACCCTGTCCACTTGTAGATGGAAAAAAGGGGAGAAATTAATACACCCATTGCCTACTGCTTGCCATTCTAAAGAGGTGTTTGCAAGATTAGTGGCCTTTTTACTTTGCTTCCTCACCTCCCCCCTTCTCTGGTCTCAGGCATCCAGACCACAATAAAATGATTATTTTAAGGCCCTAGCCTGCCATTTTCTCAGTTAGCTGCTGTCAACTATAAACTGACATTTACCAATTACATTGCCAATGTCTGGACAACAAGGACATTTGCCATCTGCCTCTGCAGAGACCAGACCCTATGCTGTTGAGAGCTGCTGACCTTCAATACCCCCTGAAGGAGATGAGGGTGGGGTAGAGGCACTCTGTGCTCCAAAGAATCTGGTGGGGCAGGTCTTTAGATAGGTGGATGCTTTTAGAAACAGATTTTATTATCTCAATCTTTGCATCTCCTTATGTTTAGAAAAACACTAAATCTCCTCATGGTGACATCAGATCCTCGTGACTAACCGAAGACTCTTTGTAAAATGACTGTTTAATGATATTGAACTCCCCCCTCACCAAAATCCTTAAATATTGACCCTCCTCCTGCTTCCGCTTTGCAGCAGTCTCTCAGAGCTATCTGGGGTGCTGCCTCCTGGGCTGCAGTCCTAATTATCCCCAAATAAAACCCACAACTCTCAAGTTGTTCATCTTTTTTAGTTGACACTGCTTTCCAAATAAAGTCATCTTCCTAGCCTCAACACCTCATCTCTCAGATTCACTGCTCTGTAATGCCGCGAGCAGAGCGAGCTTGGGCTCGGTAAAACACACACATCAATCATACAATAAATTTCAAGGAGGTATATACCTGAGCAGGACAGATGTAGAGACTCCTTAATCTATCCTTTTAAAATAACATAGACAACCAGAATTATCAGTTCACAAGCAGAAATTTGGTATCTGGGTTATCCAAATTCTACTCTCTAGAAACTAAGTTAAACTTCCTACCAAAGTGAAAAAGCCACTTCTCAGAAAAGGTCTTTTGACAACAATACCTCAAAAACAAACTGACTTCTAATGTTGATGCTTTTTGATTTACCAGTAACAAATATAATTCTAAATAAAAACAGAAGAAACAGGGCTTCCCCTGGTGGTCCAGTGGGTAAGGACACCGCCTTGCAGTGCAAGGGGCGCCGGTTCGATCCCTGGCCTGGGAAGATCCCACGTGCCGCGGAGCGGCTGGACCCATGTGTCCAATTACCGAGCCGGAGCTCTGGAGCGCATGCGCCCAGAGCCGGCGCTCTGCAGCGACAGACACCACCACGATGGGAGGCCCACACAGGCCAAAGAACAAAGACGTGATGGGAGGCCCACACAGGCCAAAAAACAAAGACAGATGAAAACAGAGAAGTGAAAGACCAATAGAAGTGGCCCGCCCGCTCCCCTCCCTCCCCAACCCGACTCTCGCCCAAAATAAATAAATAAATAAATCTTAAAAAAAAAAACCAGAAGAAACAAGTATAATTTTTAAAATTACATACCTGTGCTGGTGGTACTTGCAAAGGATTGTTATCCAAAATTATTACTTGTAAATGATGTAGCTTCCTGTAACAAACTGGAATTTCGGTCACTTTATTACAAGAGAAATCCAGCTTGACTAAGGGAAGATCTCCTAATTCTGTTCAGAAATAAAAATAATTAAATTAAATTCTACACAATTGGGCTTCCCCTGGTGGTCCAGTGGGTAAGGACACCGCCTTGCAGTGCAAGGGGCGCTGGTTCGATCCCTGGCCTGGGAAGATCCCACGTGCCACGGAGCAGCTGAACCAATGTGTCCAATGACCGAGCCAGAGCCCTGGAGCGTATGCGCCCACTGCAATGGGAGGCCCACACGGGCCAAAAGAACAAAGACGGATGAAAATGTAGAAATGAAAGACCAATAGAAGTGGCCCGCCCGCTCCCCTCCCTCCCCAACCCGACCCCCGCCCAAAATAAATAAATAAATAAATCTTAAAAAAAAAAAATTCTACACAATTACTCTCTTATTCATGTGAATTAGATGACCATCTTACCATCTGGTAACACATGAAGATTATTTCTTCTTATATTTAGCTCTCTAAGTGATTGCAATTTTCCCATTTGTTGGGGAAGAACCTGAATCTCATTGCAGCTAATATCCTAAGGAAAAAAGAAAATAAAATTGTAACAATGGAGAATCAGAGATGTATTTCAATTTTTTAATTAAAGCACACTAATAGCTAGCAAAAGTCACCTCTAATGTCACTTCTCCAAATACAGATTACCAGGCAGATTTATATTTATATTATGTCATGAAATCAAACCAGCACAGTTAACATAAATTTTTCTGTGTAAAAGTGTGAGGATATAATTTAGTACTTTGTAGTCAGCATTTTGAAATTTTCAGCTGAGGATCACTCTTACCAACTAAAATCCTAAGTAAGGTGCTCTTCATTCATATGTAAAATGAAAGAGAACTATCAATTAATGGGATAATTTGTCAATTATAGTAGTTGGTTTGAGATACTTGGGTGGCCAGGCACTGAGAAAGTCAAGGATTTACGGATGTGAGCTAGAGAACCAAAGACCATTGTCAGAAGCCATTTAACTAAACCTATTTCTCAAAGGGATACAAAATATGAGGGATTAGAAGCTTAAAATTTGGTGGCTCACATCATAACCCAAAGACATTCTAAGAGAGCTGGTCAGAACTGCTTCAAGGTTAAGGTAAAATGTAAGTCCCAATTTAAAGGTAAACAATACCACATTTCCATTAGGATAGAGGAACAGCTAAAGTTTTTAAACTGTGAAGCCCTTCCCCACTTTCTTATTATTGCATCAACAAAAAGGGAAGAAAAATCTGCAACAAGATCTCAGGCAGCAGTCATTCTAGACACACTACAAATGAAATTCATATTATCCTGCAGCTGCCCCCAGGTTCCAACTTTCACTGGAAATGACATTAGCTTACAGGGAAAAGGTGTGGCACATACATATTTTTTCATAAAAAATGAAAAAGACAGAAAGGTAAATTCAAAAGAAGAATATTGTTCTTTTTTAGTTGCTGAGTTGTGTTAGACTATTTGGTGATCCCATAGACTGTAGCCTGCCAGGTTCCCCTCTGTCCATGGGATTTCCCAGGCCAGAATACTGGAGTGGGCTTCCATTCCCTTCTTCAAGGGACCTTTCTGACCCAGGGATTGAACCCTCATCTCCTGCATTGGCAGGCGAATTCTTTACCACTGACCCACCAGAGAAGCCGCTAAAGAATCTTAAATAATATCTTATCATCTAACCTATAGATGATTTAAAAATGTATCCTACGTGCCTCTTTCAAACTATATCTAAGGTATCTTCATTCAACATCTATTTATCAAATACAAACTAGGCACTGTTCTAGGTGCTGGGGATATGTCAATATATAAAATAAACAAAAATTCCTGCCCTCCTGGCTCTTTATGAGGCTTGCATTCTAACAAGAGGAGTAGACTATACAATATGCTAGAAGGTGATAAGTGCTATGAGGGGAAAGAAAAACAGAGAAGTGAAGCAAATAGAGACTTGGAAGTCACATTAATGGGATAATTTGTCAATTATAGTAGTTGGTTTGAGATACTTGGGTGGCCAGGCACTGAGAAAGTCAAGGATTTACGGATGTGAGCTAGAGAACCAAAGACCATTGTCAGAAGCCATTTAACTAAACCTATTTCTCAAAGGGATACAAAATATGAGGGATTAGAAGCTTAAAATTTGGTGGCTCACATCATAACCCAAAGACATTCTAAGAGAGCTGGTCAGAACTGCTTCAAGGTTAAGGTAAAATGTAAGTCCCAATTTAAAGGTAAACAATACCACATTTCCATTAGGATAGAGGAACAGCTAAAGTTTTTAAACTGTGAAGCCCTTCCCCACTTTCTTATTATTGCATCAACAAAAAGGGAAGAAAAATCTGCAACAAGATCTCAGGCAGCAGTCATTCTAGACACACTACAAATGAAATTCATATTATCCTGCAGCTGCCCCCAGGTTCCAACTTTCACTGGAAATGACATTAGCTTACAGGGAAAAGGTGTGGCACATACATATTTTTTCATAAAAAATGAAAAAGACAGAAAGGTAAATTCAAAAGAAGAATATTGTTCTTTTTTAGTTGCTGAGTTGTGTTAGACTATTTGGTGATCCCATAGACTGTAGCCTGCCAGGTTCCCCTCTGTCCATGGGATTTCCCAGGCCAGAATACTGGAGTGGGCTTCCATTCCCTTCTTCAAGGGACCTTTCTGACCCAGGGATTGAACCCTCATCTCCTGCATTGGCAGGCGAATTCTTTACCACTGACCCACCAGAGAAGCCGCTAAAGAATCTTAAATAATATCTTATCATCTAACCTATAGATGATTTAAAAATGTATCCTACGTGCCTCTTTCAAACTATATCTAAGGTATCTTCATTCAACATCTATTTATCAAATACAAACTAGGCACTGTTCTAGGTGCTGGGGATATGTCAATATATAAAATAAACAAAAATTCCTGCCCTCCTGGCTCTTTATGAGGCTTGCATTCTAACAAGAGGAGTAGACTATACAATATGCTAGAAGGTGATAAGTGCTATGAGGGGAAAGAAAAACAGAGAAGGATAAAGGAAAACAGCACTGCTAGCAATATTGGTGATATTAGCAATTATTCAGATTGTTTCATGAAGTAGTTGATATTTGAGTACTATTATCAGAGGTGAGAGTATGAACCATGTCAATGCATAAGAAAGGAATGTTCAAGACAGAAGGAACACTATGTAAAGACTCTTAAGCAAAGCATGTGTGACATGTACCAAGAACAGCAAGGAATCCAGTGTAGCTAGAGAAGAGTGGGCAAGGAGAACACTAGGACGGAGGGGAGGGTAAGACTTTGGCTTTTACTCAGAGATATGGGCAAGTACAGAGGCTTATAAATAGAGGCATGACATGATCTGACTTAAATGTTTGACAAGATCACCTTAGCTGTTGTGTTGATGATAGGCTCTTGTCCAAATGATGGATAAAGAAACTTTGGGAAAATGTCCATTAAAGTAGACATGAGGGCTTCCTCCCAACGGTGCCTAATACTGAAGATTTCCATACAAAAAAAAGATAAAAATTTGATAGGTAGCTGCCGCTTCACAGAAGAAACAAATTCAGACACAGGATACTGAACTACTCACTAGTGGGTACTTTACAAAATACTCTGCTGGGAACTGAAGGCCTGAGAGTATTTCCTAGATCTAATCACAGAACTCACTATAGTTGGCTACCATATTCTTATGAAATGGTATCCTGGGAAAACATTCCAATGGCAGGTAATATTCACAAATTAAATGATTTAAAATTGTGAAGTAAAAAATATTGTCAATTAGCCATCCTAATACAACCTAGTCACTATTACTGATTTTGAAGTTTAAAGCACAATAATTTTATAGGGATAGTAAAATAATGGTTCATATGTTTTAATATTCTATTTAAACAGAAATACTACACTAAATATTAAAATGCTAAATATTTTTGAAATTTCATTTATCCAAAAACTATCTCATGTAACATAATTTAGAACATAGGGCCACAAGCTAAATAAACAAACTATGGTACATATATACAATGGAGTACTTTTCAGCTGTAAAAAGAAATGCAGAAGAATCAGCCCTAATGAGGGAAGAAAAACAGAGAAGGATAAAGGAAAACAGCACTGCTAGCAATATTGGTGATATTAGCAATTATTCAGATTGTTTCATGAAGTAGTTGATATTTGAGTACTATTATCAGAGGTGAGAGTATGAACCATGTCAATGCATAAGAAAGGAATGTTCAAGACAGAAGGAACACTATGTAAAGACTCTTAAGCAAAGCATGTGTGACATGTACCAAGAACAGCAAGGAATCCAGTGTAGCTAGAGAAGAGTGGGCAAGGAGAACACTAGGACGGAGGGGAGGGTAAGACTTTGGCTTTTACTCAGAGATATGGGCAAGTACAGAGGCTTATAAATAGAGGCATGACATGATCTGACTTAAATGTTTGACAAGATCACCTTAGCTGTTGTGTTGATGATAGGCTCTTGTCCAAATGATGGATAAAGAAACTTTGGGAAAATGTCCATTAAAGTAGACATGAGGGCTTCCTCCCAACGGTGCCTAATACTGAAGATTTCCATACAAAAAAAAGATAAAAATTTGATAGGTAGCTGCCGCTTCACAGAAGAAACAAATTCAGACACAGGATACTGAACTACTCACTAGTGGGTACTTTACAAAATACTCTGCTGGGAACTGAAGGCCTGAGAGTATTTCCTAGATCTAATCACAGAACTCACTATAGTTGGCTACCATATTCTTATGAAATGGTATCCTGGGAAAACATTCCAATGGCAGGTAATATTCACAAATTAAATGATTTAAAATTGTGAAGTAAAAAATATTGTCAATTAGCCATCCTAATACAACCTAGTCACTATTACTGATTTTGAAGTTTAAAGCACAATAATTTTATAGGGATAGTAAAATAATGGTTCATATGTTTTAATATTCTATTTAAACAGAAATACTACACTAAATATTAAAATGCTAAATATTTTTGAAATTTCATTTATCCAAAAACTATCTCATGTAACATAATTTAGAACATAGGGCCACAAGCTAAATAAACAAACTATGGTACATATATACAATGGAGTACTTTTCAGCTGTAAAAAGAAATGCAGAAGAATCAGCCCTAATGAGGTGGATGGATCTAGAACCTATCATAAAAAGTGAAGTAAGTCAAAAAGAGAAAGACAAGTACAGTATACTAACACATATATATGGAACCTAGTAAGAGGGCAATGGTAACACACAGTGAAGCGAGGGAAAAACAGACACAGAGCACACACATATGGACAGTGTGGGGAATGAACAGTGGGTGGGAGGCATAGAGGGAGTAACATGGAAACCTATACTATCATATGTGAAAAAGATAGCTATTGTCATTGCCCTGCGGGAATAGGAGATCCTGCAAGGGCCAGGTGCGATGGCCAGGCGGGGTGGGATGGGGGGGTTCTCCGAGAGGGGAGGGTGCCAGGGATATGCATATGACTGATCTGGGAACATACATTTCTATGAACAGCAAAACTCTGTAAAAAAATTTTTTAAAATAAAATAAAAAAAGAAAGAAAATTACGGAGCCATAGAATCTTTTTTTAATATTTATTGATTTGGCTGCACCTAGGCTGACTTGAGATCATTGTTTGCATCACAAAGGTTCTTTTTGTTGTGGCAGGTAAGCTTAGCTGCTCCATGGTATGTGGGATCTTAATTCCCAAATCAGGAATGGACTTGCATCCCCTGCACTGCAAGGTAAATTCTTAACTACCGGCCCCTCAGAGAAGTTCCAGAGCCATAGAATCTTAAAGTAGAAGGTACGCAAAATCTTTAAAAACATTAACAGTGCATGCCTAAGAAAGTAATGGACCCTATGTATTGTGAATTTGTTGGCATCACACCAGACATATTCTATTCATTTATGAGTGTAACATTAAAAGAGACCTTAATAAAAGGCATTTTCACTACAGAAACAGCTAACAAGTAATAAAGAATAGAAAATATAAAATTAAAGGTAATAAAAATGTTTAGGTCACAGAAAATCACGTCTTAGAAATTTGGTAAAATGGAGAGTGTACATACAACAAATTACAAATATCTGAAAGGAAAAAAATTCATCATTATCTATACTTCCTGAGAGTCCCTTGGACAGCAAGGAGACCAAACCAGCTAAATAAACTTGGTACATATATACAATGGAGTACTTTTCAGCTGTAAAAAGAAATGCAGAAGAATCAGCCCTAATGAGGTGGATGGATCTAGAACCTATCATAAAAAGTGAAGTAAGTCAAAAAGAGAAAGACAAGTACAGTATACTAACACATATATATGGAACCTAGTAAGAGGGCAATGGTAACACACAGTGAAGCGAGGGAAAAACAGACACAGAGCACACACATATGGACAGTGTGGGGAATGAACAGTGGGTGGGAGGCATAGAGGGAGTAACATGGAAACCTATACTATCATATGTGAAAAAGATAGCTATTGTCATTGCCCTGCGGGAATAGGAGATCCTGCAAGGGCCAGGTGCGATGGCCAGGCGGGGTGGGATGGGGGGGTTCTCCGAGAGGGGAGGGTGCCAGGGATATGCATATGACTGATCTGGGAACATACATTTCTATGAACAGCAAAACTCTGTAAAAAAATTTTTTAAAATAAAATAAAAAAAGAAAGAAAATTACGGAGCCATAGAATCTTTTTTTAATATTTATTGATTTGGCTGCACCTAGGCTGACTTGAGATCATTGTTTGCATCACAAAGGTTCTTTTTGTTGTGGCAGGTAAGCTTAGCTGCTCCATGGTATGTGGGATCTTAATTCCCAAATCAGGAATGGACTTGCATCCCCTGCACTGCAAGGTAAATTCTTAACTACCGCCCCTCAGAGAAGTTCCAGAGCCATAGAATCTTAAAGTAGAAGGTACGCAAAATCTTTAAAAACATTAACAGTGCATGCCTAAGAAAGTAATGGACCCTATGTATTGTGAATTTGTTGGCATCACACCAGACATATTCTATTCATTTATGAGTGTAACATTAAAAGAGACCTTAATAAAAGGCATTTTCACTACAGAAACAGCTAACAAGTAATAAAGAATAGAAAATATAAAATTAAAGGTAATAAAAATGTTTAGGTCACAGAAAATCACGTCTTAGAAATTTGGTAAAATGGAGAGTGTACATACAACAAATTACAAATATCTGAAAGGAAAAAAATTCATCATTATCTATACTTCCTGAGAGTCCCTTGGACAGCAAGGAGACCAAACCAGTCAATCCTAAAGGAAATCAACCCTGAATATTCATTGAAAGGAATGATGCTGAAGTTGAAGCAGCAATACTTCCGCCACCTGATGCAGAGATGACTCACTGGAAAAGACCCCAATGCTGGGAAAAATAGAAGGCAGAAGGAGAAGGGGACAACAGAGAACGAGATGGTTGAGTGGCATTACTGACTCAATGGACATGAGTTTGAGCAAGCTCCAAGAGACAGTGAAGGACAGGGAGGCCTGGCATTCCGCAGTCCATGGGGTTGCAAAGAGATGGACACGACTGAATGACTGAACTGAACAGGACCAGTGGATAAAGTGATAGGGGCATGTATCTCAGTTCAAAATTAGAAAGAAAACAAAGTTTTGCAAAAGAGAATTAGGGCTGCCTCAGATACACACAAGCAAAGATTTGTCCACCGTTGAAAATAAACAACTAACTAGATGTGTCAGGGATTCCCATATTAGGAAACGGTTATATCTGATAACTTATAAGATCTCTTACAATATTAAAATTCTGTGGTACTACCACATAACAGGACTAAGTTCAAGGAAGTTTCCTGGCATTATGACTGTACATTTTTATGAATTTTAAAAAGAGCATTCCTGAAATTTCTGTACATTACATTCTATTTGCACGTTGATTTTCCATTCTAAAACTGTACATAAGTTCCTCAAGAAAATTTTTCACCATCCACACATAAAAAAATCATATTTATGGACAGTTCTTAAAAATCTATGTATTGGGAAAGCATTACTCAAGATAAAACAGAAAATAAGAATAAACAGCATAATATATCGTGTGAGGTAGAAGTAACAGGAAGATGTGAAAACAGCTCAATGCTCTGAAGATTTGATAATGTTTCTCTCAGAGTTCAATATCTTTAATACATAAAATGGTATGTTCAAAGTAATTACTTTAAATTATTTCTATATTTTTCAATCAATTATATATAATGGCTTCCTTCCATTTATATTCATTCCAAAAGTGTTATAAAATTACATAAAGCTATAGGACAGGAAGGTTATTCTATTAATTCTACTGTCTGTAGGCATTGTACTCTCTTATCTACTCTCTACAAGGCTTTCATCAAAGTTCTGTAAAACTTAAAAAAAAAAAAAAAAACCTTTTCTTTTCCTAACCAAAAAGCTTTACTGTCCACAAAAAAACTGATAGACAATTGCTTATTTGTTTGAAAGCAATTTTTAAGACTTATAAGCAAGCCTTCTGACCTCACTAGGACTGAGGAACATCCAAGGCTTCTTATTGTGGTTGTGAGCTAAAATCAGACATAAACAAGGGTACCTCAAAATTTCACTAAAGTGAACTTAGGCATATACCAAGTTATTTTTCTAATTATAGTGAAATCCCATAAATGAATTAACTTCCTAAAATATAAAGGTATGTATTATGCATAGTATATATAATTGATGCAACTATTTTACTCACCAATTCCATTAAATCTTTTAACTTCCCGATTTCTTCTGGAATGGATACCAGTTTATTATTACTGAGGACCAAAACTTTAAGGGGAAGATCAAATAGGTATTTTGGCAATGTTGATAAAAGATTTCGACTGAAAAGAATAAGAAAGGCTCATTATGAGAAATACATCTGAAACTGGACATGCTATGTTGAAAAAGAACAAATCAACTTAAGCTAAATAAGTTTTCACTGAATGATAACTATTATCTAATGAGTGTTTACTTTGTAAAAGGCTAAAATCTTTACATGCACTGTCTCATTAAATCCTCATATTAGGCCCACAAGATAGTTTTATTTCCATTATACAAATAAAATAAAAGGTTAGGTTTGGTTGAGTTGCCCAGTTACAGCATGTACTGTTACCTGTAATATTGTTTTACACATCACCAGCTCTCAAAACCCAGAATCATTCTTCTGAGCAAGAGAACTGTGAAAACCTTGCTCTCTGGTATAATTTCATTCCATTCAGTACCTCTACACCTCTAACCAGGGTAAGGCACCTCTAACTAGGGTAAGGCTCCAAGGATAAATTTGCATGCATTGTGTTTACACTTATGAAAGAATGAATAGGATTATAGTTTTAAAACTATGTAGTAACCCTAACCCATTACCTTTTGTTAGAGGTTTATTGGAGAACAGTCAACTAGCACCTTCATCTCAGCTCAAAGTTGACACAACATTCCTGTTTTGGTGGATACATTTAAATATAAGGACAGCTACTATTTGTTGAGTGCTTACTATGTGGCAGGCCATGTTCAGAGCACATCCCATGAAATAACTTGACTAATTCTCACAACAACCTACTTTAGGATGCTAGATACTATCATGATACCCATTTTACAGATGAAGAAAAAGTCTAAAAGAGATTAAGTAAACTGCTCAACTTCACAGAGCTGGTAAGTGATAGAACCAGGATTCAAATCCAGGCAATTTGGCTCTGGGCCCTTTATCCTCAAAATAATTTTGGTCAAATTTGTATGGCAATGCAGACTGACCTAAACTCTCCTTGCTGCAGACTAAATGTTAGTGTCCTCCCCACTCAACACCTTAATGTTGAAGCCTAATCCCCATGTGATGGTATTTGGAGGTGGGGCCTTTGGGAGGTGATTAGTGGCCTTAAAAAGAGAGCCTAGAGAGCTCCCTTGCTCTTTATGCCATGTGAGGACTCAGCTAGAAGCCAGTCATCTATATGAATCAGGAAGCAGATCTTCACCAGACATTAAATCAGATGGCATTTTGACCTTGAATTTCCTAGGCCTCAGAACTATGAAAAATAAATTTGTTTTGTTAGCACCATGAATGTACCAAGACCATCCCACTACCAAAATATTTATAAAGTATACCATTACATTTACATACTATGAAACATTCATTAGCAATTTGCTATTATTACTTTTCTTCCTTTTCAAAATGTTTACCAAGTACCATTTCTGTTACCTGTAATATTGTTTTACACATCACCAGCTCTCAAAACCCAGAATCATTCTTCTGAGCAAGAGAACTGTGAAAACCTTGCTCTCTGGTATAATTTCATTCCATTCAGTACCTCTACACCTCTAACCAGGGTAAGGCACCTCTAACTAGGGTAAGGCTCCAAGGATAAATTTGCATGCATTGTGTTTACACTTATGAAAGAATGAATAGGATTATAGTTTTAAAACTATGTAGTAACCCTAACCCATTACCTTTTGTTAGAGGTTTATTGGAGAACAGTCAACTAGCACCTTCATCTCAGCTCAAAGTTGACACAACATTCCTGTTTTGGTGGATACATTTAAATATAAGGACAGCTACTATTTGTTGAGTGCTTACTATGTGGCAGGCCATGTTCAGAGCACATCCCATGAAATAACTTGACTAATTCTCACAACAACCTACTTTAGGATGCTAGATACTATCATGATACCCATTTTACAGATGAAAAAAAAGTCTAAAAGAGATTAAGTAAACTGCTCAACTTCACAGAGCTGGTAAGTGATAGAACCAGGATTCAAATCCAGGCAATTTGGCTCTGGGCCCTTTATCCTCAAAATAATTTTGGTCAAATTTGTATGGCAATGCAGACTGACCTAAACTCTCCTTGCTGCAGACTAAATGTTAGTGTCCTCCCCACTCAACACCTTAATGTTGAAGCCTAATCCCCATGTGATGGTATTTGGAGGTGGGGCCTTTGGGAGGTGATTAGTGGCCTTAAAAAGAGAGCCTAGAGAGCTCCCTTGCTCTTTATGCCATGTGAGGACTCAGCTAGAAGCCAGTCATCTATATGAATCAGGAAGCAGATCTTCACCAGACATTAAATCAGATGGCATTTTGACCTTGAATTTCCTAGGCCTCAGAACTATGAAAAATAAATTTGTTTTGTTAGCACCATGAATGTACCAAGACCATCCCACTACCAAAATATTTATAAAGTATACCATTACATTTACATACTATGAAACATTCATTAGCAATTTGCTATTATTACTTTTCTTCCTTTTCAAAATGATATTTATAGACTTAAACATAGTATTTTGTGTAACATACACAGCAAAAAAAACCTCGTGTTACCCCAAGAGGGGGACTTCAAGACCTTTCACCCCATTTTATGCCTGCAGAGGATGTCCAAAAACACTGGACTGATTTAATCACATGGAACAGACTAATAAAAAGGTCAACACCCCAAGATGAACAATCCTGGCCAGACGTTGGAATATCATATATGCTAGGTGCTCGTCACAACCCATGCATTTTTAAGGATCAAGCAGGATCCTTGGGAAAGTGATCTGTCTGGAGCACACAGGTTCTTTCTGAGGATTCTGCTGAAAAGCATAGTATATAGGAAGAAAGAATGAGTTGAAAATTATCTTACAAGTTTCTCAAGATCTTTTCACCAAAATAAAAAATAAACAGGAAAAAGAATGGCACATACAAACTCATTCTAATCTCCTTCAGATCAAGAAAGTTTAAAAACTGGCTTCTTTTCTTCCCTGAAGAAGCAGGTTTATTGAGTTAGCAGCAGTCAGCTATTTCTTTATACACGGTTAATAACCATAAATCTTCATTTCTGCCATGCTTTAGAAAGAGCCAAAGGAAGTCAGTCATCAGAACAATTGTCATCTTATATAGTGTGTTCAAAAATTGTTGTGTCTATAAACAAAAGTTGCGAGTAACCTTTTACACATCAAAGCGGGGATCAAAAAGTTTTAGCAGAACCATTCTAAGATGTACCATAAACGTTAACATATAAATATAGTTCAATTTTTGACAAATCACTTTTTTCATAAAAGAACAAAAGCTAAAACAAAAAATTTAAAAATACTTCACTTTCCTCAAACCGTTCCCAAGCACCAGGCCAAGGAGATTATGCACGCAATTAGAGAAAGGAGCAACCCAAATGACCAACATCTATGGAGGGAAATTACTCTCACACATTTTAAAATGGTTTCAGTTAAAGAAATATGTACTGGGAGGTGACACCACATAATAAGTAATATATCACAGAAAATAACATTATTATTTATGTATATGAATTCTATTTATTACTTCCCCATATGACAATTTAGCCACGTGGCTTCATTAAGGAAAAAAATTTTCCTTGTAATTCAAAAACAAAAATAAGAAAAAGATTCTAAAATTAAGTCACAATATACCAGCTTCCGTTCATTGTCAGTCATTTGGTAGGGCAACTTTTTTCTTATACTGATTCAATGTTCAATCTATTAAAAATATAGGGTAATAGCTAAGAATGAGAATCTACGGCCATACTGCCACTTTAATTTGAATCTTGGCTCTACCACTTACAGTATGTGTAATTTTGGGCAAATAGTTAGCCTCTCTCTGTACTTCAGTTCCCTGATCTACAATGCTGGGATAATAACCACATATCTCAAAATGCTATTGTAAAGATAAGATGAGGTAATACAGGTAAAAGTATTTATAACACTGCTTGGCACACAGTAAGTATTTATTATTAACATCAATTATTATCCACTTCCTAACCTTCCCATACTCCCATCCTAATCTATTCATGCCTGAGGTATTAACAAGAAGTCACAAGAGTGAAAAATATAACTCAAGAACTGTTTCTTCTTAACATTCCATTTTAAATGGAGGGGCAAATAAATGAATCTGTGTTGTGGTACTATGATTTCAGTAAAATATTTCTGATCTAAAGCCTTGGTACTCAAAGTGACCTAAGGCATGGGCATTACAAGAGAGCTGTTAGAAATGCTGGCCCCACTGCAGACCTGTGGAATCAGAATCTGCATCTGGTTCCTCTGTACACTGAAGTTTGACAAGTACTGCTATCAAGAATAAGACCAGGACTTCCCCTGGTAGTCCAGTGGGTAAGGACACCGCCTTGCAGTGCAAGGTGCCAGTTCGATCCCTGGCCTGGGAAGATCCCACGTGCCGCAGAGGCGAGGTGGGGCTGAGCTTCCCGAGCCCTCGCTCTGCAACGACAGACGCCCCACGCAATTAGAGAAAGGAGCAACCCAAATGACCAACATCTATGGAGGGAAAGTGCTCTCACACATTTTAAAATGGTTTCAGTTAAAGAAATATGTACTGGGAGGTGACACCACATAATAAGTAATATATCACAGAAAATAACATTATTATTTATGTATATGAATTCTATTTATTACTTCCCCATATGACAATTTAGCCACGTGGCTTCATTAAGGAAAAAAATTTTCCTTGTAATTCAAAAACAAAAATAAGAAAAAGATTCTAAAATTAAGTCACAATATACCAGCTTCCGTTCATTGTCAGTCATTTGGTAGGGCAACTTTTTTCTTATACTGATTCAATGTTCAATCTATTAAAAATATAGGGTAATAGCTAAGAATGAGAATCTACGGCCATACTGCCACTTTAATTTGAATCTTGGCTCTACCACTTACAGTATGTGTAATTTTGGGCAAATAGTTAGCCTCTCTCTGTACTTCAGTTCCCTGATCTACAATGCTGGGATAATAACCACATATCTCAAAATGCTATTGTAAAGATAAGATGAGGTAATACAGGTAAAAGTATTTATAACACTGCTTGGCACACAGTAAGTATTTATTATTAACATCAATTATTATCCACTTCCTAACCTTCCCATACTCCCATCCTAATCTATTCATGCCTGAGGTATTAACAAGAAGTCACAAGAGTGAAAAATATAACTCAAGAACTGTTTCTTCTTAACATTCCATTTTAAATGGAGGGGCAAATAAATGAATCTGTGTTGTGGTACTATGATTTCAGTAAAATATTTCTGATCTAAAGCCTTGGTACTCAAAGTGACCTAAGGCATGGGCATTACAAGAGAGCTGTTAGAAATGCTGGCCCCACTGCAGACCTGTGGAATCAGAATCTGCATCTGGTTCCTCTGTACACTGAAGTTTGACAAGTACTGCTATCAAGAATAAGACCAGGACTTCCCCTGGTAGTCCAGTGGGTAAGGACACCGCCTTGCAGTGCAAGGGGTGCCAGTTCGATCCCTGGCCTGGGAAGATCCCACGTGCCGCAGAGCAGCTGGACTGATGTGTCCAATCACCGAGCCGGAGCTCTGGAGCGCATGTGCCCAGAGCCCTCGCTCTGCAACGACAGACGCCACCGACGCCACTGCGATGGGAGGCCCGCAGGAGCCAAAGAACAAAGACGGATGAAGACAGAGAAATGAAAGACCAATAGAAGTGGCCCGCCCGCTCCCCTCCCTCCCCAACCCGACCCCCGCCCAAAAAATAAATAAATAAATAAATCTTTAAAAAAAAAAAAAAAGAATAAGACCAAAAGCCTATAAAGCAATGTGGACATATAAAAAACACAAATAAGATACTGCTGAGGTACAGGTCACATAACCAAATCAAATACATTCCTTTGCAACTAAAAAGAATCAGGACTGTAATAAAAAAAAAAAAGTTTATTCCCCCTAAAACTGTTTCCTTACCTAATGTTAAGATATGTTAACATCTGTAGGTTTTTAATGGCTTCAGGAATGGTTTTGATGCAATTATGATATAAATTTAATGTTTCGAGAGGTGCAAATAACCAGACATCAGAAGGAATTTCTGTAAAACGGTTTCTCGAAAGATCTGAAAAATAAAAGAAATGTTTGAGTGTCAAATATATACCTACATTTATGGTAATTAACACACATATTAACATACTTGCTGAAATACTGAGAATTCAAGCAACTATTTAAAATATTGACATTGACCATTTGCCTTCAAAGTCATCATGACCTTGAAGGCAAAAAATATAGAAATATAGACAGCCTGTTCAATAACAAATTGTTCTTGATATACTTCAATATCTCTAAGCATTATCTTTTAAAACACCAATGAAAAATTATCTTTGATATTTAAAAACATGAAAAAAAAAAAACCTCCCCTGACATCCCCCTCTTCTCCCCTCTCCATATTCCCCTCCATCCACCTCTTCTTCCTTTACTGCCAAACTTACCTAAATCTATAACATAACTAAATTTCATACTTACCATGGACTTTTCAACCCATCATAATTTGCCTTCTATTCAGTTTCATGTCCACTAAGGTCACCAACCACCTCCATATCAACCACCACTTATTTATCTGGAAATATTTCTCATCCTTTGGCTCGGAAAACTACACTTCTGGATCATTTCCTGTTATCTCCCTGGCTATTTCTCAGTCTCTAGTTAGATTCTCCTTGGCCAATACTGTGAATGTCAGTGCTACTAAGGGCTCTGATATAAGGTACTCTTTCCTTAAGATATATACTCTATTAGATGATTCTATCCAAAACCAGGTTAGTATTCATACACAGACAATTTCTGATTAAATACATGCTTGAACACCTATGTGCTAATTTTTAGAACTTCCTCTTGATATCTCTCAGGCACCTCAAATTCTGCAAGTGCAAAATCTTAACTGAAGATCTTCTTCCACCTATCTGTTTATCTCACTTTAGATAATATCAAATACATTCCTTTGCAACTAAAAAGAATCAGGACTGTAATAAAAAAAAAAAAGTTTATTCCCCCTAAAACTGTTTCCTTACCTAATGTTAAGATATGTTAACATCTGTAGGTTTTTAATGGCTTCAGGAATGGTTTTGATGCAATTATGATATAAATTTAATGTTTCGAGAGGTGCAAATAACCAGACATCAGAAGGAATTTCTGTAAAACGGTTTCTCGAAAGATCTGAAAAATAAAAGAAATGTTTGAGTGTCAAATATATACCTACATTTATGGTAATTAACACACATATTAACATACTTGCTGAAATACTGAGAATTCAAGCAACTATTTAAAATATTGACATTGACCATTTGCCTTCAAAGTCATCATGACCTTGAAGGCAAAAAATATAGAAATATAGACAGCCTGTTCAATAACAAATTGTTCTTGATATACTTCAATATCTCTAAGCATTATCTTTTAAAACACCAATGAAAAATTATCTTTGATATTTAAAAACATGAAAAAAAAAAAACCTCCCCTGACATCCCCCTCTTCTCCCCTCTCCATATTCCCCTCCATCCACCTCTTCTTCCTTTACTGCCAAACTTACCTAAATCTATAACATAACTAAATTTCATACTTACCATGGACTTTTCAACCCATCATAATTTGCCTTCTATTCAGTTTCATGTCCACTAAGGTCACCAACCACCTCCATATCAACCACCACTTATTTATCTGGAAATATTTCTCATCCTTTGGCTCGGAAAACTACACTTCTGGATCATTTCCTGTTATCTCCCTGGCTATTTCTCAGTCTCTAGTTAGATTCTCCTTGGCCAATACTGTGAATGTCAGTGCTACTAAGGGCTCTGATATAAGGTACTCTTTCCTTAAGATATATACTCTATTAGATGATTCTATCCAAAACCAGGTTAGTATTCATACACAGACAATTTCTGATTAAATACATGCTTGAACACCTATGTGCTAATTTTTAGAACTTCCTCTTGATATCTCTCAGGCACCTCAAATTCTGCAAGTGCAAAATCTTAACTGAAGATCTTCTTCCACCTATCTGTTTATCTCACTTTAGATAATATCATCAATATCCTCCTCATGAGCAGCTCAAGCCAGAAACTTGGCATTCACATTTGATTCCTTCCTCTCCTAAATTATTCCAAGTACATGCAAATCATTCTATTCATTTAAGTTTTCACAAAAAGAAAAGAAAATCATGGAATTATTTTAACTATTATACCTCTACTGACAATTTGTTAAATGAAATTTTGAAAAATACTTAGGATAGCATGTGGCAAGTTGAAATAAATACCCTAAAAGAGTTTCTCAACCAAAGTACTATTGACCTTTTGTGCTGTATAGCTATTTGTTTTGTGGGACTATTCTGGGCATTGTAGGATATTTACCAGCACCACTGACATCTATCTACTGGATGCCAGTTAACACCCTCTAGTAATGGTGGTCAAAAATGTCCCATGGAATATAAACCTCACCCCCACCCCTGTAGAGAACCACTGCTTGAACAATGATCAGATTAGTTATCTTACCACAGGAATATACTTTGCTCAGGACTTCACAGGTGGCGCTAGTGGTAAAGAACCTGTGTGCCAATGCAGGAGACAAAGAGATGAGAGTTTGAGCCCTGGGTTGGGAAGATCCCCTGGAGGAAGTCATGGCAACCCCCTCCAGTATTCTTGCCTGGAGAATCCCATGGACAGAAGAACCTGGAGGGCTACAGTCCATAGGGTAGCAAAGAGTTGAACACAACTACAGGGACTTAGCATGCTCACAGGCATATCAACCACCACTTATTTATCTGGAAATATTTCTCACTTGCTGGGATCATTTCCTGTTATCTCCCTGGCTATTTCTCAGTCTCTAGTTAGATTCTCCTTGGCCAATACTGTGAATGTCAGTGCTACTAAGGGCTCTGATATAAGGTACTCTTTCCTTAAGATATATACTCTATTAGATGATTCTATCCAAAACCAGGTTAGTATTCATACACAGACAATTTCTGATTAAATACATGCTTGAACACCTATGTGCTAATTTTTAGAACTTCCTCTTGATATCTCTCAGGCACCTCAAATTCTGCAAGTGCAAAATCTTAACTGAAGATCTTCTTCCACCTATCTGTTTATCTCACTTTAGATAATATCATCAATATCCTCCTCATGAGCAGCTCAAGCCAGAAACTTGGCATTCACATTTGATTCCTTCCTCTCCTAAATTATTCCAAGTACATGCAAATCATTCTATTCATTTAAGTTTTCACAAAAAGAAAAGAAAATCATGGAATTATTTTAACTATTATACCTCTACTGACAATTTGTTAAATGAAATTTTGAAAAATACTTAGGATAGCATGTGGCAAGTTGAAATAAATACCCTAAAAGAGTTTCTCAACCAAAGTACTATTGACCTTTTGTGCTGTATAGCTATTTGTTTTGTGGGACTATTCTGGGCATTGTAGGATATTTACCAGCACCACTGACATCTATCTACTGGATGCCAGTTAACACCCTCTAGTAATGGTGGTCAAAAATGTCCCATGGAATATAAACCTCACCCCCACCCCTGTAGAGAACCACTGCTTGAACAATGATCAGATTAGTTATCTTACCACAGGAATATACTTTGCTCAGGACTTCACAGGTGGCGCTAGTGGTAAAGAACCTGTGTGCCAATGCAGGAGACAAAGAGATGAGAGTTTGAGCCCTGGGTTGGGAAGATCCCCTGGAGGAAGTCATGGCAACCCCCTCCAGTATTCTTGCCTGGAGAATCCCATGGACAGAAGAACCTGGAGGGCTACAGTCCATAGGGTAGCAAAGAGTTGAACACAACTACAGGGACTTAGCATGCTCACAGGCATACCTTGCTAACTCTACTTACATGGATAGATGTATATATATGGCTGAGTTCCTTTGCTGCCCACCTGAAACTATCCCAACACTGCTAATCAGCTATGCATGTATGCATGTCTGTGTGCAAAGTCGCTTTAGTTGTGTCTAACTCTTTGTGACACCATGAACTGTAGCCCACAAGGCCCCTCTGTCCATGTGATTCTTCAGGCAAAAATAGTGGAGTGGGTTGCCATGCCCTCCTCCAGGGGATCTTCCCAACCCATAAATCAAACCCGTGTCTCTTTGTTTCCCACATTGGCAGACAGGGTCTTTTACCACTAGTGCCACCTGGGAAGCCCCTAATGGCTATACTCCAATATAAAATAAAAAGTTCAAAAGTAAAAAGGAGAATATCTATGGTGTATCTTAGCCCACTATACCTCATTTAGCAACTGGTCTGCCCACATAAGAACACTTCCTACCAACGCTGAAATTCCTCACTCTAAAGGATGAAACTTACTTATTTAGTAGTATAATAAATTCCCTATTAAGAATATTAACATACATGTATTAATATGTTTTTATGTATGTGTGTATATACACACACACTCACTCACCTAATGCAAAATTTTGTTGTTGTCTAAAGAAAACATCAACACAGGGATCAAATACAAGTCTGCCACATTGCAGGCAGATTCTTAACCATCTGAACCACCAGAGAAGTCAAACAAAACACAAGCTATGGTTATATAATATAAAAATAAATTTAGATTTTTCTTCTCCACATAAAGACTAAAAAAGTAAGAGTATATATAGAATTACTAGAAATCAAAATCTGAATTTGAAATGGAAGCTTTCCATTTCCTGGCTCATCTCCTCTGGACACCCAGGCATCATGCAGTTCTACTGAGGGGGGAGAAACAAAGATCTTTTTTCAGTTTAGACTGTTTCTTTTACATTTGACTTTTACCTTTTATTCTTATAACTGCAGAATCCTAGGAGTTGAAAATGACTGCTTACAGTTCATTTGAAATATTAAAAATAAATTCTGCCCAGTTTGTTAATTCTGTATAATATCTAGTAAGTACTCATTAAAAATACAGTGGCCCTAGAGATAAATGATGCTAGCTTACATTGAGATGGCAAGAATAGGGATTACAAAATAGAATTTGAAATATATTTTGATTGCAGTACTTGTAGGAATTGGGCAAGTGATTGTCTATGTGGCATAAATGAGAGATAATAATCAAGAATGGAACCCAGAATTCTGCCCTGGGCCACTAAATGATGCTACTTAATAGAAAAGTTGAGAAGTAGAACAGGATCTCTATTCTTATTTTTACTGCAGGGTTTTGTTTTGCTTTTTGAAGCAGGGGTTAGAATCAAGGGTTCCATTTTACATTGCACAAACTGAGATATTTGAAAGATATCTAGTAGGGATTGTGAAATGGCCAGTTAATCAGATCTTTCTGATCTCAGACATGAGGTCTGGGATTGATAGATAAAACTGGAAGTTGTGGGAACATGGTTAGTATAATAACATTACAGAAATAGAGGACATCACCTAAAATCAGAGCACTGAGTCAGGAAGAAAATTCAAGAATGCGCCATCCAAAAGACTAACATTTTTGGGCTTCCCCTGGTGGTCCAGTGGATAAGGACACCGCCTTGCAGTGCAAGGGGCACCAGTTCGATCCCTGGCCTGGGAAGATCCCACGTGCCGTGGAGCAGCTGGACTGATGTGTCCAATCACCGAGCCGGAACTCTGGAGCGCATGCGCCCAGAGCCCGCACTCTGCAACGACAGACGCCACCGTGATGGGAGGCCCGCAGGAGCCAAAGAACAAAGACGGATGAAAATAGAGAAATGGGAGACCAATAGAAGTGGCCCGCCCGCCCCCTCCCTCCCCAACCCGACCCCCGCCCAAAATAAATAAATTAATTAATTAAAAAGACCAACATTTATAAGCTGAGCAGAGAAAAAAAAAGGCAGGTAGAGGAGACTAAAGGTAACAGTCAAAAGAAAACACAAGAACCATAAAAAAGAGAGTGGTCAAAGAAGCAACTGGAGAAAAATAAAAAATACCAGTATTAATAACCCGTGGCTTTAATAATTTAACTAATGTCAAGGCATTATTTTCATAATCTACGTATTATTGTGTGACGCTTTATGTTCTTCCCCCGCAAAAAAAAAAAGCTTATTTAGTTAAATTACAAAGTAATATTATAAGTTCCCTTAGGGAATTCAAATACATTTACTTAGCAAACATCACTTAGAATTACAATTATTATTCTAATTTAACTGAGTATAGCAAAAAAGCATAATAAATTTTAAGTGAAAACTCAAGCCATTTCATGTTGAAGTTTGGCAGAACTCAACAAAATTCTGTAAAGTAATTATCCTTCAATTAAAAAATTGATGAATTAAAAAATCTCAAGACATTATAAAGCCTCTAATTAAGAAAATCTTGTTCTAGGCTTTTTCAGACTTTATTTTGTTTTATTTTAGGGGGCTCATTACACTGTTTATTTGTTTATTTGTTAATTGGAGTATAGTTGATTTAGGCTTTTTCAGTACATTAAATCTGTATCTTTTCTAAGAATAGGGTAAACAGAATAACAGTGCCAAAACAAAAATACAATCATAGAGACAAAGGTGGGCGATAACACAAAACAATCTGCATTTTTTTAAATTAATTTCTTTAGGCTGTGTAGCCTTCATTGCTGCTCAGGCTTTTCTCTAGCTGTGGCGAGTGGGGGCTTCTCATTGCAGTGGCTTCTCTTGTTGCAGAATAGAGGCTCTAGGTGCAAGCAGGCCTAAGTAGTTGCGGCATGCGGGCTCAGGAGTTGCAGCTCCCAGGCTTTAGAGCACAGGCTCAATAGCAGTGCTGTATGGGCTTAGTTGCTCCAAGGCATTGGGATCTTCAAGAACCAGGGATAGAGCCTGTGTCCCCTGTACTGGCAGACAGATTCATTACCACTTAGCCACTAGGGAAGCTCCAATCTGCGTTTTAATTTTTCTATCTCACACCAACAAGATCTCATATTTTCTTTCAGAAAAGTGAAAATTAACTTTAACATAGATACAATGGATAAAATTTAATCTTTTTGAAATTTTTTATCCTGTGATGTACAATTAAATAAAATTTTATAACATTAAAAATCATTTAATGAATACATGCACTAAGGCAACTAGAATAATATAACTAAAAAAACAACAAACTCAAGGAATACATGCAGAATTGGTATTTCATTTAATATGTTTCCATCTAAAGATAGAAAATGAACTGTTAATTTATTCCTGATGAGCATATTCATTTCATTAAACCTTTAAAGTCTGCCTTCCTAAGGGACAAGTAGGACTTGGGAAAAGACAATTATAAAGATATTTCACCCCCCCCCTCCCCACACACACAGACAAGAAAACAAATTAAAATTTGTGCCTTATCTTCTTGCAGCTAGCTGAATTTCAGTTCAGTTCAGTCTCTCCATCAAGTCCAACTCTTGGCAAGCCCATGGACTGAGCTGAAGGGTGGCCCTCAAAGATATCAGGTCCTAATCCCTAGAACCTATTAATGTTAGCTTATATGGGAAATTTTTTTTGCAGATATAATTAAGTTTCTTGTAATGGTGATTATCCTGCATCATCCAGGTGGGTGCTCTATGCCATCACATGTATCTTTATAGGAGGACGACGGTCAATGAGAGATACATTGAGGAAAAAGCCATGTGAAGATGGAGGCAGACACTGGAGTGACGAGGTCAAGGAATGCCAGCTGTCAGCAGACGCTGGAAGAGGTGGGGAAGAGATTCTTTCCAAGAGCCTCCAGAGAGTTTATAGCCCTGCTGAAACCTTGATTTTAGCTTCAAAAGGCTTATTTTGGAATTTTGTTCTCAAAAACAGTAAGAGAACACATCTCTGTTGTTTCAAAGCACCAAGATTGTGGCTCATTTGTTACAGCAGCCACAGGAAACAAACACATTTCTCAAAAATAGTTTATCAGAATTAATGAGAGAATGATTGCAAAAAATATTTTCAATTAAACTGCTGCACATTTTTTTCATAAGCAGTAAGGTGATATCTCAGTTAATTAGTATCCTTGAGGATAAGCACCTATATTAACCACTAAACTAGTTTTCATCTTGGTTTATATTATAAATCATAACAAGCAGTACTGGCAATAACTCAACAGTAAACAGACTGCTGTGTACTGTTTCCTGCCTTCCTTCAAACTGCTCCTGGTAAAACTGCTGGGAGCCTGTTACAGACGTTAATAGATCACTTTAAATAATCTGATCTAAATTATGTTCTCTATCACTCTTGAGCTTCAGAGGTCAAAAAAGCTAGAGAAGGGAGGAAAGGAGTCAGACGGAATGGAAATCTGTTCGCTGCCTCCAAAGCTGCAGCCACAAGAGCCACAGACGGGTCCATCTGTCACCCAGTACAATTCTTGGCCCACTGGCTACAATTTCCACCAAGGTGTAGAAAAAGACTTTCAGAAAATACACTATTATACTATACTCATTACAGTTTTGTTTTACTCATTGTACAGAAGGCTATATGACTTTTGACACAAAATTTTAAAATGAACTAAGATACATGAGTCTTCTCTGGGTGCTATTTAATAGTATAGATTTCTTTAGTTCCTCTTTCTTTTTTTTTTAAAAAAAGCCTAGATTATCTTTGAAAAACTGTCACATTTTCACCTATGGAAAAATGTCTAACAATGATGTGTGTTGTTAGAACACAGGCTTATCATTAACAGACATAGAGACTTTTCTGCTTAAAGAAACATGACAGTTATGTAGAGAAACAATTTGAAATCAGAACTGTAAATTCACATAAACAATATCCTAAGTGGAACTGAAGAACCTCACACACACGTGCATGCACGCACACAAACATGCACCCTCCACATATGCTAGATCTGAAGGTTATAGATTTTGTGCAATTACTTCTAATCCTCATAACAACCTTATGAGGTAGCCACTACCTCTCATTATACATATGAATCAAAGACATACTGAATGGCATGCCCAATGTTAAAAAAAAAAACAGTAATAACTGACAGTACAAGGGTCCCTAACTCAGACGTGACTTCCAAGTCCATGTTCTATGTCTGCTCTTCCATTCCTTCAACAACTATGTATTGTGATTTCCTGTCCCAGATTTCAAATATTCTACTGGAACTGCAAAGTAGAAATGAAGAAATTCTAAACCTCCTAACTACATTCATATACTAGGTTTCTTCTTGCAATAGGAAACAGAACATAAATCTTACTTCAAGCCACAATTTTTAGTTAAGAAAATAATGAACATTTTAAAATTCTCAGCTGTTCCCAATTTACCACTTCAGAACTGCTTAGTCTGAGCCAACACATAGCTTTCCTGGCTCCTTACAAAAGAGGACCCCTATTCATTTTTCAATATTTTAAGCAACTCAATAAACAAGGATTAAAGAAAATTAAACAAGTTTATTCAAAAGGTTTGTAACATCTTATAGGCAAAACTATTCTGTTGAGTACTTGTCAAGATCTCTAAAGGATCTGAGACTTCAGCCTACTTGTCAGCCAACAAGCTAGCCTAACACAGTTGAATGGGTTCTGGCAGAGGGCATGAGACTCCCATGTGAGTCAAAGGACTTTATTACTCACAGCACAGCCAAGTGCCATGACCACCATATCTGTATCAGTTCCTCTTGCTCCCCAAATCTCACAGGGACAACATATATGGGTATAGATGGATGCCTATATATGCAACACACCACATTATAGAAGAGGAACTCCATGTTAAGTGAACCCAAATCTTTTATAATAGACAGCATGCATGCCTGCACTTTGTTCAAAGGGAGGCATTATTTTACTTAATAATAAGCATAATTGTCCTTTGCTCTGAAGAGAGAAATTAACTCATTCTTCCAAAAGAATGTTCAGGACTGAACAAAGGGTGGTTAGTGCCTCACTGGCAAGATGTGCAGAAACACGAGACCCATGGAAAATTATCTCCCAAGAGTACCATGTACATTCCTTATTGACCAGCGATTAGAAGTTGCACCCTCACCACGGAAAACACACAAGGTAAAATAAGTATCATTGGCACCAAATTCCCTGTGGTTCTGCATTTAGAATCTGGGATAGAGGCAGGCAAATCTTCATTCCCACCTTCTAAGTCTCATTCTTATTTCCCATGCAGCATCCTGACTTGAATCATAGCCTGTGTCACTCATTCAAAATCCCATAAGCACCACGAATCAGGTACTTAAGCACCATGAATCATGTTAGGGTAGGTAACAGCCAGTCAGATACCACTCCTAAGCAATTCTAATTATTGTCCCCTCTTAGCACCAAATATTATCAGCTCATATTACAACACTTCTGTGAAAGGAACTATGCAAATAATAATAATTATTATTATTCCCACTTAGTTCGACTAAAATTGTGATTTGTACTAACACATTGTGATGGGACCAATACTTCATCATCCTTGGGGTTTATCTCACAGCTTACAAAAGCCCTACAGACTGTTATGAGCACTAATAGATGAGCACTATATGGTATCTGAACTATATTCTATGGATGATTACCTATAAGATTGCCCAGATCACTTAATTACTGTTCCTCACTACCTCAAAGCTACTGGAAATGAGTAAACATTCTGTACCAACCTTAAATCCCTAGAGGAAGCAAGCAAAACAAACAAAAGCAAAATTATCAATTTGCAAAATTAAATGTTGAAAACTATTATATTCAGTTCTTATTACATGAAAAATATATGGTAGAATTATATGTCTTTATGAGAGTACATAAAATCAACTGACTTAAACACTTATTTCCTAACATTAAAATGAAAAAAATAAAATTTTCTGTGCTCTTCAGTAATTGATCTGATTAATATGCTCTGAAATACTATGGCTTCCTTATCTATCTTCCCATCTAGAAGAAAATGTGAGGCTAGAAAAAAGAGCAACAAGAAAACACACCTGTCAATGTAAGAATGGAGAATATTTTTGAAGTATTAGACATTTATGTTGGAACCTGATGGGAAATGACAACCCCGTGATTCTGGCATCTGCTTTCAACAGATGCACTCAGCAAAGACAGGTGATTTCTTCATTCACTATTCCCTAGAAGGGTACTGTGCTGTCATTCAGAATGAGATAATGAAAAATCAGTCCACAGCATTGAAGCCTTGTTGAATAAGTAAGATGTATAGCCCAAGAATTTCTAAGCTATTTCAAGATCAGTTAAAATATTAATCATAAGTACAGAGGAAAAAAGTGTGATGTAGATACTCGAAAAAGTGAGTAAGAATGCTTTAAAGCCAACAGTTATGAGAAATAATAACAAGCAGACCTCAGTGAGCAGCAGCAACTGATAATGGAAGGCTCATTTTGAGCACAGGCACTTTGAAAAGCAAGGGTGCAAACAAAAACAGATGCTACAAAGAGAAACCACAGCTGCTAACCAGAGTCCAGATGACATGCATGCTCAGTGAGAAAAGGACTGTGAGTCACACAACTATTAAACCACGTGGAAAGATAAGACTATTTTTTAAGGGGGGGAGGGAAAGGTCTATGCACAGTTGTCTGTAGGAAATTCTACAAAGTGCTTCAATTTCTCCAACAAATAATGCAGTATAATGGCATTCAAACATCAAAGTGATGTTTGAGGATGGCACTCTACTTTAACCCCTATAAAATTTATAATACTATAAATTTGGCATTTTGAATTCGTGTTGTATTATTTATTAAACGGTTCTTCAAAAACTTTTATTTTCAAAACGTTATAGTCTCATCACATAACTTTTACTAAAATAAGTTCCAGATGGAAGAAAACAAACAAACATGATAAATGAAGCACAAAACACTAGAAAGCACTTTAGCGTTTTAGTGAACAGTCACTCAATTCTAGAATGGGAGATGCACTTTCAAAGCATCAAATAAAGAAATAATTCACAAATGGGTACAATCCCTGGTCAGGGAACTAAATCCCACATTCTGCAACTGGGAGTTCACAAGTCACAATTAAAAATCTCACATGCTGCAACTAAGAGTTCATATGCTGCAATGAAAGACCTGCATGCCATAACAAAGATTGAAGATTCAGAGTGCTGCAACTAGGACCTGGTGCAGCCAAATAAATAAAGACTTAAAAAAAAAAAAGGCAAAATGATACCAACAGTTCACACATAAAGCCTGGGCCAAGGACTTAAACAGATTCAAAACTAAAAATGATCAATGACCAAGATGTATGTGAAAATAGATTCAACCTCACTGTTAACTAAAAGAAATGTAAAGAATAAGGCACTATGATTTGCACATCAAATTTAAAGGTTCTCAAAGTTATTACTCAGTGTTGGTAAGGCTAGTTTGAATCGGGCACTTTCCATACACCACTGAAGGGAATTCAAAATGAAGTAACCAGTCTAGAAGGAAATCTGGCAATATGAATCAAGGTCCTTAAAAATGTTCATACCCATTGACCCAAGGATTCAACCTCCAGCAATTTTTGAAACCAAATAAAGATGCCTATAAAACTATGTACATTTCAGAGTTATTTAAAAGAGTAGAAAATTAGAAACAACGTCAATGTCGAATAGGTAAAGGCTAAGCAAAATACAGTATACTCTCATAGTGGAATATCCTATAGTCTTTAAAAATATTATAGACTTGATTCCTTAATATGGAAGTAAGAACGCTCAGAGGATAATAACTAGAACACTCCAAATACTAAACAATATACACAGTATGAGCCATTGTTTCCTTTTAAAATGTACATTTTATATACTCAATGTGCTAAGTTGCTTCAGTCGTGTCCAACTCTTTTCCACCCTATGTACCGTAGTTGGCCAGTCTCCTTTGTTCATAGGATTCTTCAGGCAAGAGTACTGGAGTGGATCACCATGCCCTTCTCCAAGGGATCTTCCTGATCCAGAGATCGAATCTGTGTCTCTTAGGTCTCCTGCACTGGCAGGTGGGTTCTTTACCACTAGCACTACCTGGGAAGGCCATATATACTCAATATACATACTTATAAAGGGCTACAGGGTATGTAGAAGGTGATGAGTTTGGGGGTATGAAGGAAATACACCAAAATGTTAATGTTTACTCAAGGTAGTGAGGAGGGCATGGCAACCCACTGCAGTATTCTTGCCTGGAGAATCCCATGGACAGAGGAGCCTGGTGGGCTACAGTCCAAATGGTCACAAAGAGTCTGACACGATTGAAGCTACTTAGCATGGCAGAATAAGGAGTGTATTGTATTTTCTTCTCTATGATTTTATTTCCTAAATTTTCTACAGTAAGCAAGCATTTGTTCTAAGAAAACATTATACTATTTTAAAATTATTACATTTCAGAATATTAACTGACTTCCAACCATGTATATCCCATTCATAAGAACGATGTATATAGACAGCTATAGGCTAATTATAAGTTGGTATTATACACAATTATTCTGTTTTCATGGTGCACAACTTGGTTTGCTACCAATACTATCACTGTGCTGTCATGCTATATTGCTATTCCACTAAATGTTGTAATTTTTAAAATGCAAATTACTATGAAAATAGGCAAGTTTTAGTATCAAAAATCATGCTTTCATGTAAATTATTTTCATAAAACAAAAGCCAAAAACTATACAATTTGAATTGCTATTAGTCTAATTAATGAAGCAAGCAATGACAAAACTTGTCACCTTAACCATCTCTAAGATATCTGAATTGATTCATCATTAATCTAACACTGATATTATTTCTGCCTCAGTCAGTATCAACTAGTCCCTAAAAATCAAGCAGATTTGTTTTTACGGTAGGCCTTCCTCATGCACAGATGGAGAACCTACAGATATGGAGGGTCAACTGTACTAGGTCATTTTACATAGAGACTTCAGCACTTGTGGATACCGAGGGACAAGTATACAGTATACTTTTTATTAGCATTAATTATGATGCCTTAGTACATTTCTACTGCATGAGAAAGGAAAGGCTATGTAACAGTCTGCACCAAACTGATTTCTTAAGATAACTCTAGTAGGATTTGGATTTCAAAACAAAAGCAGTCCTGGAAGAGGTGTTAAAAAACAAACAAACAAAAAAACACTGCTTCATCTTTGACGTATCCAGATTACGATAAATTTTATAGTTAGTATATTGTGCCCATTAAAAAAAAACAACACTGTATTTACAGAGCAAAGATCATCCTTACTTGAGTTATTTAACAAGGCACTAAATACTGAAATAAAAAGCAAGTTACAATAAATTAATTACAAAATAATGACAAATTCCACAAACCAGGCCAAAGAAAACCCTATTAAGTGGTCAAGCACCTCCTACACAGCAGCACAATGGCAGCTACCAGTAAGACCAAATCAGTTTATTACTAACACAGACAGAAAGTGTCAGTCTGCCATGTTCCTAGGCCCACAGGACAAAACCAAACTGGAGGGAGGGACCAAAGGACAGACAACATGCACAGAGGGTTGCTGTGTCATTGCAGAACCAACTCTAAATTGCAGCTTTCCAAGTTTATACTCACAGCTGTATCTGAAAGAATGCCCTGTGTCTCACCAGAATGACGGAAGGAGATAATAAAAGGCCTTGAGGCAGCCTTCCACAAGAAATGGCTTTATGGCATCTATCTTGCCACATACCCGGGAGAACCAGAGAATCCTCCCTCAAGATTGGAATCAGATTGTGGTTCAACCTTGCCATGTAGACTATATGGAGATCTACAAGATCTCCAAGATACCCTGGCAAAGTCATTCCTCTCATTTATCGTCACACAGATAGAACAAGAAGTCAATAAATAAAACGGTCATGTTCCTTCCCATAATTTTAAGATTAAAAATGTGACGAGCATTCACTATCAACTGTTGCAAAGAGACACTGTCGTCAACAAAACACTACAGGGTACTTCTGTATAGAAAGTGTTATTTGCCCTCAAGCAGTTTAAATTCCTCTTAAAGGAAGCAATGTAAACTAAGAGCACAATTGCACCTGGCTGTGTACTCATATTAAACTGTAACCTAAAACATCTAACAATAAAGGGATGGTTAAATAAACTATGCTGCATACATACAATAGGCTATTAGGCAGTCATTAAAAATCATGTTGTAAAACATCTTTATTCAGTGAAACAGTGGCATAGAGAAAATTCAGGAAGATCAATTTGGAAGAAAAGTATACAGCAAACTATACTGCAAAGACTTTTAAGGCAACAACATTATATAAATTAATATAGAAAAACATTCCACCATAGGGTTATGAGGTATTTTACAAGAAAAGCAGCGAATATATATATATAGTAATTATTTGTGATGGCTTATGGCAAATGGAGGACATCAGAGCAGTGAAAGAAGACTACACCAAGACATGTGAAAACAATTTTAAACAATATACAGCTACACTACTGGAAAAACTGCTAAACTCAATTACAAAATACTCATTCATCTCACAATTTTTCCTGGACTTCATCTACAAATGATTTTTCATGATAGAATTGGTTAAAACAATACAATAATCCTCAGAACACTTTAAAATATATTATTTTAATCCCAAACATGTCATCATTCAATGCCATAAATATCTCTTACAATTTTATTACTTACCCTAAATATTTAAAAGTAATCAACTCCTCTAAAATACATATTCAATGATATCAATATAGCAATATACAAATACTATAGCTAATCTGGAGCTATTAAAGTATAGTAGTATCTCTGTTTATGAAGCAATGATAAGCTGTTACTTCAGGCTTTCTGACACTTTTTTTTTTAATATAACGAAACAAAAAACAAAATGTGGGGTCCTCCCTCAAGATTGGAATCAGATTGTGGTTCAACCTTGCCATGTAGACTATATGGAGATCTACAAGATCTCCAAGATACCCTGGCAAAGTCATTCCTCTCATTTATCGTCACACAGATAGAACAAGAAGTCAATAAATAAAACGGTCATGTTCCTTCCCATAATTTTAAGATTAAAAATGTGACGAGCATTCACTATCAACTGTTGCAAAGAGACACTGTCGTCAACAAAACACTACAGGGTACTTCTGTATAGAAAGTGTTATTTGCCCTCAAGCAGTTTAAATTCCTCTTAAAGGAAGCAATGTAAACTAAGAGCACAATTGCACCTGGCTGTGTACTCATATTAAACTGTAACCTAAAACATCTAACAATAAAGGGATGGTTAAATAAACTATGCTGCATACATACAATAGGCTATTAGGCAGTCATTAAAAATCATGTTGTAAAACATCTTTATTCAGTGAAACAGTGGCATAGAGAAAATTCAGGAAGATCAATTTGGAAGAAAAGTATACAGCAAACTATACTGCAAAGACTTTTAAGGCAACAACATTATATAAATTAATATAGAAAAACATTCCACCATAGGGTTATGAGGTATTTTACAAGAAAAGCAGCGAATATATATATATAGTAATTATTTGTGATGGCTTATGGCAAATGGAGGACATCAGAGCAGTGAAAGAAGACTACACCAAGACATGTGAAAACAATTTTAAACAATATACAGCTACACTACTGGAAAAACTGCTAAACTCAATTACAAAATACTCATTCATCTCACAATTTTTCCTGGACTTCATCTACAAATGATTTTTCATGATAGAATTGGTTAAAACAATACAATAATCCTCAGAACACTTTAAAATATATTATTTTAATCCCAAACATGTCATCATTCAATGCCATAAATATCTCTTACAATTTTATTACTTACCCTAAATATTTAAAAGTAATCAACTCCTCTAAAATACATATTCAATGATATCAATATAGCAATATACAAATACTATAGCTAATCTGGAGCTATTAAAGTATAGTAGTATCTCTGTTTATGAAGCAATGATAAGCTGTTACTTCAGGCTTTCTGACACTTTTTTTTTTAATAATATAACGAAACAATAGAAACAAAAATCAGATAACGAGCAGTCCATTCTAACTGGAGAGTAGGAGCATATATCAGAAATAGAGCAAAATGTAGTGGAAAAGGAAAGAGATGAACTGTGGAGGAACCTGAAAGGGCACCCAGGGTTAAGAAGGAGGTTTCATTGAATAAATCTGCTCAACACCTACTATGTACCACACATTGTTCTAAATTGTTGGAGTGGTGACAAAGCAACTACACTAAAAAAATTCTAAAATCAATAATAGGACAAATGTAAACAAATACTATATTTCTTTTGATTTTACAATGTACATTTCTTCTAATATTAACATTTCTAAAATCCATGTATGTGATTATTGTGGTAGTGTTTATTTTTTTCTGGAAAAGTCATTAAATGGATGATAAATGTTACATTATGAGAAATACATTAATTGCAATAAAGCATAACAGCAGTTACATTAGGGGGATAGACTAATCACTGTACGTAGAAGATGGGGTTGAGAAGGAAGGGCAACCCACTGCAGTATTCTTACCTGGAAAATTCCATGGATGGAGACTTCAGGAGACCCAGATTCCATTCCTTGGTTGAGAAGATCACCCTGAAGGAGGGTAGGGCAACCCACTCCAGCATTATTGCCTTGACAATCCCATGGACAGAGGAGCCTGGTGGGCTGCAGTCCATGGGGTCACACAGAGTCAGACACAACTGAAGTGACTAGGCAGCAGCAGTAGCAGAGGATGAGGGAAAGGTAAAAAATAATAAAGAAAGGTCTGCTCTGAGATACAAAAGATCAACAGGAGTTCATAAGGCAGAAAACAGAGAAAAGGACATTATGTGGAAACACAGCATGAAAACATGGAACAGCATGATACTTTTAAAGAACAGCATGGAGTTTCGTAGGCTGGAATGTAGAGTTTGGGGGCACTATGAGACTAAACTGAAAAGTGGGTAGGCTAGAAATGCAAAATGAATATAGTATAATATATTTAAAAGCAATCAATGTAATATACCATATACCACAATGAAAGACAAAACTCTTAAGACCATCTCAAAAGACAAAAAAAAGCATTTGACAAAATTCAACAGCCTTTTGTGATTAAAAAAAAAAATACTAAGAAAATTAGATATAAAAAGGAATTTCTTCAATCTGATAAAGGGCATTTACCAAAAATCCAGTTAACATCATATTTAATGGTGAATTCATTCCTCCTACATTCAGTAATAAAACAAGACGGTAAACTCCCATCATATCCACTCAATACTGTTCTAGAAGTTCTGGCCAGTACATTTAGACAAGAAATCAAATAAACTGCATCCAGATTTGAAAGGAAGAAGTAAAACTATCTCTATTTGCAGATGACATGATCTTATATACACAAAACTCAACTGAATCCTCTTAAAAACTATGAGAACAAACAAGCAAGTTCAGCAATTTTTTAAGATAAAAGATAGTTATGTAAAAAGTCAATCACATTCTGGGAATTCCCTAGTGGGCCAGTGGTTTGGACTCTACACTTTCAATGCTGAAGGCCAAGGTTCAACCAATAAACTATATACTTTAGATTGGTGAAATTTTGTCATGGGAATTATATCTCAACAAAATATTTCAAAGAAAAGAAGTAGGCACAGATATATCTGGAAATAGTTATTCCATGTTCTTAAACATGGACTCTACTTCACACTATGTGTGTGTGTGTGTGTGTGTGTGTGTGTGTGTGTGTGTATACAGATATATCAATTTCAAGGGCTTCCTGGTGGTCCAGTGGTGGATCAGCTCAGTTCAGTTTGTTGAGTCATGTTTGACTCTTTGCAGCCTCATGGACTGCAGCACACCAGGCTTCTTGGTCTTTCACCATCTCCCCGAGCTTTCTCAAACTCATGTCCATTGGCTCAGAGATGCCATTCAACCATCTTGTCCTGGCATCCCCTCATCATCTCATCCTCTGTCATTCAGTGGTTAAAAATCTGCAATTCCAAGAGCGTCCCAAGATGGCAGAGGAATAGGAAGAGGAGTTTCGTAGGCTGGAATGTAGAGTTTGGGGGCACTATGAGACTAAACTGAAAAGTGGGTAGGCTAGAAATGCAAAATGAATATAGTATAATATATTTAAAAGCAATCAATGTAATATACCATATACCACAATGAAAGACAAAACTCTTAAGACCATCTCAAAAGACAAAAAAAAGCATTTGACAAAATTCAACAGCCTTTTGTGATTAAAAAAAAAAATACTAAGAAAATTAGATATAAAAAGGAATTTCTTCAATCTGATAAAGGGCATTTACCAAAAATCCAGTTAACATCATATTTAATGGTGAATTCATTCCTCCTACATTCAGTAATAAAACAAGACGGTAAACTCCCATCATATCCACTCAATACTGTTCTAGAAGTTCTGGCCAGTACATTTAGACAAGAAATCAAATAAACTGCATCCAGATTTGAAAGGAAGAAGTAAAACTATCTCTATTTGCAGATGACATGATCTTATATACACAAAACTCAACTGAATCCTCTTAAAAACTATGAGAACAAACAAGCAAGTTCAGCAATTTTTTAAGATAAAAGATAGTTATGTAAAAAGTCAATCACATTCTGGGAATTCCCTAGTGGGCCAGTGGTTTGGACTCTACACTTTCAATGCTGAAGGCCAAGGTTCAACCAATAAACTATATACTTTAGATTGGTGAAATTTTGTCATGGGAATTATATCTCAACAAAATATTTCAAAGAAAAGAAGTAGGCACAGATATATCTGGAAAAAGTTAATCCATGTTCTAAAACATGGACCTCTACTTCACACTATGTGTGTGTGTGTGTGTGTGTGTGTGTGTGTGTGTGTGTATACAGATATATCAATTTCAAGGGCTTCCCTGGTGGTCCAGTGGTGGATCAGCTCAGTTCAGTTTGTTGAGTCATGTTTGACTCTTTGCAGCCTCATGGACTGCAGCACACCAGGCTTCTTGGTCTTTCACCATCTCCCCGAGCTTTCTCAAACTCATGTCCATTGGCTCAGAGATGCCATTCAACCATCTTGTCCTGGCATCCCCTCATCATCTCATCCTCTGTCATTCAGTGGTTAAAAATCTGCAATTCCAAGAGCGTCCCAAGATGGCAGAGGAATAGGAAGAGGAGACCACTTTCTCCCCCACAAGTACATGAAAAGATCATTTGAATGTGGAGCAACTTTCAGAAAACAACTTCTGAATGCTGGCAGAGGACACCAGACACCCACAAAGGCAACCCAAGCTCTTCAAAAGGAGACAGGTCAAAAGATAAAAGATGGAAAGAAAGACAAAGGATTTAGGGACGGAGACCCATCCTGGGGAGGAAGTCGTGAAAGAGGAGAAGTTTCCACACAATATGAAATCCTCTCACAGGCAGTGTCAGTGGGGAGCTATGGAATCTCAGAGGGCAACATAACTGGAAAAAAAAATCACCATAAAATTTGCACAGAACCACAATTATCAGTGGAGAAGTGGCTTTCAACATGATGTTTTCCTGCACCAAGTGTGGGGAGGGTGTGGAGGTGTGGGCTCCATCGTAGTCCCTAGGGTAAAGACCGGACTTAAACACCCTAAGGGCAATCTGAGGGAGCTAATGATGATGTTGTTAAAGTGCTACACTCAATATGCCAGCAAATTTGGAAAACACATAAGTGGCCTCAGGACTGGTAAAGGTCAGTTTTCATTCCAATTCCCAAAGGGCAATGCCAAAGAATGTTCAAATTACCGCACCATTGCATTCATTTCAGATGCTAGCAAAGCAATGCTCAACATCCTCCAAGCTAGGCTTCAACAGTAGGTGAGCTGAGAACCTCCAGATGTGCAAGCTAGATTTAGAAAAGGCAGAGGAATCAGAGGTCAAATTGCCAACATCTGTTGGATCATAGAAAGAGCAAGGGAATTCCAGACAAACATCTACTTCTGCTTTATTGACTATGCTAAAGCCTTTGACTGTGTGGATCACAATAAACTGTATAAAATTCTGAAAGAGATGGGAATACCAGACTACCATATGTGCCTCCTTCAACACCTGTATGCAGGACAGGAAGCAAAAGTTAGAACCAGACATGGAGAAATGCACTGGTTCCAAATTGGGAAAGGAATACGTCAAGGCTGTATATTGTCACCCTGCTTATTTAACTTATATGCAGAGTACATCATGCAAAATGCTGGTTTGGATGAAACACACACTGGAATCAAGATTGCTGGGAGAAATATCAATAACCTTAGATATGCAGATGACACCACCCTCATGGCAGAAAGAGAAGAGGAACTAAAGAGCCTCTTGTTGAAGGTGAAAGAGGAGAGGGGAAAAGCTGGCTTAAAATTCAACATCCAAAAAACAAAGATCATGGCATCTGGTCCAATCACTTCATGGCAAATAGATGTGCAAACATGGAAACAGTAACAAACTTTATTTTCTTGGGCTCCAAAATCACTATGGATGGTGACTGCAGTCATGAAATCTAAAGACTGGAAGAAAAGATATGACAAACCTAGAAAGCATACTCAAAAGCAGAGACATCACTTTGCCAATGGATTTGAAAACTGGACCATAAAGAAAGCTGAGTGCTGAAGAATTGATGCTTTTAATCTGTGGTGTTGAAGAAGACTCGAGAGTCGCTTGGACTGCAACGAGATCAAACCAATCAGTCTTAAAGGAAATCAACCCTGAATATCCATTGGAAGAACTGATGCTGAATCTGAAGCTTCAATACTTTGGCCACCTGATGGGAAGACACAACTTGCTGGAAAAGACACTGATGCTGGGAAAGATTGAGGACAGGAGGAAAAGGGGATGACAGAGGATGAGATGACTGCATGGCACCAATGAGTCAATGGACGTAAGTTTGAGCAAGCTGGATTTAGAAAAGGCAGAGGAACCAGAGATCAAATTGCCAACATCTGTTGGATCATTGAAAAAGCAAGAGAGTTCCAGAAAAACATCTACTTCTGCTTTATTGACTATGCCAAAGCCTTTGACTGTGTGGATCACAATAAACTGTGGAAAATTCTGAAAGAGATGGGAATACCAGACCACCTTCCTTGCCTCCTGTGAAATCTGTATGCAGGTTTAGCAACAGTTTTAGCAACAGTTAGAACCAGACATGGAACAATGGACTGGTTCCAAATTGGGAAAGGAGTACGTCAAGGCTGTATATTGTCACCCTGCTTATTTAACTTATATGCAGAGTACATCATGCAAAATGCTGGGCTGGATGAAGCACAAGCTGGAATCAAGATTGCTGGGAGAAATATCAATAACCTCAGATATGCAGATGACACCACCCTCATGGCAGAAAGAGAAGAGGAACTAAAGAGCCTCTTGTTGAAGGTGAAAGAGGAGAGGGGAAAAGCTGGCTTAAAATTCAACATCCAAAAAACAAAGATCATGGCATCTGGTCCAATCACTTCATGGCAAATAGATGTGCAAACATGGAAACAGTAACAAACTTTATTTTCTTGGGCTCCAAAATCACTATGGATGGTGACTGCAGTCATGAAATCTAAAGACTGGAAGAAAAGATATGACAAACCTAGAAAGCATACTCAAAAGCAGAGACATCACTTTGCCAATGGATTTGAAAACTGGACCATAAAGAAAGCTGAGTGCTGAAGAATTGATGCTTTTAATCTGTGGTGTTGAAGAAGACTCGAGAGTCGCTTGGACTGCAACGAGATCAAACCAATCAGTCTTAAAGGAAATCAACCCTGAATATCCATTGGAAGAACTGATGCTGAATCTGAAGCTTCAATACTTTGGCCACCTGATGGGAAGACACAACTTGCTGGAAAAGACACTGATGCTGGGAAAGATTGAGGACAGGAGGAAAAGGGGATGACAGAGGATGAGATGACTGCATGGCACCAATGAGTCAATGGACGTAAGTTTGAGCAAGCTCTGGGAGATGGTGAAGGACAGGGAAGACTGGGGTGCCACGGTCCATGGGACTGCAAAGAGTTGGCCATGACAGAGTGACTGAACTGAACTCTATTCTCATGTCTCATTCAGAAGGACATACTAAAGGTTTGCTGGTAATTAACAGTGATAGTATACTCCTCTCCTTCTCTAAACCACTTTACCCAGTGTTACTTGATTTTCTGAAGGTTGCTTTGGCCATTTTTTCCCTCAGTCCCCAAGTATTGTTCACGTTGAGTCCTAGCAATCACAGAATAGTCCATGTGGAAATTATTTTAAAGACTTGTTAAGCCTAAACCTTCACCTTACATATGGGTAAGCTGAAGCTCAGAGTGGAAAGTTAACTGCTCAGTCACAAAGTTAATTATTGGATAGTTTCACACCCATATGGCTAAGTATGTACAATTGTTAATTTTTAGCAACCATAGAAGATAACATTTATATCTATTCCAGCTAGTGTAAAATTCACCTTTCTCTTTGGCATTCACACATTTATATTTTGTTACTCCTTATTAATTTTTACCTTCCAACTAAGTGGAACTAAAATAACTTACGTTCATCAGCACACTGCTCTATTCTTACACAACTGAAAGTTGAAACTCTATCACAGGTATGCCTTGTGTTTCCATCACTGAAATAAATTGGAAAATGACAGAAACTTACTTTGGAATCCGGCCATTCTGGGCTTGAATCATCCGTCTGACATTATCTTGTTCTAGACACTCAAAATAAATTCATTCTCTCTAGCTGAACTTCCTCATCTATGAAATGATAATAGTAACTACCTCACAGTATGGTTCTAAAATAAATAGAAATAGTCTATTTTGAAACTATATGCAATTGCTATTTGTGTAGATTAACATTGGTCAAGGACGGCAATTCTATACTTCAATCTAATAGAGCAGTATGTGTGACATCTACCACAAGCTCAATTAACAGTGGTCATTATGATATTTTTAAAGAATAAAGGGACAAAACATTGTTTTATAACATATATGCATGAAATGAAACATATCTAAATTATTTTTAAGTTCTTTACCACCCTAGCCCAGGTAGCGCTAGTGGTAAAGAACCCACCTGCCAATGCAGGAGACTATAAGGGATGTGGTTTTGATCCCTGGGTCGGAAGGCAGCTATGCCTACCACTATACCACCAGTGAAAAGGACCCTCTACCTACTCTGAGGGTAGAGCATGTAACATCTGGACTCGAGGGCTTTGCCACCATCCAGGAGCCAGTTCCTGCTCATAGTCAACTGGCCACCAATTTACCTTCCCCACCCCTCAGGTCCCCTCTGAAGCAAGATCCATCAACCAACATGAATTATACAGATTCTTCCCCTGGACATATTTGGGGTATGACCATCTGAGGGAGCAATAAGGTCATCTTATCCAGCAGGATGGAGAGAAGGATGGGTCAGGGAGGGGTTGAGGATAGAAACATCAACTCTGGCTCTCCTTAAAAATAAAATAAAAATAGCCAGATTCTGCACATGAAACTTGTACGTGGAATTATTGAATTGGAAAAGACTTCTTTTAGAGACTGATTACTGAAGCACATTTGAAATAATGAAATGAGAGAGAGAGAATGACCATTTTCTTGCCATTATCCGGATGTTAGAAGTAAGGGTAGAGAATCTTAGTTAGGAGACCAAATACCCTGATTTCTTGAAAGCCTGCTTTAGAGATTTTAATGCAGCCATTACTGCACAAATGTGACTTTCACTTCAAGCATATATGATTCAAAAATTTTTAAAAGCAGTAGGCAGTTTTTAAATGTATCAAGCAAAGAAGTAGGAAAATACCTGTCATTAAACAGATGATCAACATTGCAAAAATTGGCTGATGACATGCACAGAAATCCTATGTGTGGTCAAATAATATCATTGCCCTAACTAGCATTTTAAGATATTCTTTGGAATTTAAGAGTGCTAAACAATCCTCTTTAAAAAGTAAAACTCATGACTGTCGATTAAATATAAAATGAACATTATGTTGACAATTTTATTAACTAATGAAAGAGCCAGAAAGACATTATTGGTTCAAGGCAAATTCAAGAACAGAAATATCTTATGTACTGAATTTACACATAGATTCAAGTCTGGTTCTTTCCACAGGGAAAGGGAAATCAACTGTCTCTCCTCTGGACAAAATTCATGTGTATACAGAAACATCAGTTGCAGTGGTCTCAGTTTTTTAGAACATAAAATCATAACAGAATTCAAAGACAGTGAAAGGCAGAGATTACCTTGATAGGTAAAGTCAACAGGCAACCTGCTAGTATGTTTTTGACCATTTTGATCTTTCATAATTTTCCTTGATTTCCAATCTATAAATGTAAGAAATGGCTAATTTCATTAAGACTTCCTGTCTTCAAATATAGTCTCTTATTTTTTAAAAGTTTGTTTCATTGAAGTATAGTTGATTTGCAATAGTGTGTTAATTTTTGCTATATAGGAAAGTGATTCAGTTATATGTCTGACTCTATGACCCATGGACTGTAGCACACCAGGCTCCTCAACCCATGGAATTCTCCAGGCAAGAATACTTGAGTGGGTAGCCATTCCCTTCTTCAGAGGATCTTCCTGACCCAGGTATCGAACCCAGGTCTCTCGCATGGCAGGCAGATTCTTTACCATCAGAGCCACCCATACCCACTATTGATCCCTGGTTCCCAGAACAGTACCTGGTACATAATGGACAGTAAGATAATCTTTATTGAGCAAAGGAAAGCTATGATGAACAGATACGTGTTTTCTTATTATTTAAGGATATCTTTTTAAAAATCTTTATTTATGGATTTAGCTGCATCGGGTCTTAGGCGGGGCATGCAGGATGTTTTGTTGTGACACACAGTCTCTCTAGTCATGGTGTCCAGGCTCAGAAGTTAGCAGCAAATTTCTAGTTGTGGTATGTGAGCTTCGTTGCTCTGTGGTATATGGGATCTTAGTTCCCTGACCAGGGATCGAACCCATGGCCTCTGCATTGCAAGACAGATTCTTAACCACTGGACCACTAGGGAAGCGCCTAAGGATACTTTATAGACTTAATTCCTGTGACTCTCTCTACATGGTTAATAGAATTCCTAAAGAATATATTATGTGCAGTAGAATACCTAAGAGCAATTCACATAAGCCTGTGGTTTTGGCTTGCTGCTCATTGTTACTTCTTTCTGGTAAACAGATTTTCATCTGTTATATATCTCAACAAAAACAGCTTTATTGAGAGGTAATCCATAGATCATACAATTCTCAAATGTAAATTTGCAATTCAGTGGCTTTTATTATAGTCACAGAGTTGCACAAGCATTAATATAATTTCTACTCTATTTGTAATCAAAAATATTTTAGAATCATCACTGTTGATGTGACTAGGCTGCTGGTACACTTAGGAACCCATTATCTTTACTGGAAACTGATGATTTCTTTCCACTGAAAAATTAAAGCTCTTTTATAGCATTGGTATATCTAATATCAGTTGAAAGTGTTTTCCTTAAAATGCATATGGTCCTCACAAGAGAATATTATTAAGCAATAAGAAAGAACATACTGATACACATTACAACATGGATGAATCTTGAAAACAGAATGCTAAGTGAAAGAAAGGCTTCTCTTGTGGCTCAGTGATAAAGAATCTGCCTGGATGCAGATCCCTGGGTTGGGTAGATCCCCTGAAAGAGGGCATAGCAACCCACTCCAATACTCTTGCCTGGAGAATCCCCATGGACAGAGGAGCCTGGCAGGCTACAGTCCATGTGGTTCAAAGAGTCGGACATGACTGAAGTGACTAAGCACAGGCAATCTTAAAATTACCAGTTATATAAAGCAAAGTCATGTGTTAACTTTTTAATATTTTTTTAAAGTTGAAAACAAGGAATATGCAATGGATTATTAAGTAGGTGGCTTACTGCTCGAAGGTGTTTTAGTAGCAACAAGTGAAAAGTAGATTTGCATATGAGGAAGAGTGCTCAGGCTACAGTACCAAGAACAAATCAGATTTGAAGCAAACTGCAAGTGACGCAGAGAAATCATTTGGGAAAACTGCTGATAGGTCCAGTTAAAGGTGAGGAGAGGAGGACGACAACTGACAGTGACAACAGACAGGAAGGAAACAGAACTGAAAAGTATTCAAACAGTTATGATCAAGGGGCTTTAACGTGTTAGTCTCTCAGTCGTATTCAACTCTGCTACACCATGGATTGTACCCCACCAGGCTCCTCTGTCCATAGGATTCTCCAGGCATGAATACTGGAGTGGGCAGCCATTCCCATCTCCAGGGGGTCTTCCCCACCCAGAGATCAAACCCAGGTCTCAGGCATTGCAGGCAGATTCTTTACCATCTGAGCCACCAGGGAAGACCCAAGAAGCCTTAAGTCCCAACCGAATATAAAGGGTGAGGGAAAGTGAAGAATCACGAATAATTCCCAAGTTTCTGGTCTGGGAGACCACGAGGCCTAGGGTCAATAACAAAAGATGATTTTTTTTTGACATTTTGAGTTTGAAGAGATTTTGGCATGTCAATATTCATATAGGATTGTCTTTTTATGATTAAGTATAAAATCTGACCGTTCCCCTTTCAAAGCCTATCTTACAATTGATGTCAACAATCCCTCTTGAAATTAGCACATCACTCTGACTTCACTTATGACATTCATCTTACTCTAGCCAAGCAGTGCTCAGTCTTGGCCCCATTGACATCTTGGACCTGGTAAGTCTTTGTTGTGTGGGCAGTTGTCTTCATTTTAAGACACCCAGCAGCATCCCAGACTTCTACCCACTAGATGTCGGCAGCATCCTCAAGTTATGACAATCAAAAATTTTTCCAGACATTACCAAATATCTCCTGGAGGCAAGTTCCCCCACTCCTTGAAAACTTGATCTAGCCTATATAATAGGTACATGAGTACTTACTTTATACTACCACAAAATTATAAATTCCTCAAAGGCAGCAACTTTATGATCTCATCCTTTTATTTAAAATACACATGACAAATGCATTCATACATACTCATCAAGGTAGACTAAGGAGACAGTTATCTATGTTTGATTTACTCTTTTTAATTTATAAATACCTTTAAAAGTAAGTGATTTCCCATTGACACAGGCATCCCCAACCAATGAGCTCAAAGTATTTAGGATTTATATATTGTAATTACTTTTTTAAGAAGGGAAAATTTCTAGGCTGCACATTCTAGAGTCTCTTAGGGACATAATCATTTAACAAAGTCATTTTTGAATCAAATCCAAATTTACAAATGTTCTAAAATTGGTTAGTCTCCATGCAGTTGAAATGAGAGCTTATGACACGGTTATTTTATTTCTGTCTCTTCTCCCCTTAAATCCCTATTACATAAAAAATTTCACTGAAAGAAACATAATTAATTTAAATGAAATTTAAAATGTCTCCAAATAGGGAAGAACTTATTTTCCTGTTTGGAAAAAAACTTTAAAAAAATCTTTGTATCAAAATATACATTAGACAATATCCAATGTTTAACTCTTTATTACAGTCCACTGACTGAGAGTCTATAAGTGGAATGCTACCAATTCATACTTTATTTGAAACAGTAAAAATATAAAGATTCAAAGTTAGACTTTCAGCAGACTGAATACACTAGTCTAAAATGAGACTAAACACAAACTTAGTGTTATAAAACTCACTTGTACAGTTTTCTTTTATTACATTAAATGGTCCCCTGGAGTACAAGGGTTTTTTCCTTATATAAGAGAAGCAGAGGGGGAAGAAAGGGGAAACGGAAAACTTTCTAAAACTCTTCAGAGAGCTGATTATAAGAGCATTACAATGCTTCAAGAACTACCTAAATACACACAGAGTGTAGAGAAAAGTAAAAGGTTTCCCCTTCTATAATTGTTCATGATGATGAATACCCTCTTACAATAGGGGTAAGTATCATACAATTTAATTATCCCTTAGAGCAGACTCTTGAGATAGGCTGACTGTATGAACTTAGGGCCCCTTAAATTATAAAAAAGGTACATGAGTACTTACTTTATACTACCACAAAATTATAAATTCCTCAAAGGCAGCAACTTTATGATCTCATCCTTTTATTTAAAATACACATGACAAATGCATTCATACATACTCATCAAGGTAGACTAAGGAGACAGTTATCTATGTTTGATTTACTCTTTTTAATTTATAAATACCTTTAAAAGTAAGTGATTTCCCATTGACACAGGCATCCCCAACCAATGAGCTCAAAGTATTTAGGATTTATATATTGTAATTACTTTTTTAAGAAGGGAAAATTTCTAGGCTGCACATTCTAGAGTCTCTTAGGGACATAATCATTTAACAAAGTCATTTTTGAATCAAATCCAAATTTACAAATGTTCTAAAATTGGTTAGTCTCCATGCAGTTGAAATGAGAGCTTATGACACGGTTATTTTATTTCTGTCTCTTCTCCCCTTAAATCCCTATTACATAAAAAATTTCACTGAAAGAAACATAATTAATTTAAATGAAATTTAAAATGTCTCCAAATAGGGAAGAACTTATTTTCCTGTTTGGAAAAAAACTTTAAAAAAATCTTTGTATCAAAATATACATTAGACAATATCCAATGTTTAACTCTTTATTACAGTCCACTGACTGAGAGTCTATAAGTGGAATGCTACCAATTCATACTTTATTTGAAACAGTAAAAATATAAAGATTCAAAGTTAGACTTTCAGCAGACTGAATACACTAGTCTAAAATGAGACTAAACACAAACTTAGTGTTATAAAACTCACTTGTACAGTTTTCTTTTATTACATTAAATGGTCCCCTGGAGTACAAGGGTTTTTTCCTTATATAAGAGAAGCAGAGGGGGAAGAAAGGGGAAACGGAAAACTTTCTAAAACTCTTCAGAGAGCTGATTATAAGAGCATTACAATGCTTCAAGAACTACCTAAATACACACAGAGTGTAGAGAAAAGTAAAAGGTTTCCCCTTCTATAATTGTTCATGATGATGAATACCCTCTTACAATAGGGGTAAGTATCATACAATTTAATTATCCCTTAGAGCAGACTCTTGAGATAGGCTATGAGAATTATATACCCTTTTGCAAAGTTTGACTGTATGCCTTGGAACTTAAATACCACTTCCCAGGAAATCAATATGCTCCAAGTCTTCAGTTACTTTTATTTGTGAAAAGTTTTGCTTTTATTTGTGAAAAGTGTCCTGACCATCACCTCTCAAGCTATCAATGAAGTTCTGGATCTTTTATCTCTTTATGCTTTGGATGATAAATAGTTCAGAGCTTATGTTACAAACAATCTAATCAATCAAATGTTAAACTTTAAGCAAGTGTCTATAACCCCAATTCTAAAATATTTCAATTAACCACTTCTGTTCTTTTACCTGTCATGCAGTATGGATGACAAACCTTTTTCAGAAAACACAGTAAACTCATATTTTTCCAAAAGCAGCTAATCTAGCTGCTTATCATACAGCCCTAATTCTAAACTGTGGCTAATTCTCCATCATGATGCCTTAAAGCATTTTGCTCTAAGAAGTACCTACTCCTATGCCTGTAAACCTGTTTTCCCAAATGATACTGCATCGCTTAAGATTAGAATGTAACACATTAACGTCCCCAGACATCTACCTTCCCTTTCACCTTAGCCAAAGTCAGGTAGCTAGGTAACTCCTCTCTTCCTTTGCTAAGGACACTCCACCCAGTCCATGGAGAGCCTCCCTCCTTCTCTTACATTTTAACACTGAACTCTCCACCAATTCCCTCCTCTCAGCCTCCAAGTATGTCTGAGAAAATATAGGGTGAACTTTCAGTTAACATCTGCCCTTAACATGCAATGCCATTCTCAACTCCGTATTGCTGCAACTTCTCCCCTGAAAGCCTAAAAACTGTCCCTTCTGCTTAATCCTAACCTGATCCCATACTGATTATTGACCGCGAGATTCAGCAATACCTAGCTTTATAGGAAATGAAGCCTTATGCCACAGCTCCGTATCACTTATTCATATAGTTTATGAAATTGTACCTTTTTAATATTGCTACATATTACCTTTTCTAATCATTACATATATTACTATATGCATTCACCTATTTTATCAACCCTTAGAAGATCATGTTTCTAAAGTTAGAGTTTAATAAAAGCTTCCTTAATGTATCTATTCTAAAATCAACATGGGGCATGAAGACAAGTTATGCAATTACCATGCACAAAACAAAACACACTGCACCACAAACAAAAACTATACAATCTGAAGCTAAATAAGCATCCATCTTTCAGATTAAATAGCCTATTTATTAGCACAGTGTTCCTGTTACTAATAGCTTCGTTAAAAGAAGAGAAACATTGTGAGACGGAAATAACACTGGAATGGCGTTAGATCTGGAAAACCCAGCCTCTGACCCACACTCTACTAGCCATTTAACTTAGGGTAAATCTCTTAACCTCTCTCAACAACAAAGAGTAATTACTATGCACTCTACAAAGCTCACAGGGTTATTAGGATACAATAGGGTAATATATATGAAAGTGCTCAGAGTTTATAAAGAGCTGTATAAATCGTATGATTTTAATGACAAACATATCCTCGGATTTAAGATAACATTTTCTTTCAAATGTGAACTTGCAAAAGAAAGAAATTAAGGGGCAACCATTTATGCACTAGAAGAATTCAGCACTGAATAAATCACTACAAGGTTTAGCATTCAAATTTACTCTGAACAAATTAAAATGAGTCAATCATCAAAAATGTCCATCATATTCCATTTTTCCGCAATATATTTATTACAGAAAGCAAGGCAGATACTTGACTCACACCACAAAATCACAAGCTCATTCCACTGAATGCAGCAAATGGCCTTCACCTATGTAACAAAATCAGATGCTGCAAAATTTAACTGGGTTCCATTTTACAAGAGGACACAATGCACCATACTCCACACTTGAAGAGGTGAAACAACACATGTAGCATATACTAGAGTCGACTCCAGGTTCACAGGAAAACACGTGATTCACCAGGACCCAGTACAATCTGATGTATGGAAAGAATTCCTAAATCTGTTTCACAGATCTATTGTTTACAGACATAAAGAACTATGAAAAAGCAGAGGGAGCAGCTGCAAGGAGACTGACACTTATTCGTAGTACTGGTGACAGTCAAATATGAAAAGTTTCAGAATTTTTTGGGTCGCTATTAAAACCATTTTTAAGCTCTCAAAGTCCACAAAGCATCACAGTATTCAAACAGACTAAAAAAGTTCTAGGCAATTTCCCTCTGTCTTGTCCAGTCTAGTCACAGCCCAGCAAAGATAAGCCATTACAACCAGAGTTAGCTACATTCCTGAAATGAGTTACCAACTTTCTAATCCCTGATTTTATGTCTTTAGGTGGGTAAGGACTTTAATTAAAAAGTATCTGGAAGGCGTTATCAATTCAAAAAAAAAAAAAAAGGTCGTGAGCACAAACCACCAAATGGAGACTCAAGTAAACTGGCAAACTCTCCCTTTTAAATGTTAATCTCCTGGAAAGGCTGCCATAATTAGTTATTAGCAAATTGAGCTCCATCCCAGCAAAAGGAGTTGAGGTTGAAAAGGGAAAAAGAAACAAGGAGGAAAGTAGAAGGGAGGGAACAAGTGAAGAGAAGTAAAGGAAAGAAGCTGCCTATTATCCATGTTTCCTCCCAGGATGACTACTAACAGAGATAACATTTTCTTTCAAATGTGAACTTGCAAAAGAAAGAAATTAAGGGGCAACCATTTATGCACTAGAAGAATTCAGCACTGAATAAATCACTACAAGGTTTAGCATTCAAATTTACTCTGAACAAATTAAAATGAGTCAATCATCAAAAATGTCCATCATATTCCATTTTTCCGCAATATATTTATTACAGAAAGCAAGGCAGATACTTGACTCACACCACAAAATCACAAGCTCATTCCACTGAATGCAGCAAATGGCCTTCACCTATGTAACAAAATCAGATGCTGCAAAATTTAACTGGGTTCCATTTTACAAGAGGACACAATGCACCATACTCCACACTTGAAGAGGTGAAACAACACATGTAGCATATACTAGAGTCGACTCCAGGTTCACAGGAAAACACGTGATTCACCAGGACCCAGTACAATCTGATGTATGGAAAGAATTCCTAAATCTGTTTCACAGATCTATTGTTTACAGACATAAAGAACTATGAAAAAGCAGAGGGAGCAGCTGCAAGGAGACTGACACTTATTCGTAGTACTGGTGACAGTCAAATATGAAAAGTTTCAGAATTTTTTGGGTCGCTATTAAAACCATTTTTAAGCTCTCAAAGTCCACAAAGCATCACAGTATTCAAACAGACTAAAAAAGTTCTAGGCAATTTCCCTCTGTCTTGTCCAGTCTAGTCACAGCCCAGCAAAGATAAGCCATTACAACCAGAGTTAGCTACATTCCTGAAATGAGTTACCAACTTTCTAATCCCTGATTTTATGTCTTTAGGTGGGTAAGGACTTTAATTAAAAAGTATCTGGAAGGCGTTATCAATTCAAAAAAAAAAAAAAAGGTCGTGAGCACAAACCACCAAATGGAGACTCAAGTAAACTGGCAAACTCTCCCTTTTAAATGTTAATCTCCTGGAAAGGCTGCCATAATTAGTTATTAGCAAATTGAGCTCCATCCCAGCAAAAGGAGTTGAGGTTGAAAAGGGAAAAAGAAACAAGGAGGAAAGTAGAAGGGAGGGAACAAGTGAAGAGAAGTAAAAAGACACCAAAGATAAAAAACTTTGCCATCAGCTGCCTATTATCCATGTTTCCTCCCAGGATGACTACTAACAGAGAAAACAAGAGTCTGCTGTTACGTACTTTAGAGGCAGTATTTGAACACAAATTTATCCCACAATGTTAAATGTAAAAAGGAGTTATTCAAGAGAACTGGAGAAACTAGTTTCCCTGTAAGTTCCTAGTCACTACAGACATAAGATGATAAAAAAAATAAAAATAAAAAGTGTGCTTCACACAAGTCAATCAAAAAGGGCACTGAACTACAACTTAGTTCCTAGCTTCATACTGGAACTTGAACATTTAATTCCTAGCTTTGATCTAGCTTTTGACCCTCTTGACAAATAGCTTTAGGTTAGTCACCAAACTTTTATCAATGTTCTCATTCACTCAAACAGTAATTATTGGGCTTCCCTGGTGGTCCAGAGGGTAAAGAGTCTGCCTTGCAGTACAAAGGGTACTGGTTCAATCCCTGGCCCAGGAAGATCCCACGTGCCATGGAGCGGCTTGGGCCGGTGTGTCCAATTACCAGCCAGCACTCTGGAGCGCATGTGTCCAGAGCCGGTGCTCTGCTGTGAGAGAGGCCACTGCAATGGGAGGCCCATATAGGCCAAAGAATTTTAAAAATGGATGAAAATAAATATAAATAAAAGAGGCATGATGGGGAAAAAAGAAAAAAAACAGTAAGTATTTTTTAAGTGTATGAAAAATTTTAGTTTCCCAACACTGAATGCACAGAGGAAATCACCTGGGACTACTTTAAACACACGCACACACCCAAACCTCTCTTTGCCCCCGAGACTCTGATTTAATTTGCCTCAGGTGGGGCCAAGGCATAGATTTAAAAGCAAAACAAAGCAAAAACACTCCTGGCAATTTTAACATGCAGGCAAGGTGGGAAACCACAGGTCTATTTCATCTTATGTACACATAAGGAACAGCAAGATAATGTGAAAAGCCATCTCCCAATTTTCCCTTCTAATCCAATGTTGTTTTAACCTAGATTCCCACCACCTCACACCTAGATTAAAAAATAGCTACCCTCCTATTTTCCCTTTTTACAGTCTCTTCCCAACTCAATAAACCATTGCTAACCAATCAGTTTGGTACAGAAACATTATTCCACTGAGAGTTATTTTAAATATAACAACAGCAACAAACAGAACTCTTTTCATCAAGCAGAGATCACATTGCATGTATATATTTGTATGTTGTATGTATACAGGTATGCATGTATAATCTCAAACATGCTCTATTTTTCTTCAATTCCATTCATATATAATGAATACTAGTCTCTTTACATACAAGATTATTGCCCCTAACTAGTTTGTGGTTGAATTTGGTCAAAAATGAATGGCAAATGAATCACCTACAGATTTCTAATTTAAATTCTGAAGTGTTGCCACAAGGAAACATATATTCAACTTTTTAAAAAGTAAAATGAGGTGGAATTACCTCAAAAGTCCTGTTACTGTAGACAATGACAAAGTTTATAATGAATGAATTTTACCAAGAACAAATATAGCTCCGGTTTGTGTAAAACTTGCCTCAGAAAACAAGCTGAATCCGAAAAGCCAATGGCTATAACCACAGAAAATTATATTCATATTTATGAGAAATATTATTATTAAGTATAATATGAGAAAACGAAAGAAGGATATGGCTTATTCCCTGCAGAGCTCGCCATCTTCCCAGGGACAGCAAAACAGAAAAAGAAAATAAAGCCAGCACTAGCAGGTACATGGTAAAGACAGTAAGTGTCAAGGGAATTCAAAGAAACAGGGGACTGCTCTGGACTAAGGGAGCTGGAGACAGCATCTTGGAAAAGCTGGGGCTTGAACAAAATCAAATAGGTGGAGAAAAAGAAGGAAATCTCCTGCATGTGGATATTCTACAAAGATGAGGCAGAAATTCATAAACTATATTTGAGGGGCTGGGAGCTGATCTAGTTGGAACAGAAGATTCTATGTAGGTGCATTTGAGGAGTGAAGGTTGTAAGAATAAACTGGAGCCAGACAGTGAAAGCCCAGAATGCTAAGCTAGGATGCTTCAACATTGTTCTATAGATAGAAATCTTTCCTACTTAACAACAAGCAAAACATATCCCTATAATGATGTGGTCTGAAATCCTTTTTCTTGAAGCCTCTAAAGAACATACCAAGTAGTACAATATCTTGCCAATATATCTTGAATACGTAAGCACTTTGTTTAGGAAATCTTTTCAGAGCAAAGGAGTAAATAAACACGCTTTCCAACATACAAAATCACTGATCAATTCCACATTCATAGTTCTTAGGGTAACTCCTAAGAGAATAACTGGGTAGAAGGCTTCAATTTTTAGTTCTCTTCCTCTCCCCACCTTCATCTAGACACACACCTCGATTTAATATCTAGAAACACAATACAATGAAATAGTGTTACTTTGAAAATAAGTCACTTATTACTTCCCATTATGAGTGAATTTACTTACTATATTGCTTCAAAATCACTAAATCTATTAAGATCATTCTATCCATGATTTCTTTCAGCAAAGCAGATGAAAACAGACACATAAATGCTAATTTTGAAGATTAGGAAAAGTAAAAAGTCCTTCATCAAACCAAAACACACCTAAAATAATCAGCACTGGCTTGTAAGGCAGAGGGGCAAAGACAGTGTGCTCATAACAAAAACTGCCATCCACAACAAAGAGTGCCAGCGAGTGCATGAAGAACATTACAATAGCCAATTTCTCATCCAAAATGATAAACCACGAACCCACAACTCCAAAAAAGAATGGAGTGAATTTTGTTTCTCAAAGATGCCCTTAATTGTTTTGGTTATATCTGCAACGAAAATTAAGGCTCCACCATAACTCTGAACAAGGATTCTTTCCCTTAGTGAACCAGACACATAAGTGATTGATGATTTAATTTGCCACTGCAGCCAATATTCATTTAACCACCACTACCTCAACACCAGGAAAATGACAAATCTGTCTTTAAAGGCATACGTGACACGAAGGCAAGACCGTGTTAGGATGATTAAAAGCCACACAAAATAAGAACACAGAAAACCGTGGCGATCCTGTCGCAGTACTAGGAAAAGGGCTATACCATTCTTGCAGGCACGCATGGGCTTTAAAGAACACGTATAGACGACGAGGCTATTGTTCTATAGATAGAAATCTTTCCTACTTAACAACAAGCAAAACATATCCCTATAATGATGTGGTCTGAAATCCTTTTTCTTGAAGCCTCTAAAGAACATACCAAGTAGTACAATATCTTGCCAATATATCTTGAATACGTAAGCACTTTGTTTAGGAAATCTTTTCAGAGCAAAGGAGTAAATAAACACGCTTTCCAACATACAAAATCACTGATCAATTCCACATTCATAGTTCTTAGGGTAACTCCTAAGAGAATAACTGGGTAGAAGGCTTCAATTTTTAGTTCTCTTCCTCTCCCCACCTTCATCTAGACACACACCTCGATTTAATATCTAGAAACACAATACAATGAAATAGTGTTACTTTGAAAATAAGTCACTTATTACTTCCCATTATGAGTGAATTTACTTACTATATTGCTTCAAAATCACTAAATCTATTAAGATCATTCTATCCATGATTTCTTTCAGCAAAGCAGATGAAAACAGACACATAAATGCTAATTTTGAAGATTAGGAAAAGTAAAAAGTCCTTCATCAAACCAAACACACCTAAAATAATCAGCACTGGCTTGTAAGGCAGAGGGGCAAAGACAGTGTGCTCATAACAAAAACTGCCATCCACAACAAAGAGTGCCAGCGAGTGCATGAAGAACATTACAATAGCCAATTTCTCATCCAAAATGATAAACCACGAACCCACAACTCCAAAAAAGAATGGAGTGAATTTTGTTTCTCAAAGATGCCCTTAATTGTTTTGGTTATATCTGCAACGAAAATTAAGGCTCCACCATAACTCTGAACAAGGATTCTTTCCCTTAGTGAACCAGACACATAAGTGATTGATGATTTAATTTGCCACTGCAGCCAATATTCATTTAACCACCACTACCTCAACACCAGGAAAATGACAAATCTGTCTTTAAAGGCATACGTGACACGAAGGCAAGACCGTGTTAGGATGATTAAAAGCCACACAAAATAAGAACACAGAAAAACCGTGGCGATCCTGTCGCAGTACTAGGAAAAGGGCTATACCATTCTTGCAGGCACGCATGGGCTTTAAAGAACACGTATAGACGACGAGGCTCTGCATTGTCTTTTTTCCTCCGAGAAAGACAGGAAGATCCCCGAGAGTTGGAAGCAGTGCATTCAGGAAGGGGTCGATACCGCCCTCCCCACCCCTTTAGTGGGGAAACTCGCTTGAACAATAATGCTCTTTCACCCCTCACATCCCACCCGGTTTCCGTGCACCCTTCGGTCAGCACTCCCGCCCCCGCCCCCTTTCCCCGCTCGGCCCCTCACAGGCACCATGGGCTGCTCCGACTTTGTCCGTCTCGCCGCCCCCGCGCCCCCGCCCAGACCCACGGCGGCCAACCACGCAGCCACGCAGCCACCCACGGCCCCCGCCGCCGCCTTCGCAGCCCAGCTTCCCCTCCCCCTCCCCGTCCTGTCACCTGCTTGGGTGGTGTCCGTCAGGTCGTAGCCGCTGCCCGGGAAGTCTCGGAGTTTCCTACCGCTGAGGCTCAGGATGCCAGAGTTGCCCGCCTCCTCCAGGGCCCGGTCCAGGCTCCTCACGGTGTGCTGAGGCTGCAGGCTCGCCGGGTTCCACTGCGGCCCGCTGGGGAACGGCTGACCGAAAAGAGTCGGTACCGGCATGGGCACCACCAGGGTCCCGCCGCCGCCGCCGCCTCCAGCTCCGGCTCCGCCACCTCCCCCTCCGGCCGCGCCACCGCCACTTCCACCTCCACCGCCGCCCCCACTGTTACCACCACCTCCCTGACTCGCCGCCATGTTCCTGGGAGAGAGAATAGCCCCCGACAATACTCTCAGCCTGTGCCGCGAGTGTAGGGGATTCTTAGGACGCATGCGCAGGCTGGGGGGGGGAGGTGGGGGTGCGAGGTAGAGGGAGGGCGGGAACCAGGGGGCGGGCTGGGAGGAGGTGTTGGGTATGGAAGAGGCGACGTTCAGACGTGCAGAATGCTTGCTTTAAGAAATGTGGGCTGAGAGGAAGGATGCTGAATCCCGGTTCAGCTGCTTTGGGTACCAAACGTCTTGCGAAGCGACCCCAGCTTAACTCTAGGTCATCAGCAATATGCCCCTGGATCTTTAAGTTGCTTCACCTTTCGCAGTACTAGGAAAAGGGCTATACCATTCTTGCAGGCACGCATGGGCTTTAAAGAACACGTATAGACGACGAGGCTCTGCATTGTCTTTTTTCCTCCGAGAAAGACAGGAAGATCCCCGAGAGTTGGAAGCAGTGCATTCAGGAAGGGGTCGATACCGCCCTCCCCACCCCTTTAGTGGGGAAACTCGCTTGAACAATAATGCTCTTTCACCCCTCACATCCCACCCGGTTTCCGTGCACCCTTCGGTCAGCACTCCCGCCCCCGCCCCCTTTCCCCGCTCGGCCCCTCACAGGCACCATGGGCTGCTCCGACTTTGTCCGTCTCGCCGCCCCCGCGCCCCCGCCCAGACCCACGGCGGCCAACCACGCAGCCACGCAGCCACCCACGGCCCCCGCCGCCGCCTTCGCAGCCCAGCTTCCCCTCCCCCTTCCCGTCCTGTCACCTGCTTGGGTGGTGTCCGTCAGGTCGTAGCCGCTGCCCGGGAAGTCTCGGAGTTTCCTACCGCTGAGGCTCAGGATGCCAGAGTTGCCCGCCTCCTCCAGGGCCCGGTCCAGGCTCCTCACGGTGTGCTGAGGCTGCAGGCTCGCCGGGTTCCACTGCGGCCCGCTGGGGAACGGCTGACCGAAAAGAGTCGGTACCGGCATGGGCACCACCAGGGTCCCGCCGCCGCCGCCGCCTCCAGCTCCGGCTCCGCCACCTCCCCCTCCGGCCGCGCCACCGCCACTTCCACCTCCACCGCCGCCCCCACTGTTACCACCACCTCCCTGACTCGCCGCCATGTTCCTGGGAGAGAGAATAGCCCCCGACAATACTCTCAGCCTGTGCCGCGAGTGTAGGGGATTCTTAGGACGCATGCGCAGGCTGGGGGCGGGAGGTGGGGGTGCGAGGTAGAGGGTGGGCAGGAACCAGGGGGCGGGCTGGGAGGAGGTGTTGGGTATGGAAGAGGCGACGTTCAGACGTGCAGAATGCTTGCTTTAA